>JAGFNQ010002218.1:138907-158294 GCA_024364735.1 Boesenbergia rotunda
AATAAGAGAATTTAAGAGTTATTGCGATTTTGAAAAAACCCGTTACCTTTATTTCGCCGTCTTCGGTGAATGTCAGCTTGCCGTCGTCCCGTTCCGAGTCTGAGTCAGTCTCGATTTGATCCGAAGCGGTCAGGGCTAGAAGATTGGACTGAGGTGCTTCTTCTTCTTCTCTGAGGAAGACTCGTCCCAGGTTGCTTGGAGTGTCTTCTTCTTTCTGTTCTTTTTGGACTCCTTTAGACTTGGACATTCAGACTTGTAGTGGCCCTTCTCTTGCATTCGTAGCAGGTTACGTTGGGCTTTTGTTTGTCAGTTGCCGGTTCATCTTGTCCGTCCTTTCTTCGGCTTGTTCTCCGTGTGTTAGTTTGGTTCTTCAACTTTTTGTAGTAGCTTCGAGCTAGCCGGACCAGTTCTGATTGATCTTCTTCTTGATCTTCTATTTCTGAATCTGAGGTAGATTCAGGTTCAACTTGAATTTTCTTCTTGGTCATTTTCCCTGTTTTCCCTGCAAAAAAGGCTATACTTTTCTCGACCAAATTGGAGTTAGTCTGTTCATGCAGCTCAAGTTCAGAAAATAATCATCTAGCTTAATTTTTGAAAGATCCCTAGAGACCTTGTATGCATCTACCATAGATGCCCACAAGGTGGTCCTAGGGAATGCGTTTAGGGCGTACCTTATCAGATCACGGTTTTGAACCTGGTGACCTATTGCGTGAAGACCATTCATCAGCTCCTGGATTCTGGCGTGGAGCTGGGCTGATGTCTCGTTATCTGCATTTTGATAGTGAAGAGCTTGTTCAGTAGCAAGTCTCGTTTGCTGATCCTTGTATCTGAAGTTCCTTCGTGGAGTTCAATCAATTTAGCCCATAGTTCCTTGCACTTTTGAAGGGTCCTACGCGGTTCAGCTCTTCTTTCGTTAGTCCACATTGTAGAGTCTGGGTTGCTTTGGCGTCAGCTTCAATCTTTCGTTTAAGGGCAGTGTCCCATTCTGAGTAGTCTTGTCGTACACCTTCAGCATTGGTGGGAATCATCAGTCCAGACTGGATGATTATCCACATTTCCACCTGAGTTTTCAGGTGGACCTCCATTCGACTTTTCCAGTAGGGAAAGTCTTCTCCACTGAAAAGTGGAGGTCTGGCGGTGCTAAATCCTTCTTGGATAGACATTTGTTACTGAAATAAAAGTAAACAACAAAAATATTTCCAAGACTTGGTCTTGGATTAGTAGTGCGGGAAGAAATAATCAAACACAGATTTCAAGGGGTGTTGCACCAACCTTGAGATAAAAACACGAACGAAGATTTTTTTTTTATTTTAAAAAAATGAGAGAAAAAAAAATCCGAAAAATATTCAAACTGGTGGTTGCACCAGATTTGACTTCCCCGCTCTGATACCACTTGTTGGATCGAGAAATGCGAGAGAGGGGGGGGGGGTGAATGTCGCAATTCGTTCGGATTTAAAAAGAGCGGGTGCGCAGCGGAAATAAAAGAGAACACAACAATGCAAACACAGCCGGTTTACTTGGTTCGGAGCCTGGGTCGACTCCTACTCCAAGGCCCACGGTCGTTGACCGTTTTCTGCGGGCAATTCTATAAGTTCGCAAAAGTTTACACACAAATAATAATAAAAATATTCTCGTAAACTTAAATACAACTCTTGTTACCGACGTCCGGTGAAGATTGAAGTTCTGGAGCAGCGGGACGTCGTCGGCTTGAGTTGGCAGCTTTCTGGAGCGTGTCGTGGAAGCAGAAGAGCGTAGAATTGTCGAAGGAATTAGTTGTTCAAGAATAGGGTCGAGGCCCTCTTTATATAGGGCAGGGGGCACCCGACATGCTCGGGGCGCCCCCCACGTGGCTCTTGATCCGGCGAGCCCTCTGGTCAAGGCTGATCTCTTCATCTTCGGGATCAGCTTTGACCGGGGCGCTCGACGCGCGCGGGGCGCCCGGTTGACCGGTCAAAGCGTCATCTTCAGGGCTTCGCGAGAGTGAGCTGCAGCAGCCTTCAGTGGCGTGGCACAGTGGGCGCCCGAGACACGCGGGGCGCCCGACATGCGGGGCGCCCGACACACGCGGGGCGCCCCCAATTGCGCTGCTGTCGGGGCGTTTACCTCTCTGCTGACTTTGGGTTGACTCTGGGGCGCCCGACACATCCGGGGCGCCCTACTCAGCTACGGCCTCACTCCTTTGAGGCTCTCTGAGCTGCAGAAACACAGTCCTTCGGTCCTGCATCCAGGGTTAGTCCAAAATAGCAAATAATAAGTTAGTTAAAACAGCCTTAGCTGTCTTGGTTCTGACTTTGGATCTCCAAAATGGAGCCCTAGGTCGAACCGACGCCTAATGTTCCCTCGAGGGGAACGCGTCCTCACCTACTCCTCTCGGGAGAGTTTTACCTGGTGCCAACCGGATCCTCCAGTTGGACTTTTGCCCAGCAGTCCTTCGCCAGGTCTTGAGTTACCAAGCTTCCCTTCGCTTGGTGCCTAGCAGCCCTTCGCTAGGTTTTTTCTTCTGGCAGCCCTTCGCCAGTGCCTAGCATTCCTTCGCTAGGGCTTGTCCTGTCTGGCAGTCCTTCGCCAGTGCCTAGCATTCCTTCACTAGGGCTTTTCCTGTCTGGCAGTCCTTCGCCAGTGCCTAGCATTCCTTCACTAGGGTTTTTCCTGTACACTCAAGAAACTCGTTAGACAACCATTAACCCTTAACTTTTGAACCTTTTTGCCAATATCAAAACACAGGTTTGACTTGGGTGCATACTGCACCAACAGGGGCCTCAGGTCATATTTTTTTCAAGGACTAGTCGTGAGTGTTTGAATCAAGCTTGAAAGTTATTTGTCATTTGATGTTTTGGGTTTTCTAATAAAATGGGGTTTTTGCGATAAGAGAATGACAATACAAAATAGAATAGATTGAACTTAACTAAAGCATGGAACGAAATGGGCTTAACTAAGAAATTGCAAGAACTACTCTTAACCCATTGAAAGGAACTAAGCAATTCAACTTTAACAACTGAATTGGAATCAAAGAACTAATTGCAGGGAATAAATTGCAGGAAATGAATTTACAGAAATTGAAACATAGAACGAAGAAAGCTTAAGAACTTAATCTTGAAGTGAAGATGAAACAATCTAAAGAAACTTGAAGAAATACTTGTATAAAACCAAAGTAATCCTAATTAAACATCAAATCAAGTTCTGATCAAAACTTCCCTTTGCCGTCACATGAAGGATAAGCTATGAACCCCCTAGCTCAAAAACCATTGAATAAAACTCCCCTGCTCAGCTTGCTGCCGATCTTGCTGTTCTGCTCTCCCTGACCGGTCAACCTGACTGATCAGGTCTTCCTATGATCGGTCACGGAACCGATCAGAGTCCTCTCTGTCTGATCAACCCGGTCGATCAGTAGCTGAAATCGTTCCCCATGCTTCCTTCGTGTCACGCTGAGTCTCAATCGTGCTTGGAACTCTCGGTGGCCTTCAGAGAACCCCTCCACAAGCTCCGATGGTGTCCACTTGATGAAGACAATAGTGATCGATCAGAATTAACCGTGGGTAGAGCACAGGCGACACTCTCACCTGCACACCTCCAGCTGCGAGAAGTAGATTAGGAAAACTGAACAGAAAACTCACCTTGATGATCCAAAACCTTGAGAAGAACTAGATGTTGATGTGGTTGCGCGTGATCTACAAAGAAAAACGAGGTAAAAATTGATGAAGAAATGAATAACAAAGAGCGAAAATTGGATCTGGCGATAGCTGCGGCACGCGACGCCAAGAGCGAAGAGGGAATTCCCAATTTAAATCCTCTTTTGAATTTTGGACGGCTGGGATTATTCAGATCTCATCCAATGGTATGATCTTCTCAAATCTGAACCAAACTCCCCAGATCTTGATCTGTGGCTCTGATCTACCTGTCCTTAGCTCGTATCAACCAGATCTGTGGCGCATGGCCCAGATCTTCCCTTCTCTTGCTTGGATGGTCTAGAATATCTTGAGCTTGATCTAACGGTCAGATTGCTTCTGATTTGAATGAAATTTTCAGATCTTGATCAGTGGTCATGATTGACTCTATCTTGAACTCGGATTGATCAGAAGTTGACCGATGGTTCAAATCTAGCCGTTTCTTGATCGGATGGCTCATATTAATCCAAGCTTGATCACTTTGATCCGGATCCAATTCTGACTCAAGTTTGACTCAATCTGATCTAGGTCCATGATCATTTGAGGCCTACAAAATTAGATTCACAATTTAGTGTCAAAATATCTCAAATATACAAAGATTTGAATTAAAAGCCAAAATAGTGGAAATACATGAAACCTAATATAAATGCAAACTTAAGCATATAAAAGTGGATCAAAACATGGATTTGAGAGTCTAAATTTATCGACAACATGATAGTTATCAGTCATCCAATTTGTACTGACTTAATAATTGGATTGTACCTCAGATTATTATGGAGTACAATCCCTAAATCTCGATATAATAACGGACACGTATAGTTAATATTTATTTCTTTGATTTACCAATGGACGAGATTTATTCTGCTAAATCGATAGGCCCGGTAAGTTGGGAAATAATATTAATTATATGATATTCCATTGATTATTGACGAAATCCGTGTCCTGGTGAGTCGGGATGATGATGCCCCCTTGATGAGCTCATAAGGTTCATCATGTTAAACCCTGCAGGTGTATTTGATCCAACATGATGATAAGGTTGAGTGGTACTAGTCAAGGAGTTGGAAGTTGATTAATTAAAATTGTCAATAATTTAAATTAATCGACGGACATTCAATATCTTAAACACGAAGGGATGGATGTACTCATAATAGGTGGAGCTGATATGAAAATATAGGGATTGGTGAGGTAATTCAATGGAGATCCTTTAGTGGAATGGATCTTCATTAATGGATCGGGTTTGGATCCATTAGCAGGCCATGATCCAACTCCTCCTCATGGTCCTTATCGTAACCCTATATATACCCCATGTGGCATGAAACCAAAAATTCCAAATCCAATGAAACACACGAAAACCTTAAATTTTTCCTCTCCTCCTCTCTCTCTCCCTCTCTCGCTTGGTGTGGCGCCGAATTCTAAAGTGAAGGCAGCAATCTGTAGGACCGGTGCCGTCGATAGAGGGGGGGGGTGAATATCGAACGTTCAAAATCTTTCGCGGAACCTCGTAGAAAACTCGGATCGTTCTAGACTTAAGATATTAGTAGCAGCGGAAAATAAATAGAACGAAGAAAAATGAAGCAGAGGACACAGCGGATTTTTACTTGGTTCCCGACCCCCCAGGGTTAGTACATCCAAGGCCTATGCACGGGTACACCCGTCCACTATTGGTCTCCTTCCCGGACTTTCCGGAGGCGGAGAAACCCGACTTACAGTGTAAGTTTACAATCAAAATATAAGTAAAATTAAGTGGGTAATAGTAAACTCAAACCGAACAAGCAAGATCTGAAACTTGGCAGATCTGGACCTCCGAAGTGCCGCGCACTTCCTCCTGGAGCCTCCCGGTCGTAGAGCCTCATTTCTGGCGCGTTGTCGTCGATCAGAATATTAGGAATGGTTCTTGGAAGTCATGTTTGAAGCAAAGGGGTCGAAGTCCCTTATATAGGCCTCCTGGGGGCGCCCCGGAAGACTCGGTCGACCCTTATCCTTGCGCCTACTTCGCCGCAGGTGATAAGTTCTTTGACCAGGGCTCCCCGAACATCCCGACCGCCCTCTTGAGCACTTATCCTGTGCTTTGGACTCGCAGCAACGAAGGCTGCTCTCTTAGCTCTATCTGGGGGCGCCCCCAACACTGGGGGCGCCCTGCTGCATGGGGGCGCCCCCAACACTGGGGGCGCCCCCAACACTGGGGCACCCTGCATTAAGACTGCAAGGCTAGTTCTTCTGCTTGCTTTGTCTTCGATTCTTGTTACCTGCAAGTTACACAAACACAAAGCATATATGCATATAATATTAAGCTTAAGGACTTGGTTCGGACTTCGGATTTGCACGAAACCCTAGGTCGAACCGGCACGAGTTCCTATCCCCGAGAATTTGCCCTTTACCTACTCCTTTCAGGAGACGGTTACCACCCAGCCCTTCGGGTGGACTTTTGCTTAGCTTCCGATACCTCCGGACCTCGAGACGCCCAAACCCTGACCCGTCTCTACTCCTGTCCTTAGTCATCGCTCAGCTAAGTTGCTTAGTCCCTCGGACCAAGTCTTCATTTCCTAGCAGTCCTTCGCCAGGTGCCTAGCAGCCCTTCGCTAGGTCTTTGTTACCAAGCGGTCCTTCGCTTGGTGCCTAGCGATCCTTCGCTAGGTCTTCTATGCCTAGCAGCCCTTCGCTAGGTGCATAGCAGCCCTTCGCTAGGTCTTTTATGCCTAGTAGTCCTTCACTAGGTGCCTAGCAGCCCTTCGCTAGGTCTTAGGGTTACGATACCTAGCAGCCCTTCGCTAGGTGCCTAGCAGCCCTTCTCTAGGTCTTAAGGTTACGATACCTAGCAGTCCGTCGCTAGGTGCCTAACAGCTCTTCGTTAGGTCTTAGGGTTTCGATACCTAGCAGCCCTTCGCTAGGTGCCCAGCATCCCTTCGCTGGGACTTAGGGTTTCGATGCCTAGATTAACTAGGACTTTTCTTCAGCTAAGGTTACTTCTCTTTTGCTCCCCTTTGTCTGTTCAATGTATCACTGACTTAAGTGTATTGTCAAACATTAAAACACTTAAAGAGGAATATCATTGATGCAACTTGCACCAACAATCTCCTCCTTTTTGATGTTTGACAATAACTTAAGTTAGATTGGTTTAAGGGGCTAACTTACTATCCTTGGGAAAAATTGACTTTTAGTTTTGAACATATTTTTGATCCGCTAGAAAAATTCTAGAAAAAAAGCAAAAATTTCTAACTTCTAACTTAAGAGCATACCTCTCCCCCTTTGTCATACATAAAAAAAACACAGGAAAATACTTGTATCAACAATGAGAAATTTTGGTTCTTTTTGAAAAATACTTGGTGCAGAAATTTTGAAGGCATTGTATTTTGAATGATATATTGCATTTTTGAAAAAAAAAACTGCATAATTTTGAAAAAGATGTTATTCGCTTTGAAAAATACAAGTACAACATGTAAGTACTTTTGACATAATTTGTAATTTTATAATGTACTTTTTGGAAAATGCATAATTTTTAAAAAAAATGTTATTTTGGAAAATATAAGTATTATGCCTATTTTGCAAGTGCTAACTGTTTTTGAAAGAGATGAGACATTGAGAAATATAAGTAATTTTTGAAACCTAATATTTTGCTTGACTAAGTTTCTTTTCCAGTCTGACACAATCCTGGGAAATCTTGTTGACTACAAGGATATTTTCCTAAGTGTCCTGGAAATTTTTCAAAGTTAAGTAAATATTAATAGAATTTTTGAAAAAATGATAGTACTTTTGAAAATATATGCTGGTGCATTTTGAAAAATGTGCGAACTTTTGAAGACTCAATATATTACTTGACTTGGTTTATCTTCCAGTCTGACACCATCCTGGGAAACCTTGTTGACTACAAGGACATTTTCCTAAGTGTCCTGGACATTCTCCAACCCAAGTAAATATTATTTCAAAAATAATTTCATAAGTCACGCGAAAACAATAGACTGATAGTATTTTGAAAAACTACTTATGTTTCTAGCAAGATTTGAAAATACAGCGCATGAAAACATTTGAGATATTCAATAATTCTTTTAATTTGATCTCCCCCTAAACTTGACCCAGTCCTGGGAAGCTTGTTGACCACAAGTACTCTTCCTCGAAGTCTTAAGGTTTGATTCAAATTAATGAAATTATCTAATAATTTCAAAACAATTAATTAAACAAAATTATTTCAGAAGTTTGATTTATACTCCCCCTAAAGTTGACACATCCTAGGAGTCCTTGTAGATTATGAAGTGGACTTTCCTCTGTGTCTTTAGAGTTTAGCAAAATCAAAGAAGACACATAAACCCTTTTCGAAAAACACAAGTGATAGCGATTTAAAGTTAAATTTTCGAAAAGTATTTTCAAATAATAGTAATTTTTGTAGTTTTCGAAAGCCAAAAAAAATAAAAATCACTCCCCCTATATCCGATACCGTTTGACTCTATCTAAGTGCCTTAAGGAACTTTAGTGTTATCCTAAGAGGCTTGTGTCTAATTGCGTGAGTCAAACAATTTTTGAAAAGATATAATTTTTGAAAAACGTATAATATGTATATTCAATCAGACAAGCATGAATTCCATAAAAACATTATTATGTTGAGACACTATTTTGAAAATATATTTTAAGAAAAATATTCTAATGATTTTGAAAAACAATTTTGAAAAACATTTTTCAATTTATTAGTCCTTAACATCTCACCCATTTTAGATGTATCAATACAACAAGCATGATTGCCTTGTAAGTGTATTGTGAGATGCTTGAATCATTTTTCTTTAATTTATTTTTAATTCTAAGATTTAATTGAAGCTTGTGTTAGATTTGAATTTGACAAGAAGTAACTTGAATTTGAATTTCAAAAATTAGCTTCCAGGTCTTGGCGAGGCACTAGGCCTTCTTTGGCCGTAGCCTTATTGGATCATCAACCCTTTCCTTGACAAAGCCTTTCAATGAAATTTCATTTTCAAAATTACTTTTTGAAAAATTCTGGTCTAACTAGTTTGGGTCTTGGATCGGTAGCTTCGGCTAGTTTCACCAGTCTAAAGAGACCAAGTAGAGTATACTTGACCTTATTAGAATTGGCTTCCCTAACGTACTATCATCTCACCTCCACCCAATACTAGGTTGATCAAGTTTCAATTATTCTTTTTCCTATAGCCGTTCTAATAGATGCATAAAATTTAAATATGAATGACATGTCTGATATTAAAAGTAAGTAGCAAATGCATGACATGACAATTATGCATGAGTCAAACAATTCCAAAGCATTTTAATTACGTTTCTAAAGATGTATCAAATTCTCGATTTGATACATGTCGTGTTAACCCGCGAATATGTCAACCCACATTGACATATTTAATGTTATTAATTTTAATTGTTACAGTTTGGGTAAAATTTTATTTTAGTTTGAGTTTAAGTTATTTAAGATTTTAGTTGGATTCAGGTTAATTAAGAATTAATTGAAGTTAGAAATTAATTGATATTTAATTAATTTAAGTTGAATTTAATTTAATTGAATTTGAATTTAATTTAATTTAAATTTAATTTGGATTTAATTTGAATTTAATTAATATTTAATTTGGATTTAATTTGAATTTAATTAATATTTAATTAAGATTTAATTCGAATTTAATTAGGATTTAATTTGAATTTAATTAATATTTAATTTGGATTTAATTTGAATTGAATTGAATTGAATTTAATTTAATTTAATTTGAATTTAATTTAATTTCAATTTAATTTAATTTAATTTGAATTTAATTTAATTTAATTTGAATTTAATTTGATTTAATATGAATTTAATTTAAATTGAATTTAATTTGAATTTAATTTGAATTAATTTGGATTTAATTTGAATTTAATTTTAATTTAATATGAATTTAATTTGAATTAATTTGAATTTAATTTGAATTAACTTGAATTTAATTTGGATTTAATTTGGATTTAATTTGAATTTAATTTTAATTAATTTGAATTTAATTTGGATTTAATTTGATTTTAATTTATATTTAATTTGGATTTCATTTGAATTTAATTAATATTTAATTTGAATTTAATTATGATTTAATTAAGATTATAATGATTAATTAATAATTGTGGGCTTAAATTCATCATTTTTATTATTTCAAAAATTTCTTGTTCATTTTTATCTTTCTTTTCAAGTTTTTCTAATAATTTTGATTTATTTGAATTTTTGTAATTTTTATTGACTATGGCTTTTATCTTAGAAAATTCTATCTCCTCTTCAACATTAGATCTTTCAATGTCCTCAACATAGGTGGAGTAATTTGGGCCACTAATTAAGGTTTTGTAATAATCTTAAATATTTTCTATGATTAAGTTATTATCTAGGATAATTTATCTTCAGATATATTTTCAATACTTTCAACATTAAGCTCTAGATTATCTTTAAGATTTTCAGAATTAATTTCTGAATTATCCTTAAGATATTCAAATTTGAATTCTGAATTATCCTTAAGATATTCAAATTTGAATTCCAAATTATCCTTAGGATTAAATTTGTCTGAATTAAAATTATCAGAACAAATTTTATCAGAAAAATTATCAGAATTAATTCTATCAGATAGATTATCAGAATTAATTTTATCAGATAAATTATCAGAATTAATTTTATCAGATAAATTATCAGAATTAATTTTATCAGATAAATTATCAGAATTAATTTTATCAGATAAATTATCAAAATTAATTTTATCAGATAAATTATCAGAATTAATTTTATCAGATAAATTATCAGAATTAATTTTATCAGATAAATTATCAGAATTAATTTTATCAGATAAATTATCAGAATTAATTTTATCAGATAAATTATCAGAATTAATTTTATTAATTTCTGAATTGATATTCTGAATTAAACAATTAATTTCTAATATTTTGGTCATATTCACGTTTTGTAATTTAACATGCAAAAAGTTAATTTTACTATGCAGTAAATCTACTTTAACAGAAAAATTAACTACTTTATAACATGGCAGTGTAGGAACTTGTAAAATTTTTGGAACATAAATCTTGTGTACCTTCGCCGGACACTTGTTTTTGTAATGTCCGTATTTCTCGCACCTGAAGCATTGCACGTGATCCTTGTTTTTCTGGACTCCTGGCGTTGGTATCTCCTTTGCCGCCGGTGACGAACGATTCTTACGAGTAGGGCACTGATTTTTGTAGTGCCCTCTCTCCCTGCACGTGAAACAGATAATATGGAATTTAAAATTGGACATTTTAAAATTAAAATATACCTGATTCACCCCTGGGCTCCCCCTCAACTCCTGGCGTCTTTGCTCCGTCGGCGGTTAGTCCGGTAAAGAGCGGCTTGGCTCTAATACCAATTGTAGAACCGGTGCCGTCGATAGAGGGGGGGGGGGTGAATATCGAACGTTCAAAATCTTTTGCGGAACCTCGTAGAAAACTCGGATCGTTCTAGACTTAAGATATTAGTAGCAGCGGAAAATAAATAGAATGAAGAAAAACGAAGCAGAGGACACAGCGAATTTTTACTTGGTTGCCGACCCCCCAGGGTCAGTACATCCAAGGCCTATGCACGGGAACGCCCGTCCACTATTGGTCTCCTTCCCGGACTTTCCGGAGGCGGAGAAACCCGACTTACAGTGCAAGTTTACAATCAAAATATAAGTAAAATTAAGTGCTTAATAGTAAACTCAAATCGAACAAGCAAGATATGAAACTTGGCCGATCTGGACCTCCGAAGTGCCACGCACTTCCTCCTGGAGCCTCCCGATCGTAGAGCCTCATTTCTGGTGCGTTGTCGTCGGTCAGAATGTTAGGAATGGTTCTTGGAAGTCGTGTCTGAAGAAGAGGGGTCGAAGCCCCTTATATAGGCCTCCTGGGGGCGCCCCGGACGCTGGGGGCACCCCGGAAGACTCGGTCAACCCTTATCCTTGCGCCTACTTCGCCGCAGGTGATAAGTTCTTTGATCAGGGCACCCCGAACATCCCGGGCACCCTCTTGAGCGCTTATCCTGTGCTTCGGACTCGCAGCAGCGAAGGCTACTCTCTTAGCTCTGTCTGGGGGCGCCCCCAACACTGGGGGCGCCCTGGTGCATGGGGGCGCCCTGGTGCATGGGGGCGCCCCCAACACTGGGGCACCCTGCATTAAGACTGCAAGGCTAGTTCTTCTGCTTGCTTTGTCTCCGGTTCTTGTTACCTGCAAGATACACAAACACAAAGCATATATGCATATAATATTAAGCTTATGAACTTGGTTCGGACTTCGAATTTGCATGAAACCCTAGGTCGAACCGGCACGAGTTCCTATCCCCGAGAACTCGCCCTTCACCTACTCCTTTCAGGAGACGGTTGCCACCCAGCCCATCGGGTGGACTTTTGCTTAGCTTCCGATACCTCCGGACCTCGAGACGCCAAACCCTGACCCGTCTCTACTCCTGTCCTTAGTCATCGCTCAGGTAAGTTGCTTAGTCCCTCGGACCAAGTCTTCATTTCCTAGCAGTCCTTCGCCAGGTGCCTAGCAGCCCTTCGCTAGGTCTTTGTTACCAAGCGGTCCTTCGCCTGGTGCCTAGCAATCCTTGTCTAGGTCTTCTATGCCTAGCAGCCCTTCGCTAGGTGCCTAGCAGCCCTTCGCTAGGTCTTCTATGCCTAGTAGTCCTTCACTAGGTGCCTAGCAACCCTTCACTAGGTCTTAGGATTACGATACCTAGCAGCCCTTCGCTAGGTGCCTAGCAGCCCTTCACTAGATCTTAAGGTTACGATACCTAGCAGTCTTTCGCTAGGTGGCTAACAGCCCTTCGTTAGGTCTTAGGGTTTCGATACCTAGCAGCCCTTCGCTAGGTGCCCAGCTTCCCTTCGCTGGGACTTAGGGTTTCGATGCCTAGATTAACTAGGACTTTTCTTCAGATAAGGTTACTTGTCTTTTGCTCCCCTTTGTCTGTTCAATGTATCACTGACTTAAGTGTATTGTCAAACATTAAAACACTTAAAGAGGAATATCATTGATGCAACTTGCACCAACACAATCTTCTCCAAAGCCCCAAGTTGCTCACACATCCTTTAAGGAAGAAGAAGCAAAGTGGAGAATGCCACTTGTTCTCCACTTCTTCATAGACAACGCCACTTGTTTTCCACTTCTTCATGGAAGAATCGAAGTGGGGCACGTCTCTTCTTCAAGGAAGAATCAAAGTGGAGAAGCCATGTTTCTATGGAGACCGGCTGTGGAGAAGTTGCTCACGTAACTTACAGAAGGTTTTTGTGGAGAAGCTGCTCACGCAACATGGAGCAACTTGCAGCTTGTATAAAAGTTGTTCACGTAACTTTTAGGCTGTGGATAAGTTGCTGAGCAACTTGCAAAATCTGTGGAGAAGTTGCTCACGCAACTTACAGATTTTGTGGAGAAGTTGCGACGTTCGAGCGCTGGCGGTGGAGGAGTGGAGTAGTAGGGTTTGTGTTTGATTTATCTTCTTCCTTGGAGTGGCTGGCGGCATCCCTTTGGTTAGGGCTTGGTTGGCGCAAGGAGAAGGGATCGATTTGGTGACCACAGTTCTTGGTAGAGCGTCACTCACACGACGTCCATGATGGGAGGGTCATATGGTAGAAGATCATAAGGTAAAGAAAGATATACTCTTCCTTGGCTCCTTTGATTTTCTTATCAATTTATGTGGATGTTAATTAATTATTATGTTCTTGATTATTTGTTAATAATTGTTAATAATTAATTAATTGGACCCCGATAATAAACACAAAAACTGACGATCCACTTGTCGTCTTTTCCACAGTCGAACGATTAGGCAAATTACAAGGCTCGATTTTTGAGATTGGCAAAGTTGTAATTTGAACCGATCAATACGATAACGAGATGGTCGTTTGGGAGACGGGTCTCCATTCGGATTAATTTTTTAATCCATAGACATGGAGAGGTCTCTCAAGGACGACCAAGCATTCGCTTAGAAAACCCGCCAAACCATACCCAACAGAAGAAAGCAAGGAAGAAGATGAAGGATGAACCACTTCTTTTGCTCTTCCTTCTTCTTGTCGCCGGCGCCGGAAACCATCCTATTGTGGTTGCTGCCGGCCAATATTCCTCCTGCTCTCTTGCTCGTCGAACACGTCAAGGTGCTGCCCTCCTTGTTGAAGTCCCACGCCCAAAGGAAAAGAAGAGAAAGGCTTCTCTTCTTCCTCCCTTTGCACCGGCGCCACTCCAACCCTAGGAGAGAGAGAGAGGGAGAGGAAATTAGAGAAAGGCATTAGGGTTTTCTTGGATGAATTGGATCAATTGGAATCCTTAGTTTCATGACAGCATAGGGTATTTATAGGGCTACAATGAGGACCATGAGGAGGAGTTGGGTCTTGGCTTCCTAATGGATCCAAACCATATCCATTAATGAAGAACCATTCCACTAAAGGTCCTTCATTGAATTACCTCACCAACCCTTATATTTACATATGAGCCCCACCTATTATGAGTATAAATTTTCCCCATGTTTAAGATATTGAATGCCTGTTGATTAATATAAATTACTGACAATTTTAATTAATCAACATCTAACGCCTTGATTAGTACCACTTATCCTTATCATTATGTTGGACCAAGTCCACTTGCAATATTTAACATGATGAACCTTATGAGTTTATCAAGGGGACATCATCATCCTGACTCACCAGGACATGGATTCCATCTATAATCAACGACACACCATATAAATAATATTATTTCTTAACTTACCGGGCTTATCGATTTAACAGAATAAATCTCGCTCATTGGTAAATCAAAGAAATAGCTATTAAGTACATGTGCCCGTTATTATATCAGGATACAGAGCATGTACTCCATAATATACTGCAGTCCAATCCAATTATAAAGTCAATATAAATTGGATCACCTCTATATTAGTCCTGCTCAATACACACAAAGTGTACTAGTGTAATTCTATGGTCAAGACAAACCAACACCAAATTACACTACAAGCATCCCGATGGTTTATCCAAATCCATCTCGGTTGTGAGCCTCTACTTATACTTTACAAGGCACTAGTAACTTGATCTTCCATGCGTCACCACACACCATATTATCTACAGTCTAAAGTATTAGACATTTTGCACATACTAATATAAACATGCAACATGTGATTTTGTGATTCTCTTTCAAAATGTAAATGTCTATACAAAAAGCAAGGCTTTTAGTATACATCCTAACAATCTCCCACTTATACTAAAGACTCTACTGTCCTTTCGCTGTCATACATCTGACTCCCCTATCCTCCACATGCCTAGAACCTCTCACTATCAAGGCCTCAGTGAATGGATCTCCCAGGCTGTCTTCTGATGTAATCTAGGCGACAACATCTTCTCCTTGCTTGGGTGGTAGTTGCACTCTATGTGTTTACTCGCCTTATGAGCTCGTGGTTCCTTTGAGTTTGCAACAGCACCACTGTTATCACAACAAATTGTGACAGTTCTGGGCAAACCAGGAATCATATCTAAGTGCATCTTGAGGTTCCTGAACCATTCAACTTCCTTAGCCGCCGCAGAGGTTGCCACAAACTCAACCTCTATGGTGGAGTCCGCCATGCATTTCTGCGTGACACTCCTTGTAACGCCCGCCCCTTACCATTAGGCGGCGCGTTATCTTTAACCCCTTTTTTTATTACTTACTGATATCATTGCGTATGAATCTAACATTGCAGCGGAAATGAAACACAACTAAAAGCATATGCAATGATAGGGAAGTAATAACATCGTATAACATCTAATAACATCCATACTTAAATAAATTCCAAAAGAACTAGTAAGTATCATGCATAAAGTAGCAACATATGTCTTATAAGAACTAAGTCTATAGATGACACTAAAGTGGATCGATCAGTCAAGTCACCGCCACACACATTAGCCCTTCCTGCTGCTGCCCATCCTCAGAAATTTCTATGTTGATCTGCAACATAAGCAAACAAACTATAAGTATAAAACTTAGTAACCTCTTTCCTACTCACTAAATCCGTACATCGCATGCATTTTAAAACATATAACATTTCATGGATAACATAAAATTCATAAGACACATAAGATACATGAAGACATATAAACATAGAACATGTGCATTTCAAAATATTAGGATGCTCTTTAGAAAACATAGTAAATAATACTTTAAAATCATATACATCATCTTCCTTGGGGTCCCCGACTTTGTACCCATTCTTTCTTTTGCGCGCATACCGCTATGTAGGATGCGAGGTAGCTAATCCCGACCTACAGGGGTCTACATTCTAGGCTTACTATCTTTCAGCCTAGGGACAACATCATCGGTAGTCCGGAACCGTGGATCTTTTCAAGATCCGGTACAAGCCAATCTTTAAAGTAAAATACATACATGCATTCTTTTTTTTCTTTCTTTCATATAAAACATGCATTCCTTTCTTTCCTTCTTTCTTTCATATTACATGTACTATAGACATTCAATCATTCATAATCATAAGCATACTTTCATATATAGAACATGCATTCTTTCTTTTTCTTTCTTTCTTTCATATTGCACGTACTATAGGCATTCAATCATTCATAAACATAGGCATACTTTCATGGCATAATCATTAGCATAAATAGAAATACATGGAAGGACCTTTCTTTTAACACATGTAAGTGAAGCAACCATCATGCTAGTTTCATCAATACATCATACATATAACATGCTTGTCTTAATCAAGGCAATATGTTAGTTTAATCTTTCTTTTCTCATCTTAATACATGCCGGATGAAACTTCATAGCATAAAACCCACATAGCATTGGAATAAAGGCATACATTACATAAGAGGTCATTTACATGTACACTGGTAGTCTAGACTTCACTAAACACTAGTTTAGGTGCATGAATTGTACTTGAACTTATTCTTAGCCTTTATTCTAGTAATTGGCCAAAATTCACAGCATGGATAACATAGTATAAACGTCATATAATCATGGAAATAAAAATATACGTTACACATGGAATCATATACAAGCACAAGGGTAGTCTAGGCTTCATTGAACACTAGTTTAGGTGCATGTTTTGTGCTGGAGCTTATTTTTAACCCTTATCCCAGTATTTGTCTGAAATTCACAGCTAGATAACATGGCATGAAAGTCATCCAATCATGGAAATAAAACATAATTTACATGAGAGATCATTAGTGTAGCGACCCGCCTTCTCTACCTTCAGACGGATCGTTACTTCTCTCTACTTCTCTACTTTTGATACATGACTAAAAATGCGGAAATCTTTTTTTTTTTTAAACTTTTAAATTCATCTAACAATTATATTCTAACTTAAGCAGTCATGTATAATAACATATCACACTTTCTATCTCAAAAGCTCACATATGGTACACTTTGAAGCTTGCCTCGCCCAACACCACAGTCGGGTATCAGTCGACTGATACTGTATCAGTCGACTGATAGCCTGAAATCTGAATTTTCAGGTTTTCGGCAGTTGCTTCACAGCTCCTCCAAACTTATAATTTCGAGCCATATGGAATCATGACACCATTTCTACACTCTATGACAGTTTTCAAATGAGTTTAGCCAATCAAAACGAATCCATAAACTTGAAATTTGGACTTTTGCGGAAGAAAATAAACTATACAAGTTATATGAACTTTAACACTAAAGTTTGTACCAATCTTGACTTCTATACATTCATATAACCAAATACATGTTCTATGACCTTGCTAAAGCATCATGAAATGTGAATGCAACTTTTCTAAACATATTTAAGCAATGAAACTTAATTCAAAGAAGAAATTGATACTATCTTGGCACATGCATCTATTTCTCTAACTAAGTATCAATATCTCTAACTACTCACAATTCTACTCATCCAGTGCAGTCATAAGAATATATAGGCTAAAAGAAATGACATGGAATCTTTACTCTAAGAAATTGAGTATGTAAAACTATCCAAAACTTAAATGTTCGCTAAACTCCATAAAACAAAAACTTGAAATTCAAATGAACTATAACATTGTGAATTAAATAACTAAATTGTCTTGTGCCAAAGATCTCTCCATAATCAGCCACCACACATACTTTTCTCAGCACCGCCTCGTCGCCTTCCTTCAGAATTGCTTGCCTTTACCTTTATCTGCAATAAGAGGAAATGCAACTAGTAAGCAAAAAGCTTAGTAAGTACTATCTAGCTCACAAAATCTCGAAATGTGCAAACATGCTTCTAGATCAAACTGAAATTCATATGAGATACTAATATGCTTGAAAGAAAACTAAGAACATGTATAACTCAAAACATGCATACTCAAGCAATAATAAATCTCAATTTACTTTTCTTGGCTCAACTTGAAACTTTAGCTATTCTTTAACTTTTTGAAAACTTTCTTAAACTTTAGAAAACTTTGCTAAAGCATATACTTGAAAATAATAATCACTTGGATCCACTGAAGACGTAAGTACCATCTCATATGCGCGTTCCCTAAAAGGTTGGGGTAGCGAGCCACCAATCCTAATAGAGCAGACCTTGGTCTACCAGGGCCAAGACCTTGGAATTGGACACCTGGATTTCTTTAACGACGCCCTTGGACGCCGGGTACTGGCCTTATAAAATAAAATAGCTTTTCTTTCTTTTCTTTCTTATCTGTAAATGCCTTGGCATTTTCTGGAGCACCTTGCGTGCTAAAATCCCTAAGTCTTGACTTTTGGGGATTTCTTAAGGCCTTGGCCTTTTCTTTTCTTATCTTTATCTTTTCTTTTCTTTTCTCATAGCTTTTCTTGGACCCTAAACTCACATAGGGTATTAATCAACATATATAAGCATATAATGAACTAAGATCACATGCACAAAAACTCAAACAAAAGGAAATATCTCTTTTAAAAACTTTTAAAGGAAATTCTCGCGGAAAAACCGCCTCTTACTGCAGGTGAGCAGTACTTACATTGATATCTTGGACTTACAACCAAGATTGACGTCTAGGACTCGGGAGAAACTTGAGATCTCGGAGAATTCTTCGCGCCTACGCGTTCTCCTCGTCGAGACGAACGCAACGCTCCGCTTTCCTTGATCCCTCCTTGGCCGGCGCCCCTTGGAAGAGGAGAGAAAGGGCTTGGTGTTGGCGTGCGTGCGTGAGAGGGGAAGGTTGTCGCGCGGCTAGGGTGAGGAAGAGGAAAACCAAAAATTCTAATTTCCTCTCTTAACTTATCTATTTATACTTATGGGGGCGGATCGACCTAACTACACCTTAAATATAAGTCTCTCCACCCTTTGCTGTGCTTGATACCCTAGCCTGGCTGGTCGCGCGCTTGCCTGGTTTCGTGCAGGTCGCGGCTTCGAACCCCCCTGCTGCCCTTAATTGGTTTTTCCTTTTTTTTTTCCTTTCCTTTTTTTTTTAAAATACCAAACGGACTCGGAAAATTCAATAAAAATATTCTAAAAATTCCTAAAAATATCTATAATATTTCTAAATTATTTTTAAATAATAAGGACTTTAAGAACTAAAAATGGGAATTTTGGGGCGTTACAATCCCCCATACCTTATAAAAAGTTCGTCCTCGAACTTAGAATAATTCTGGATATCTTTCTCTCATGCTGTCCTCACGTTCCCAAGTAGCCTCTTCATGCTTTTGATTCTGCCAGATGACCTTCACTAGTGGCACTCCTTTGTTTCTTAATCTTTTAACTGCTTTGTCCACTATCTGTGTCGGTCTGCTCTCATAACTAAGATCTTCTTGGATCTGTACTGACTAGAGGTCGTGTCGTGTCT
>JAGFNQ010002219.1:0-324718 GCA_024364735.1 Boesenbergia rotunda
TTCCTGAATCGATTGGTGAGAAGCCCAATCGATTACCAAGTAGTCGTTGAGCAGTACGAATGTTGGATGAACGGCTGGGATTACGCCATTTGAACTCGAATCGATTGGCTGATCGATTAGCATCCTGAATCGATTAACCGATCGATTACCGAGCGTTCTGTCGCGCACAGAACAGCTTGTAATCGATTCACCAATCGATTACAGGGTTTCTAATCGATTGAGTGATCGATTACCGAGCGTTCTGTCTACGGACAGAATCATTGGTAATCGATTGGCCAATCGATTAGTCGTCTTCTAATTCGATTGGTGGATCGATTGATACGCCCAATTCCTGGACTTCAAGCCTGCAGTTCACAGCTGGGTCGATTGATACCTTCCAATGGATTCAATTACCTTGTGCCAGCGAAACCTCTCGTTTCCTGGACTTCACGCCTGGAGCCTCCTAGCTCCGGGTCTTCATGCCAAGAGTTCCGTCCCCGACCATCCCTTGGACTTCCTGCCTGGAGCTTCCTCAACTCCGGGTCTTCATGCCAAGAACTCGGTCCCCGACCATTCCTTGGACTTCTTGCATTACTGCACACTAAATCTCAATGTTAGATCCAATGTATTAGCTTAAACTTAATAACCGTCAATCATCCGAAACCTCTCATTTAGGGCATGATTGCATCTATAATCTCCCCCTTTTTGATGTTTGACAATCTATTTAAGTTTAAGCTAACTTTCAACATAATATCAGCAATATCAATCCAATAAGCATATAGTAAAGTTATTTAGAGCATAATCATGAATATAAACTTTAAATATCTGCAAGTCTCCCCCTTTGCCAAATATCAAAAATGACACATAAACATAAAAGAGCTCCCCCTCAATAGAAGCACCATACAAGATAGAAAATCACAACTCGCAACATGCAAACAAACCGGTAGCATATAAGGCAGAAAATGTGAATATAGCATACAAGCATCAAAAGTTAACAATATCCATAGACTGAGTACAGAACTCCAAACAAAAACAACCAACGAAACAGGACTACATAAATCAAGGCGCAAAGAAGAACTCCTCGAGGGCAGCAGCAGGATCAGCGGCCGGGGTCTCCGCAACATCGGGAAGACCAGAACCTCCCGAAGTGGCGCCAACCTCCAACGATGGAGCATCAGTAGACGGTGCAGGAAGAGGAGGCTGGCCGAGCATCCGGGAGCGACACATATTGCGCACCTCCAGCAGGGTGCGCTCAATGGCTATGAGGCGTGACTGCGTCTCGAAGTGACACATGTCACTCTCCAACCGCATCTCCTCAAAGCGAGTGTCGACGGTCTCCTCAAACGTCCGGACCCTATCCAGAATATCCTCCTCCTCGTCAGCATCCGGAGCAGCTGCAGCAGCGGGTCCATGTCCAGGGCGTGCTCGCGGTCCCTCCCCAACCTGCCGACCATCAATCCATCGAATGACGCCAAACTCGCCCGTCATCCCGGATTTGGAGAAGGAACGTGCTGAAATCCGGGAGTATTTGACGGTCATGGGCTCCACCTTCCCTCGAGAGACATCAATCCCCATAGCGGCAAGCCAGTCTGCAATAATATGCCCAAAAGGCATATGAACGGTACCGTGCACAGGCTGAGTGAAATGGATAATGGAATGAAATATGTTCAGAGGGATGTTAACATCAAGACCCCGGTGGAGAGCATAGGCCAGGAAAAGCTGAGAGGGTCGGACGGTCGCTAAGGCGCGAGACACAATAGGCAAAAGACAGTTGATTACGACCTTATAAAGGGCATAATCAATAGCGGAGAGCTCAAGAGCAGGAAACGTGGTCAGATTGGCATAAGGGTCATCTGGACGCGGACGCCGAAAGAAATGCTGATACATCGAGTCAATGGAGATATCCCCAAATGGCGGAGGTAGAAGCTCAGGAAGTGTAGGAAAGAAAACAAAGCTATTTGTAGAGGGACGACACTGGAGGAAAGCCGAAAGAGTCGTATAGCTAAAATCCAAACTTTGTTTGGCTACCCGAGTTTTATAATTTACACCATCCATGGTGTGTAGGTTGTTGTAGAACTCGGAAACCAACCCTATGTTGACCCCTCGCTCACAATAGATAATAGACTCGAGTTTATAGGTTTCAAGGATTTGAAACACGGAGAAGTAATGATCATGAAAGTATTGGCGGTCTAGTGATCTAGGGGCAATCAATTTAAATACATGTTGACCAAATGCCTTTTGAAGGGCGGCATTCGGAAAACGGGCATCCGTAGGGGGTTCAGGGCGAGAAGACCCGGCACCCGTATCATCCGCCCTTTGTTTCTTCCTATGATGACCAAAGATAACCAAGAAATGAATGCAATGTCAGGACACAGACAAGAAAATTGGAGTGTTGGATTAGGGTTTAGGGTTTAGGGTTAGGAGAAGTGATGCACAGGGTGAAATGGGGAATGCAATGCAACCAAAAGAACACAACAATTAGAAGAAACATTTGATTAGCCAAGATCAAATTAACCAATAATCAAGGAAAAGAAAAAGAAAGATTAGGGTTTACTTTGGCGCCATTGGTGAAAGAAAAAGCTGGAACAGGGGAAGAAGTGGCGCTCAAAATCTCCCAGCAGCTGCGCGTCCCGTGAAGGAGGAGAACGGAGCGCCTGCGAGGTGTGGCGTTGAGAGGAGAGGGCACGCTGAGGGAGTCGCGTGAGGGAAGCTAGAGCTTGAGGAGAGGGAAGCTAGGGCTTGGGTGTGCTGGTGCTGGTGGTGCCGCTGCTTTCGCTCCCTGTCGTCCGAGACGCTTTCCGGCTCGCGAGGATGCCGGGTGGTCGAGGAGTACGAGCGAGGACGCGGAGAGGACACTAGGGCTTGAGGGTTGAGCGCGAGAGAGAGAGGTGTGGGAGGATTTTGGGACGGCCGAGGGTTTTAGGGCAAAACGTGAGTGACAGGACAGGTTAGGTGGAAAGCGTTTATGGTCGTAATCGATTGAGTAATCGATTACGCCTCGTTGAATCGATCCATGTGAGCGATCACAGGAGTGTGTAATCGATCGGCCGATCGATTACAAGAATCGATCAACCAATCGATTACGAGAGTGCGTAATCGATTAACCGATCGATTCAACCTGTATTAATCGATCATCGTGCGTAATCAATTAGCCGATCGATTCGAACTGGATTAATCGATCCACTGATCGATTAAGAAGGAATCTGTACCCGAGAAAAACTGCTTGAATTGATTAACGAATCGATTCAGAGGGTTTCTGCCGAAAGATGCAAACCCACCAATCGATTGATAACTGAAAGCAATCGATTGGCAACTGGAATAACTGATACATGGCTAAAACATACTCAATTTTTGGCATTTTTCGAGTTCCTAAGGGGTCAAGCACGATCATATAATCTCCAAGGACATGGATATTGGGTTAGTTCATTAAAATATCCAATCATGATCTTCGGACTAAGTACACATTAATGGCGTACTAGTCTTCCCCATGATTGGTCAAGTGAATGATTTATGATGAATTTTCATCTTCTTGCTCAAAGTAATACATCATAATAAGCATTATGAACAAGAAGATGAACCCTAACATCTCACTCCCATCTACAAAGGCACAAGCAAGGGAAGTTCTAGGTTCTTGTGAGATGCATATTAAGGCAAGTGAGTTGAATATCTTGAAATGATCATGGAGGATTAATCAATATGGCACATTCCTAATTCTCTTCGCAAGTAGCTAAATTCAGATTCCGGAAGAGGTTTGGTGAAAAGATCCGCAAGATTTGATTTTGACTCAACATATTTAAGAACAATATCCCCATTAGATACATGATCTCGAATAAAATGATGTTTAACCTCAATGTGCTTAGTTCGTGAATGATGAACCGGGTTTTTTTGTCAAGTTTATGGTACTCACATTGTCACAAAGAACTTGCACATTTTTGTAGATGAGTTTATAATCTTCCAAGGTATGAGTCATCCATAATAATTGTGACACACATTCACCCATAGCTATATATTCGGCTTTGGTTGTGGAGAGTGCTACACAATGTTGTTTTCTACTCGACCAACTCACCAAAGAAGATCCCAAAAATTGGCATCCACCACTAGTGCTTTTCTGATCCAATTTACATCCGGCATAATCCGAATCGGAGTATCCTACAAGGTCAAACATTTCGGTTCTAGGGTACCACAAACCCACCCTTTGAGTCCCTTTAACATAGCGAAGGATTCGTTTGATTGCACATAGATGTGACTCCTTGGCACAAGCTTGATACATTGCACACATACCCACGACAAACAATATGTCGGGTCTACTAGCCGTGAGATAGAGGAGACTACCTATGGCACTACGATACATTTTGGAGTCAACTTCTTTACCTTCAATATCATTGTCTAACTTGGTGTTAGATGCCATAGGGGTGGATATTTCTTTGGCACTCTCCATTCCAAATTTCTTAATGATTTCTTTTACATATTTGGATTGATGTATATATATGCCATCTTTTGTTTGTTTGATTTGTAAACCTAAGAAAAATGTCAATTCACCAACCAAGCTCATTTCAAATTCACTTTCCATGTGATTTATGAATTCATTTAGATAGTCTTTGTTTGTGGATCCACAAATAATGTCATCTACATAGACTTGGGCCACAAAGATATCTTCCCCACTAGTCTTTAAGAATAACGTAGGATCAATTTTTTCCTCTATGAAAACCCTTTGACACTAAGAATGTAGACAATCTTTCATACCAAGCACGAGGTGCTTGTTTTAGTCCATACAAGGCTTTCTTAAGCTTGTATACATGGTTTGGACATTCTAAATCTTCAAATCCCGGAGGTTGCTCAACATACACTTCTTCTTTGATAAAACCATTTAAGAATGCCGATTTTACATCCATTTGATACAACTTAAATCCTTTATGAGCGGCAAATGCCAACATCATCCTAATAGACTCTAACCGAGCTACCGGTGCATAAGTTTCATCATAGTCCAATCCTTCGACTTGATTAAAACCTCTAGCAACCAATCTAGCTTTATTTCTCACAACCATTCCTTTATCATCAAGTTGTTCCTAAAAACCCATTTCGTATCAATGATTGATTTTCCTTTGGTTCTAGGAACTAACTCCCAAACTTGACTTCTCTCAAATTGAGACAACTCATCTTGCATTGCCAAAATCCAATCGGGATCAAGCAACGCATCACTTACGGCTTTGGGCTCAACTTGTGAAATTAGAGCCACTTGACTCCCTTCATTCCGAAAATAAGATCGAGTCCGTACCCTATGGGTAATGTCACCCACTACTTGCTCCAAGGGATGGTTTGTACTTGTCCTTGTGTGTCTTGGTTCTTGAGTTGTAGTGATTACATTCTCAAGTGGTAACTCAATCACACCTTCCGTTTCACTCTCTTCTTTCTCAAGATTATTTTCCTCCTCTAATGTCAATTTCTCTAATTCAAATTGTACTTCCTCCTCTATTGCTTTATTTGAACTCGAACTTGGATTTTCTTCAAAAACCACATTTAGAGACTCTTCAACTATTTTGGATTTCTTATTATAAACTCTATAGGCTTTTCTATGAGCGGAATACCCTACAAGAATACCTTCATCCGCCTTGGCGGAAAATTTTCCCAAGTGATCTTTGGTGTTTAAAATATATACTTTACATCCAAACACCCTAAGATGTTTTATTGTAGGAGGTTTACCAAACCACAATTCATGAGGTGTTTTGTTCAAAAACCTATGTATTAAAGTCCTATTTTGCACATAACATGCCGTATTAATTGCTTCGGCCCATAGATAACTATGAAGTGAGTATTCATTTAACATACTCCTAGCAGCCTCTTGTAAAACTCTATTCTTTCTCTCAACCACCCCATTTTGTTGTGGTGTCCTAGGGGTAGAGAATTCATGCTTATATCCATTTTGTGAGCAAAAATTTTCAAATCTCTCGTTTTCAAACTCACCTCCATGATCACTTCGTAATCTATTGATTTTCAAATTTTTCTCATTTTCTACTCTTTTACAAAAAGCAATCAAAGTTTCTAAGGTATGATCCTTATGCTTTAAGAAAAACACCCAAGTGTATCTAGTGAAGTCATCTATCACAACTAAACAATATCTACTATCGTTCAAGGAAACATGCTTGCTACTATCAAACAAATCCATATGCAATAATTCCAAAGCGGTAGACGTACTTAAGTTCGTTTTACCTTTGTGGGTAGCCTTGGTTTGCTTACCCATTTGACATGCATCACATAGTTTGTCCTTTTGAAACTTCAATTTTGGCAATCCTTGCACCAACTCATTCTTTGATAGTCTCTTGATGTGTCTCATGTTGGTGTGAGCAAGTCTCCGATGCCAAAGCCAAGTCTCCTCCTCTTTAGACATGAAACACTTAGCAAACAAATTAGTAGTACCAAATAGTTCAACTTGATAAATGTTTTCCTTTCTATGGCCAATAAGCATGGTAGTGTTTAGTTCACTATGTTTAATTAGACATTGAGATGAGTCAAACTCAACTCTATATCCCGAGTCACATAGTTGACTAACACTTAACAAATTGAAAATCATACCTTTCACTAATAAAACATTCCTAATTATAAATTGTTCAGAAATTTTAATATCTCCTATTCCAATAACTTTCAATTCACCACTATTACCAAAGGAAACGGTACCTTTATTTTTGTTTTTGAGTGATGAAAATTTTGATGAGTCTCTCGTCATGTGCCTAGAGCATCCACTATCAATGAACCATGTTGTTGGATGCTCCCCCTCGACGCATGCCTGTTCAAATGCAATGAACTAAATGTTTTGGTACCCAAATATTGGGTCCAATAGCATCTACAATAAATTGCTTGGGTACCCAAGCTTGAACAGTTTTTACCTTTGAAACATGATTTCTACTAACAAGAGACATGAAGTTGACTTCCTTATCCTTTGGTTTATATCCTAATCCTGCCTTGTTATACACTGCCCGTTGACTTCCTAATATCATGTCCAAATATTTGGAGCTAGAAGTAAATTTTTCCAAAGCATTTGTAAGACCCTCTACTTGCAATTTCAAAGATGCATTTTCCTTTTTAAGATCATCACCTCTAGAATTTGCAACTTCATGATGTGTACATGCTTCACATGGCATAGTATCATTTTCAAGTAATTTCATCTTAGTTTGTAGTTCTTTGACTTTGACTTTTGATCTAGATAAAGCATTTGTCAAACATGCAATAGTAGCATAGAGTTTATCTAACTTAGGAGAAGTTACCTCATCCTCACTAGATGATGACTCGCTTGAAGACTCAACTTCATCTTCATGATTTTCCTCATCTTCACTACTTTCAACATCATTCAACGCCATGAGAGCCACATGCCTTGAAGTCTTTCTCCCAATTTCTTCATCTGATGAACTAGATGAAGTATCATCCCATGTAGCTTTCAAAGCCTTCTTTTTCTTTGTCTTGTCATCTTTTCTTTTTAGCTCAGGACAATCGGCTTTGATATGACCCTTTTTACTGCACTCAAAACAGATTGTATCAGTCTTTGCTTTTGATTTAGCTTGAGACTTACCATTTTTCTTGTCATCAAGGAACATCTTCTTGATATCCTTCTTGTTGAACTTTCTAGATCGCCTCATCATCTTCCGGACAAAATTTGCCATTTCACTTGATGATAGCTCCTCATCGCTATCACTATCACTATCTTGCTCAGACTCGGATGAGAAGGATTCTTCCTGCTTCTCCTTCTTCTTCTCTTTATTCTTCTTCTTTCTTCTTTCACCTGCAACCAAAGCTATATCTTTCTCCTTATGACTTATATTAGCTTGTTCATGCAATTCTAGTTCACAAAATAGTTCATCTAGCTTGACAATTGATAAATCCCTTGAAACATTATAAGCATCAACCATTGATGACCATAAGGAGTTTCTTGAGAAGGATTTTAGTGCATACCTGATGAGGTCCCGGTTTTCCACACTTTCTCCAACCGAATGAAGGCCATTGAGAAGCTCCTTAAACCTTCCATGTAACTGACTTACAGTTTCTCCTTCCTTCGTCACAAAGTTTTGCAATTGATTTATGAGAAGGTCCCTTTTGGCAATTCTTGAATCTTTTGTGCCTTCATTTAGCTCAATTAGCTTATCCCACAACTCTTTAGCACTCTTAAATGGACCGACTTTGTTTAGTTGTTCCGAGCTCAATCCACATTGAAGAGTTACCGTGGCTTTAGCATTTGCTTGCGCCTTCATCTTTTACTCAGTTGTCCACTTGGATGATTCCAGAATTTTTCCATCTTGTGTCGGTGCAACAAAACCCTCCGTAATAGAAAACCAATTGTCGATTTCAGTCATGAGATAATTTTCCATGCGACTCTTCCAATATGCGAAGTTGTTCCCTTCATAGTAGGGTGGTCGTGTAGTGCTATGACCCTCTTTCAAAGACATCCTCGCAGCTCAAACACTTGCTTCTTTGGGTGTGAGTCCTCCGAAGCGACTCCTGCTCTGATACCACTTGTTGAGGATCGGTAGAGCTAGAGGGGGGGGGGGTGAATAGCTCGCTTTAGTTGATTCTTATTCCTTCAAACAGAAATCAAAGTCTACCCACCACCAAATCTAATGCTAACACTTGTATTTACTTGGTCTCCACCTCCTTGAGGTGACTAATCCAAGGGTCCACACCAGCGATCGCAGATTTCACTATCAAACCTCCTTCTCGGAACAACCCCGAGGGTGGAGAAACCCTTTTACAACACCCTTGAAAACTTTCACAAAGAACAACACAAGGAAGAAGAAGAGAAAGAGTATTACACAATAGGCTTGCTTCTCCTTCCTTTGATTGCTTGATGAAGGTGTTGGAAACTTGAGCTTGAACAAAGAGCTTGAAGCACCAAAACCCTAGCTCAAATCGCAATGGAACAGTGGTACCGTTTGAGCTTGATTTTCCGCTTATAACGGTCTTCTTTTGCTTCCTGAATCGATTGGTGAGAAGCCCCAATCGATTACCAAGTAGTCGTTGAGCAGTACGAATGTTGGATGAACGGCCTAAGAGGCGGTCGACTGATCTCAGCCCAGAAATATTCTGTAAGGTTTGTCAGTCGACCGCCCCAGGGGCAGTCGACTGATCCATAGGTATGAAGAGAAATGGCATAAAGGATGATAGGATATGACCTTAAAATTAAAATCCTTGTTTATTCTCCTTGAATAAAGGTTTGTCTCATGGTTTAATGGTGATTGTATGAAATGAGGCTATATGGAATTTAAGGAAAATTGATGAGTACTTTAAATTCAATGGATGATATTAAATGATAAATGCTTGATGAATGGGAAAATTGATAAGTACATATGTATCTAAGGATAAGAGATAAGAAGAGGGAGAATGAAAGACAATTCCATGTGTCACATTATAATGGTTAGCCTTAACAAAGACATGGAATTGTAGGTAAGTTTCCAAGTTGATACGAAATGATCATTTTTGAGAAAATTAGAGGATATACCAAAAGTCCAGCACATTTGATATTTTTCATGGAACCATATTTTTCTAGGATAGGGTATATCCTAGTAAATGTGTTTGCAAATTTTTAGATTTTTCTAAGTTTTCTAGGATTTTCTAGAGGGTTCTAAGGTAGAAAACTTGGGTTGTTGAGTTAGGAGTAACTTGACAAAAGAAAGGTTGTGGTGTTAAGTTGGGGTATAACTTAACTTGGTGTTGTGGTGTTAAGTTGGGTAGAACTTAACCTTGGTAAATTGAAAATTGGGGGAAGGCATAGGTAAAGGGGGAGGTTGCCTCTTGTTTTACCTTAATTTTCATAGGAAATTTTAGATTTTGTGTCAAACTTGAGAATGATGATAGATACATGGTTGAATATATTTTTCCCAAGTAGGTATAGGTACCACAAAGTTCTCCACAAAATTTGGAAATTTTTGGAGATTTGTAAAATTTCTGACGCATTTCTGAATTAGGCCAGAAAAGCTGATTTTCAGAGTATCAGTCGACTGCCCTGGTGGGCAGTCAACTGGTTAGGGCTGGTGTGGGTATCCAGCAGCTGGCTTGTGTCCAAATGATGAAAAACAAGTGTATGGGAGGCTAGTACATTGTGTTTAGGATCATTAGGGATTAAAAGATCCAATAATTGTGATATTGTTGGAGTCTTTTTGATGTTAGGCAAAGGGGGAGAAGTGTTGGATTTAATTTGGGAAACCAAACATGCCTTTGCGGGAAACCCTAGGTTTAGGGGGAGTTGAGATTAAGGGGGAGCATGGTTGCTCCATTCTTGGCGTAAGGGGAACCTTAGAAGGGTTCTTAAAAAGTCTTTGTAAGTCCAATGTAGGGGGAGCCTTGGAGAAGCTTTAAAAAGTCCGATTTTGGTGAAAAGTCCTAACTTGGAGGGTTAGGTGTGGGATGCCTTGGGATAGGATCCATACAATGTTTGCATTGCATATGCATTGGCGGTGTAAGTCCAAGATGGAGTCTTGGCAACGTAAATCCAGTTGTTTGTTTAGCATTGTTTTTGCTACTTATTACTATTTATTTTCCCTAACTTAAACGCAGGGCCGGCCCTGGCCCAGGGCAACCAGGGCCCCCGCCCAGGGCCCAAAACTTTTTAGGGCCCAAAATTTTTTTATGTATGCTAAGTATAAAAAAAACATAACTCTATTTCTCTCCTCTTTATTTATTTTCCCTGTGGTCTTCCCTCTTCCCTTCTTTACCCTAGTTTTCCAGCCACTATCCTTATTTTTCTTCTCCTTCCAGCCACCACAATAGTCACTTTCTCCCATTTTGCACTCTCTTGTGCTGCAGGAGCCGCCAAAGCACGTCGAAGCTAACTAAGGTTGGTAATGCTAACGAAGAAAGTAAAGTTTTCTCCTTCTTCTCTCATTCACATCGGTAGTTTTCCTCGTCCTCTTCTTTTTCACTGCAGTGTAGCAAGGAGTAACCGCCTTCTTTTCTAAGACTTTATTTCCGTAACTGCAAGCTTCTCCTCTTCTTTTTTGCTCCTTATTTTCTAGGGTTTTTGTTTGCCCCACAAGACCAACTCGTGTTGCATTTCCTTATTATTATTTTTTGTGTGTGTGTCATGGTCAACTCCACCGGAGCTAGCTGAGGATTTCGAATGAAGACAGGTAAACAATTTCCTCTTCTTTTGTCTGAATAGCAACATCTTCCCTTTATTTTCCTAATCCTAGGGATCAGCATTCATGAGCACTCCTTTTCCCTTAGTCCAACTACAACAATAAAGATAATAAGTTTTCATTTATTTTAAATAATATTATTTCCTCCATAGCCCTAGCTGAGACTAAGTTTTCATTAATTTCAAACAATTTCAAGTAAGTGAATCTCATGGAACAAATAAAAAATAATCTTCCATTTAAATATTAAAGTTTTTAAAAACAAATCGTTCCAAATATGATGATTATTTATAGAATATTATTACAATTCGTAACAATGACATCTATTTGTCAAAAGAAATTTTTTAAAATTAAAATTAATAAAATCTTATCTCAATATAATTAAATGGATTAGTAATTTTATATATTAAAAAGAACATTTTAAAAAATATGTTATTATTTGTGATTTTATGTTTAAAAGCGCATCAAAAAACATTTTAAATAAATTATCTTTGTGATTTTTTAGGTGTATATATTCTATGTAAAAGTTTGTTTTTTTGAAGAAGTAGGAAGATAAAATTAGGGCATAATTTATATTTTTGCCCAGGGCCTTTAAACGAGAAGGGTCGGCTCTGCTTAAACGTATTGCCAAACATCAAAAAGGGGAAGATTGTTGAGACAATTTATGGTCCGGAGTGACCATGAGTTTTGATGTTTGGGCAAAGGGTTTAAGTTAGGCTTTCCCTTGTGTACTAATATATGTATGTGAGTGTGCAGGATGTGCAGGTTACACATGGACTTGGCTGGACGACTTCGGTACGGTGAAGGGTTGCATGGAGACAAGCTGGAGGCTTGTGTGCACCCGAGGGATCTTAGTATAGCAGGGATGATGAGCCGAGGGGCGCGGACTTCAAGGCGTACGTGAAGGATGACATGGAGACAAGCTGGAGGCTTGTGTGCATCCGAGGGCCGAAGACGAAGAGGGCGCGAAGGCAATTGTCAAGGCTGCTGGTGAAGAGTCAGCAAAGTCAAGAAGAAACAAGAGCTGAGGGAGGAGGACTCCAAGGGCAAGCCGAGAAGTGGACTTCAAGGGCACACGTGAAGGGTGGCATGGAGACAAGCCAAGGGAAGGCTTGTGTGCGCATCCGAGGGACGATAGCCGGTGGAAGAAGACTTCAAGGGGCAAGCCAAGGGAGTTGACCTGAAGGCACGCATGGAGGAGGGTCAACGGAGTGAGTAGAAGTGTTATTGTAAGCTGGGCAGACGACTAGTGTTATAACAGTTGACTGCCAAAACTTAGTATGCATTTGACCTTGGACCAGTCGACTGCTCTGGGAGCAGTCGACTGGTGTGTAGCAGAATTCGAATGTTGGGGTTGTCAACGGTCGAATCTGAGTGGGGGCAGTCGACTGCCCTAGGAGCAGTCGACTGCCAGCGGGGGTTTCAGTTGTGAGTTCTATTTAAGAGAACTCGGGTTGAGCTGAGAACCCTTGACGAAATGAGCTTGGTTAGAGCTCATTAGTAGTCTAAGGTGCTCAGAGGTGTACTCAAGGTTGTGGCGAGGTTTCTCCACCCACAAGGAGCTACGCGAGCTAACCGGAGGGCATCCGGGGAGTGATTTGCTGAAGGATCAAGGGATCGTCCACCTCACGGACTGTCATGGAGTAGGAGTTTTCATCTCCGAACCACGTAAATAGGTAGTGTTAGCATTGTGTAGTTGTTAGTTTAATTTTTATTGTATTTCCACTTGCGCAACTAACAACGTAGGTAGAAGAAAACGAGAAAGTACTATTCACCCCCCTCTAGCAACCGACATCGATCTAACAAAATGATATTCCACCTTCATATTCAATAATCTTGCAGTAGCAGACAATTGAGAATGACCAGAAGGAATACCTTCCCATACTTCTCTTTCACTAGCCTTCAAATGTCATACATTTTCTGAACTTCAGGAGTAGGTATTTGATCTACATTTGATTGATCAAATGAATTCATTGCATCGTAAACCATTGATTACATTGCATCAGCAGACCTATATGATGCCTCTGGATCAATTGAGTTCGATGATGAAGCATCGGAAGGTCCAACAGATTCAAATACATACGGCTCTCCATAACAATACCAGTTGTAATAATCTGAAAAAACCCATGCATATCTATAGATATGAGTTTTCACTGTATCCTCATCACGGAAAGTTGTATTTACACATCTGCATTGATTACATGGACACTTTAACTCGACGTCATTCAAACACTCAGGATGACACTTTACAAAGTTAACAAATTCTTCAACACCAGCAAAAAAATTCTTCGCGGATAAATTCATTATCTAACCTATTATACATCCATGTCTTGTTTGTATATATTGTATCTGAATTATCAATTACAAATAACAATCCATTATCAACTACAAATAACAATCTAAATTATCAACTTTGTTTCTGATTAAATTAGTATCCAATTTTAAACAAAATTATTCTAATTAATCAAACAAAACATACTAGAGGCAGAATCAAATAAAATTATTCTAATTAATCAAATAAGGCATATTAGAGGCATAATCAAATAAATATTAATCCTATACTAATGATAATTAACCAGGATACAAAATTATTCTAATTAAATATCATACATTATTTTTAAGGAATTAATTAATTAATTAATTAGAGTTTAGGGTAGGGCCGCCGGCTGTTGCGGTCGTCGGCTGCTACAGGCCGCGCACGACCGCACGAGGGCAGCGCAAGCGCAGCAGGCCGCGCACGGCCGCAGCAGGTCACGCGCAGCCGCACTCGGCCGCGCTCGGCCGCAGGAGATGAAACACGGCGAAAACCTAAGTCACACGCTGCGTACCTGTGATCGGAGTAGGGATTCGCCGGAGGAGGAGTGCCGAGGATGACGGTGACGCGAGAGAGGAGAAGAATGAACGCGCGACCAGGGGGAGAGGCGATGGCAAATTAAACCAAAAATAGCGATAGAAATAACTTGTCCGTCGTTAATAGTGACAGAATTGACCAATTCCATCGTTATTTTAGAATTTTTGTCCTATATCCCAATATTAGCGATGAATAAATTTAATCCGTCGCTAATAGCGACGGACAATTAAATTATTCATCATTATTCATTGATTTTTTTTGTAGTTCTAATAGATATTGAATTTAGAAGTCAATTATGCATCAGTCATAAATAATTTAGAATAATAAATGCATAATAATTTTTCAATACAATATTATAATAAATTTATATATATTGCATACTTGAAAAGATTTTAAAATTTTAGAATATCATACTGTCGGGCAATCAAAGAATTCTTAAAAAAAAGGATTGATTGAGTCTCAATAAAATATAGTGACAGATAATTACTTAAATTTTATTTAACAAAATTTTATTAAATCCTTTTTTATTCTTTTTAAAAAGATGATTTTTGAATTTTAGTAATAAATTTTAAATCATTTTTTTCAAAAAATATTTATTAACCACACAATATATTAAAACATTAAAACTATTAATTTAGAAATCTAATATCTGCTATAAAAAAATAAAACTAATTAAATTTTATTATAAAATTTATGAAAATATTTATAGGATGGTTGACCCCTAAAAAATAAAATCTTGTGTATAACTATCTAGAATATGAGGAGTCTTTTATTATTTTGATTTTCAAAAATAAAAAAATAGTATTTGAAGAGTTTGCTAAATTTGATTTTGAAGAAATGGAAATTAGAAAATGTAATCAAAATGCTTTGTGTCGGCAGCGATCAATAACAATATATATATATATAATATATATATATATATATATATATATATATATATATATATATATATATATATATATATATATATATATACAGGGTCGTCTTCAGGAAATTGAAGGTCCTAGACTAATTTTTTAATAAAAATCTTATATAATTTTTTTGTTAAATATAAAAATATTACATACGAATCTATAATTATATGTATATGATTATCATGAATATTCAATATGCTACGTAAATATAAAACTTTCAAAAATTAAATAAAAAACTTCTTCACTACTGTTATATAAATTTCAATAACTCCTTCACATATATAAATTAAATCTCATCACAAAAATACAAAATGTTCATACTCTTCGCGCTTTTTGTTGTGTGAAGAGTATGAACATTTTGTACTATTTTTCAAAATACAAAATCTATTATTTTTCAGAAAAAAATAGGGCACAGCCGACAAAAAAAGACTGTAAATCTACTATTTTTCAGAAAAAAACATGATTAACAAAAAAAAAAATTAAAAGCAAGATCGTTTACCGACAAGGGATCTTCGTCGGAATTGTTGCGACGAGAGAGGGCGGGGCACAACAGAGAAAATCAGTAGAGGGAGGGCCATGACAGGATAGGGCACAACCGGAGAGACGAGTATAATTGTAGATGTCGCGATGAGGGCAGCGCACAGTAAGACACAACTGAAGAGAAGATTCCAAGCTCGTAGAACTGTAGAATAGTGGCGAGGGAAGGCCGGAGGGCTTGGCGTTGGCGAGGAAGCGAAAGAGTTGAAGAGGCGAAGGGTCAAGGGAATCGCCGAACACGCGGCACTAGGGCTTTGTTCGTAGGATTTGACGGATTTGGTGAGAAAATAAAAAAAAATAGAAAGAAATTTATATATATTAATTTGGTATTTTGGGCTCTCCACTAAACCTATCAAAGTCATTATATATTAAACAATGTAATTTATTAATTATTATTAAATATAATTATTAAAATAAAAAAATATGAGGCCCCTACAAGAGGGGAGGCCCTAGGCAATTGCCTAGGTTGCCTCCCCTCAAAGCCGGTTATATATATATATATATATATATTCTCTTAGTACGTGTACGTTATATCACCACTTGATGTTTAATATCACGTTGTCAGAATTAATTGCATGCATTAATTAGCCTTTTTATGTTTTATAAAAAAATATTATATATTCATATTTTATATTTTCAGTAGATATTGATTGGACTTTTATTATATGTTTTCATATATCACTTCCTTTTTCTCAAAACTTCTAAGAAAATTCTTGTCAAAGAGATATCAAAAATAAGCAACAGTTATGAGTAAGTTATATAACAAATATAATAATAATAATAATAATAACATTTATATAATAACATTATTATTATGTAGGTTAAAAGTTAAATAAATATGGTAAAAGTATTTTGTAAAATGTTAACTATTGGAACAAATTAATGGTAGAGTAATAGTGATTATATGAATAATTGGTTTAATAGATTATCTCTACTCATAAATCGTATAAGAAAATTGGAAAACTATTATTAAAATTTACTTTTTCAAAATAAAAGTGCCAAAAAAAAAATTCGCATCATAAAAAGAATCCATTAGAACGTATGGAAACTTAAAATAGAATTGTCTTTTACAAACAAACAACACTCAATTATTAAACCTGAGATAATGTCACACGTGTAGTCCATCTTAATTACTTTCTCTACTTTATATCAATAACTTTACGTAATTAACTAAAACATGTGTAGTCCAAAATCTATTTTCATCTTTTTTTTTATAAATTAATTTTTGAATTAATTTACATTAATAGTTTTACTATACTAATAGTTGGTTAAGATAGGTGGACATTCGTGCAAGCTGATTTACGTTTAATTAATAAGGCACGTACTTTTCAACTTCCAAATTTGATACTAAATTGATGATTCTAATATTAAATTTTTGAAAAGACTTTTATAGTCTCAAAATTGGGTGTTTGGTTTTTTTTAGTCCCAAATTTTAAATATAACAATTTTAACACCATGTAATGGGGGGTGCCTGAAGTTTTTTTTTAAACTATGATTGAACACTATAATCCAATTGGGAAGGTGAACCTAGGGGTTTCCATTTTTTTATTTTTTTTTAGCTTGAACACTATAATCTAATTGGAAAGGTGAACCCTAGGGGTTTTCGATTTTTAATTTTTTAGCTTGAACACTATAACCTAATTGAGAAGGTGAACCCTAGCCTAGACTAAAATAAAAATAAAATGTTAATTTTGGGACTAAAAAGTATTTTTTTTAATTTGATATCCAAAATATCAAAAACAAACCAAGTTTGATATCTAAAATGTTATTTCCTTGTTAATAGACCAAAAAAATCTACAAGAAATTTTAAAAATTAGCTTATAAAATAATTTCCACTCATAATCAACTCTCAATGTTTGAGTTTTTTGGCATCTAATATCCTTTATTTTTATCTCGCACATCCTAATATTGTATGAACACAATAATTTACCCAGGTAAATTGATTTTTAAATCAACTTGAATAAATCTACAATGGGAAGAAAAATAAAGGGTATATTTAATTTTTTTTATTTAGGTAGTGTGATTGAGTAAAAATAAAGTAGTTTGATAACTAGTCCAAAGCAAGGAGAGATAGGAAAACATGTGTTTGAATGGTCAAGTCCTCATTTCAGTGAGAAAAGAAGTTACTCGGGTTCAAGTACAACAAGTCTGTCAAACTACGACAAACCTTGTACTAGATATTCCAAATTTTACTCAGAAAACAAATGCCTTAGAATCTATACAAAAAATTAAAAAAAAAAAGTCTTCGTCTCTCTCTCTCTGAAACAACTCTCAGATGTGGCTTTCCTCACATCACTCACATGAATCAACCTCTCAAATTTTACCCCCCCCCCCCCCCCCCCCCCCCCCCCCTTGTTGATGCTATCGACTTTATGCTTTCACAACTTGTTTGCCTCTACGATCCACTATAATTCCAGACAGACACACCATACACACATTCTATACAGCCACAATGTTCACACATTAATTATTAATACAACCTAAAAGTACAACACTCACTCTCTCTCTCTCTCTCTCTCTCATGCATTATTAACGAAGAATCTGAATTGGTATTCAAATGGTAGACTTACATCAATGAGTAAGAGTTTAAGTCATGACTGTGACAAATAACCCTCCTACTTAGGGGCTATTAAGTAGTTGATTTATCTCTTCATCTCACAATATTTGTCCATTTGCCGTGAGCATTATCACGTTTATGCATCAATTATTAACGGAGGAAGAGAAGAAGAAGAAAGAAGAAGAAGAAGAAGAAAAGCTGACTAAATCAATGGAGTTCTTTTCTCCTCGGCCAGATCTATCACTTCAGATCAGCCCCCCAAACGCCTCCACATCGGGCTGGAGGATGCATGACGACATCATGGAATTAGGGTTTCCGAGGAAGCTCCCCCTCGACTCCACCACCACCACGGGTGCCTCTAAACTTAACATCGCCGGCACCACCGTGAGAGATGTTTCTAACACCTCGCACCACCGCCATCACCACCTTTACTTCCACCACCCCCAGCCGTGCTTTACTCGTGAGACGGCGGCGCCTCTGACGGGGATTCCAATCTACCATCACCCTCCTCCTTCTTCCTCGAACGGTAATTTTACTTGGTCGATCGTGCCGCTTCCGCGATCTCTTTGCCTTCGTCCTCCGCTGACCGACCGTAGTTTTGCAGGTCTCGCGGCGAACCAAGGGCAGCTGCCGCCGAGATACTCGCCTTCCAGCTCGAGGTTCGCGTTGAGGCGGAGCCTGAGAACGCCGAGGATGCGGTGGACTTCGACGCTGCACGCGCGGTTCGTCCACGCAGTGGAGCTTCTGGGAGGCCACGAGAGTATGATATGAAGGACTGATATATCTATCTATCTATCTATCTAAACTCACCGGTTTATTTTAGGGTTGAGATTTCTCACTTTTGTTTGTTCGATTTCAATTTTTGTGCTCAGGGGCCACTCCCAAGTCGGTTCTTGAGCTCATGGACGTGAAGGATCTCACTTTGGCTCATGTGAAATCTCACTTGCAGGTATCAGGAACTTCCACTTGAATCATGTGCCTTCCTTTTGGTTTTTTCCTCAGCTTCATGTTTGTTTTCTACTTGTTGTTGTTGTTGATGTTGCCCAGTTCTGATCGCTTGTCAGCAGCTTTTAGCTTATCATGCAATTATAACACTGAACAAATGACACACACACACAGACACAATTTACTTTTACGTATAATAAATATGGTTTATTCCTTCTATATAGTTTCTTTCCTCCCTCCTTAATCTGTACCTCGAGTATTTTTTACAGCTTTTGTGCACAGACCAAAGATGATTCTACCATTAGAAAAAGGGTGGAGAAAATAAGTGTACAGAAATCATTCAAGCTTGAAGCTTTAGAAAAAGCAAACATGAACTGCAGTCTTCTTTATTTTAATTTCCAAAAAAAAAAAACCAACTGAAAAAATTGTAGATTTGGCTTTGATGTATATATTTTTAATTGCAGATGTACAGGACTGTGAAGAACACTGACAAGCCAGAAGCTCCTTCAGGTTGAGATTTTCTTTGTACTTTTTAAAATCCCAATCAAACACATCATGAGTATAATTTGTAAGTAAATACCGTAACAAAGAACATCAGTTACAGTTCCATCTGATGGATCATCTGAAATTTTATCAAGAGGAGAGAAATCTAATGATAACGATCATGTTGGTGACATGTGGAGCAATGCTGTTCCTCCAAGGTAATTATGAATGATTAATTTATTTTCATGTGGGAGATTTGTTAGATGAAGTTTGCTAGTTTTGTTATTTGATTGCTTTTATGTTTACAAGTAAAAAATTGGAAAAGGTATAGGAACATTTAACTCCTTTTTTCTCCCACAAAATGATGCATTTCTTTAATTAATTGCTTCAAGTGTCCATGAATCATGATTGATTGATTTAGATATCCATGATGATTATGTGATCCTCAAAAGGAGATTAAAATGGGGAACTCAGGCTCATTTTATGATCCCCTTATCTGCCTTTCAAAGAACAGCATATATTCACCATGTCTGAAATGTATCATATAAGATTGCTTTCTGAAACTTCTTTGCTGCTTCACCTGGGAAATACTTAAAATATGAACTGTTGAGTCATAGAATCGAATTATTTGCTGAATATATTCATCTGTAAAAATGACATTATTCTCTGCATTATGAGCAACAGGAAAAGCTGCTGCAATGGCAGGACAAGTAGTTCCACTGTAGGGAAGAGCAAGAAGTCTTATATGGTATGTATCTAAACTATTGACCTTTCACTCATATGCTGGCATATTTAGAGAGCATTAAGTATATATTTTATAGTCAATATTCATTGCCTTAATTGCATATAACTTCATTGGAGGATCAATATTAGATAAAATTATATTAGTTTATATTTTTGTTGCTACAACCATCATTGACAATTATTAAGAATAGCTTATGTTGAAACTTATGAAAGATCTTCAATAATAAAGTACTAATGGTGTTTAAGTTTCTTGAAAAAGAAAATGTTTCATGTGGAGGAACCACTAATTAATTGAGATATACACTTTAACAATTGTACCTTGAAGCTAAGATATTGTTGATGCATCATTGTTTCATAACTCTGGCATGATCAGGATCACATGGAAACTGCGAAAAAGTTGGAAATGATTTCGGAATTGGATTCATCAAGCCTTTCGCAGACAGTGAACCTAAACAAGCTGAACCTTGAGATCACATTGGGGAGGCCACACTGAATACACACATATATAGGGCCTTGCTCGAAGAGGAGACGAAGGACGAAGAAGTTATCGAAAAAAGATTTTAGATTAATGAATCAATCTATTTAATTTGTTGGCAAACCTAGCTAGGATGATCTAAAATTATATTTCTATTTCAAAACCACTTAATACTCATGTGTTATTAATTATTTCCTTTCCCTATGTATGTTCATGTAACTATAGTTGTTTTGATTGTCCTCAGGATGTATATATATCAACCTCTAATTAGTGATACATGAATTTAAACTTAATTTTGCAATTGTGGAAATTCTGAATTCATAGTGATTTTTAATTTGGAGTAAATATTGCATTGCTTTTGTCACTAAGTGGAGAATATGTTAAATTTACTAATCATAATCTATAATATAATCCAGAAGCTGAATGCCTCAAACATGAATACAAATTGAATGTAATTAAAAAAAAAAAAGAGTGTGCAATATTTGCAACAGAAAAGTAATTTCATGCATTGAAAGGAGAGTCACAAACTTTGTTTTGATATTTCATTATATCGTGAAAACTTTTCTTTGTAATCTCAACAAGTGATTATATTTCAACTCCCAGAGCATAGTCGAATTGATTATTATATGATAAATTTGTAAAATTTAACAAGGGTCAAATTAGATGACTGATTTCACCTTTTATATATATCTATTTCACTAATTGTATGATCTTAAAATAGTATTCACACTAGTTAATATATTATTGTCATACAAACTAAGGAGAGTATAACAAACGAAAAACAAGGGTGAAATCAAATCAAGCAAGCCCAATTATTTAGGAAAAACAAAATATGCACCATTAATCTTGTTCATCCAATTACCCAATTTTCCAATATATGATACAAATTTTTAAAAAACAAATAAATAAGTTTGACACAGAGATTAAAAGCACATGCATTTGACACATGAGTTGTCAACGACAACATTTAACCAAGTGTTGATGTGTGTGCATGGAATACATCCCTCTGACATTGACTATCAGTTGTCAAAAACCACCTGCAATGTTTTAATATGTGTTAAAAAGTAAGAAAAAGTATTGGTAAAATATTTTTACTGGAGATAAAATATAATAAATATTTGACATTACATAGAAGTCTATTTGATTTTGTCTTTAGTATTATGTATGAATGATAGTACAAGTTACTGAAATTGTATATTGTAAAATTAGTTAGGTCACTAATATATGAAAAGATGAAAAAGCAGACATCCATAATGAAAAAAAATAATGAATTTAAATCCACAAAGTTAATTCTAAATATATATATATATATATATATATATATATATATATATATATATATAATCTAAACACCTAGCTGTGTTAAATTCATGGGAAAAAACTATTTCAATAAAGTTGGAAAGTAAAATGTGCTTTACGCAATTTTAAAGTGTGGAAGGATATTTAAAAAAAAAGTAAAAGCAACATTTACTCTCAAATAAAGATAACTCTCAGCTTTCAAAAGTTTTGGATGAGGACATGAAAAATTGAAGAACTTTAACAGTAAAGTAAAAAAAAAAAAATAAACTCTTTCTTATCTTTTCACTTTATAGAAAGATATCCTACTATTTTTCTATCCGAATGATAGTATGAGAAGTATACCTTGTTCTTGCTTATAAGTAAAAGTGCTAATAACGAAGGGGTAAAATTTGAAGGGTTTGAAAATATTAAAGAAATTTTGATGATTTCAAAACTTTTAGCATGGAAATTTTTAAAAAGAAAGGTAATTACGTGCTAGTGCAATCATGGTGCAAAAAATTGTATTTGATTAAGATGTTTTAATATGTTTGAAAATTCATTTAAATTGAATATGCCTATGTTGCTGATATATGTATAAATATTATAAGGATTTGGTAGGATGCACTGAGTAAGTTGTGTTAGTTGACTTGACATGACTAAATTAGTGTGGCTCAAAGGCTTGAGATATGTTAGAGATTAATGAAGGATAGTGTGAAACATTTAAGGGGCAATAATACGAAGAGCATGCATGAAGTTAAATTGACAAAGCTTGTAGAACATTTGATTAAATGACATGGTCGTTAACTTAACGCAACCAACTTGGTTTAGCTTGATGGATCAAAGGTCCATTGAGACTGACAAATGATAGTATAAGACATTTGAGAGATTGCAAGACAAGGAGCATTGAATTGGTTGGACAACTTTGACAACAACCGTAAGAGGTGGACTATGTAGGTTATCTAGTAAAGGATGATGATAAGTGGATTGAATCAACATATTAGTGTTGGTGCAATTGACCAACTCGAGTTAGCTCGAGTTGTGTTTTGATGTTTGATCAACATGTTTGAGGTTGAGCGATATGTTGAGTAGATCAAGGTTAATTGGATCCTTAATAGTTGAATAATATGTTTGACGGTTGAGTGAGACTCCAAGTGAAAGGTCAATTTGTCAACGAGAGAGATTGTTAGTCCAATTGATCTAAGGTCAAGGTTGACTATGATCGTTTAATGATTAATGGTTGAATGAAAAGTCAAGTAAGTTAAGGTTGACAAGTTATATGATAGTAAAGAAGTCCAAGTGGATGACGATTAACCAACTACATGACGGTTGGAAGCTAACAGAGAGTTGATAAGGGTGAAGTGCAAGTGGGTCATGAAGAACTGAATACTTGGCATGACAAGTGATGTTCAAGTGGAACAAGTAGATCGGACACTTGGGAATAATAGAAGTACAAACAAATTAAAGAGGACTGAATGCTTGACAATGAAGAAGTCTTGATCGGTCAAAACTAACCAGATATTAGACACGAGACAAAAAATCCAAGTAGATCAAAATTAATCAGATGTTAGATAATTGTGAAGTTCCAATATGTCAAGGTTAGCTAGATGCTAGGCAAATGGTGAAATCCAAGCAGGTCAAAGTTGATAAGAGAATGCTAGACAATAGTGAAGTCTCGACAGGTCAAGGTTGATCAGATGCTAACAAAGGAAGTCTCTGTTGGTGCAATCGACCTTTGATCAAGGTTGACCATGCTCAAGTTGGCTCAAGTTAAGTTTTGATATTTGCTCAATATGTTTAATGTAAGAGCAACAAGTCAAATAAGTTAACATTGATCAGATACTTGATAATAGAAAAGTCTAAGTGAGTCATTGGCAGACACTTGGCATTTGAAATTCCATCATGGAGTTGGTAAAGGCAAATTTCAAGTGGGATATAGAGGACCAAATACTTTACATGAGACGTGAAGTCTAAGGGGTCAATGTTGACTAAACACTTAATAATGAAAGAAGTTAAAATAAGTCAAGAACAACTAGATGTTTGACAATGGAGAAGTCATCAAGGTTGATTAAATGTTAAGTAATGGTAAAGCCTCAACAATTCAAGAGTGGTGGGATATTGGGCAATGGTAAAGTCCCGATAGATTAAGGTTTGTGGATGTTAAATAAAGGTGAAGTCCCAATAGGTTTGGAGATGGCGATCCTACTCCGCGATAGTCCGTAAGGTGGACGATCCCGATCTGTTGATGGATGACTCCCCGAAAATATCCGATTAGCTCGTGTAACTCCTTGTAGGTGGAGAAACCTCACCACAAACTCATCAAGAACACTAGAGCTCAAGGAAGACTACTAATAAACTTTAACCAAGCTTATTTCGTAAACCCTAGCCAGTCATCCCGAGTTCTCTTAAATGGAACTCAGTTGCTGAATTAGCTGTTACTAGTCGACTGATGTCAACACCAATCGATTGCTCTACACGAATTTGAACGTTACAATCCAATGTTCGAATTCTAACCGACACCAATCAACTAAACAGAAGATCAGTCGACTGATCTTTCTGTGACCTCTATCAGTCAACTGATCCTAGTAGCAGTCGACTGCCCAAACCCTAAACATAGGGTTTTAGCCCTGAGTACAATCACTCTGCACTCGTCCTCACCCGACCAACCTAGACTTAGCCTTCTAGCCTCCTCCATCAACATTACGTCCCTTGGACGCCTCTCCATCCTTCATGACTTGCGTTTTGGAGCATTCTTCGACCTCGGTCCTTGTTATCGAGTCTTCCTTTGCCATGATCTCACTTAAACTTTCCTTGTTGTACCTGTATTCTACACACTCACAATGAATATCAAATACAATAATAAATCTAACTTAAATCTTTGCCTAAATATTAAAACCTAGGATACCTAGATTGGCAGTCCATTGTAGTTGAAATAGAAGTATCAGTCAACTACAATGGACTAGTAATCTAGTAATTGACTAATGAGGCCATAAACCTCGAGTTCATGGGTAAGGTTGAAATAGAGGTATCAGTCAACTACAATGGACTAGTAATCTAGTAATCGACTAATGAGGCCATAAACCTTGAGTTCGTGGGTAAGGTTGAAATAGAGGTATCAGTCAACTACAATGGACTAGCAATCTAGTAATCAACTAATGAGCCCATAAACCCCGAGTTCATGGTTTGAGAGGGTTTAAGGGTTATATATATATATAATAATTGTTTGGTATAAGTAATCAATTGATTACATTGTTGTAGCAAATAAAGAGTTTTTGAGACATTTCAACAACTTGACTTCTAACACAATAATTGATTGATAGATTATAGCAATCAACTATTATTGTGGTCAATGCTAAGGTGGAAGAGTTGTTCTGCAAGTGCAACGTTTAAATTTTTGGAAGAACAATCAATTGATCGTAAAAGTTCACTATTTGACAGTTTTCTGCCATGATTTGAAGGTTATAAAAGAGGATTTCATGATCCTTCAAATGTCAATTCTTGGAGGTTTTGAGTAGTAGTGTTGTTGTATTTTAGACTTACAGAGGCAATCCTGCAAAGAGAAAACTAATAATGCAATATTCATTTGTAAAGTTATTTACTTTCATTGTATTTGTATTCTTGTTGTATTGCTTATAATAACAAATTTGGTAAGAGGTTTCTCCGCCTTTAGAAAGTCTACTACAAAGGGAAAGATAGTAGTTCTACCACTAGGACTTTAGGCAGCGGAGTAGAAACCGAACAAAGGGTTTCAAACCACATAAAATTGAGACGTCTCTTGTGCATGTTATACTTTGTGTGTTATTTGTATTTTCATTGCATATTAACCTTTTGTAGACAACCACATAATTATCAAATAAGAATGAAGTGAATTGCTATTTACCCCCTCTAGCGACGTTAACGGTCACAACAATTAGTATATTCGAGGGATTGAAGATCTAAGGAAGGTGTATTCATAGGCAACGTAAAACTACTACAAATTGAAGATATGTTGATATGTGAGATGTGAGAGATTATGAGAAAACTTATAATTTTAGGGTTTGGATAGATTTACCCAATAAACAAAGTCTCTCTAGTTTGTAATCAATGATTCAGATAACTAAATCTTAAATTCATTCAACTAAATAATCCAATAGACTTGGTAGTCGACCCAAAATATTTTACTCGAGAATAAAAATAAAAATAATTTCAAGTTGAGGCAACTAAAAAGGAATTGAGTTGAATGAACATGTTTGAGTCAACTAATTAGTCAATTGATTGACTTTTTGAATTTGAAGTTTTAACTATTTGAAATGGATCTTATCCACTTGAGTCAATTAATAAAATTTAGTCGACTATAATGGTGTTGAGTCAATTGAAGATAGCAATTGGCAAATAAGGCTTTAGTGATCAATGTTTTAGTTAACTAGCACGGATTTAAAGTGACTAAATAAATAGAAAAGCGGGTGAAGATTATCCATGTCACGTCCTGGGGGTCCGCTTGTCCGATAAAAATCGGACAACATCTTCCTTGTATGGACAAGATACAAATCCTATATACATGTCACAAGGATATTTACAAATCTACCTCAATCCACACGGCTGGATCATAAGAAGTAAAAGAACCACAAATAGACAATCTACGTACCGGTATGACTTATATCAAAAATAACAACACGACAAGCCCCACCAGGGCACACAAAACATAAAGTCCACAACAAGTCTACATCACAAATACACAATGCCAAAGAAATTAAGAACTGAAAATAGAAATAAGGGCCCAAATAGTAACATAATGAAAACAAACTCGGCTCGATCGGTAGAGGGACTGGCAAACTAGGCCTCTCCAGGGTACTCACTACCTGCTACCTGAAAATAATAATAATACAAATGAGGGTGAGTTTGGGCGACTCAGCGAATAATAGACCGAAAGATATGTATGACAATAATAAGTTATAACAAGCAATATGGAATCAATAGGATACAATCTCATAGGAGTATTAGTGAATATAACTGAAATGACTGAATGAATGAAGATACCAAAATCAATCTATTATGCAGGGCAATAAGATCAGAAACCCCGAAAAACCCTCCATGGGTATGCTTGTACACGCGAGCAGTACAAGGTTAACAAACCATGTGCAATACACAACCTGTTTGTGTATGTCAAACATACAAAACAATCACAGTTCAATCAAATACAACAAACACAAGCAAATGCAGCGATGCATCATATGCACATGATGCAATGACATGTATCACCCTGCCACCAGTCAATCTACCATCATATCACATCTGTGTGGCCAAGTGAAAAGGATAATGATAACTGTACGCACTCCAACTACTGCTACACAGGAAGGCTGAGTGGACATAATACTGGGGAGCAGACACTCCAGGGAGCATACACTTTAATACGCCAATAAAAGGGGGAGCCACACAATTCTACAACCCCCAAAAACAACGGAGGGGGATGTCAATTGACTGCACACAACTTTAGCTACCACTATCCTGAGTGGTCGAGCGTGACAAAAGAGGATAACTGCTCGCACTCTAACTACCACTACTCCGAGTGGTCGAGTGGGCATAAAATATGACTGACAACCCATCTCAACCACAAGGGTTTCAGGGTCGTCAACATGCAATAGTGCAAAGATAGTGCATGATACTAATGTGCATGGTTCACAAGGTCGACAACCATACATGCATCAACATGATATGCATAAGTCTAAGTAATACCAAGAGCATGCAAATGGGTATATAATCAGGATACCATCAAATACCTACCATACGACAACTATAGCATAAATGATCCCTCCTATATACATACCAAAATGCATATGTACTCTACAGAACAAGAGTATCATAGTCGACACTGTATAGATATTAATTTGATCATCTCTAAGATCAAGCAACAAAGTATGAAGCAGAGAAATAAAATTGGCCGAAACATGCCAGTTTTATTACAACAAAGTATCATCTCAAGGTAAAGTAACATACTGCATATTACAAAACTAGCCATGCGATCAACAACTAAAGAGATCAAGTAAGAGGTACCCGCCTCCAGTAAGAAATCCATATCAGAAAAGAAACCTCATGTTTGAACGTCTGTATCAAGTCAATATCCTGTATAAAATATACAGGTTTAGCTACTATAGCAAATAATAACAAACTAAACTAAATCCCAAACTTAAACAAGATTGTTCTAAAGGTAGTTCATTAATTAGCCTTAATTAACGTGATTAGGTTCCACCCTCTAGTAACTCAAAACATGCTAGATTCACCACAAGAACCAATTTGACCCAACTATTAAATCAAAACCTAATCCAATACAAGGATCATTTTCAAGAGTTATAACTCACAAAAATATCAAATGGAACCAATCAATACCAACCAATTGAAACAACTCCACCATCCATTTGTAGCTCATGGCAATAACAATACCTACTCGAGCAGCTCAAGCCAAACAACCGAGATCAATCCAATTGCTACTATATGCTTAATGAAACCCTTCCACAGCAAAACCTCCAAAAACTCATAACAACACCAAAACCACCAAACTGAAACAGGGATAAACATCTCTTAACGCACAACCACAACCATTCAAAAACCAAATTGCTATCAACAACATCAAATCCAATTAGATTCCTACATCGGATATCAATCCATCGAGATGAATCCTCAAATCTGAAGCTCACGACAATGGTCATCATTCTAACAACTGGCCCAAAATAACAAAACCAAATCCTAACAGTGTAAACTACCTGAGCTACAATTCAATCAGCCATACAGATGCATCCTTATTGATCTAACTCAAGGTACCATCAAGATCCACACACAACAAATGAAATTTTACTTGGGTTGCGCCATCCCCAACTTTGTCAACCCTTCCTTTGTTTGGATCTAAGGAATTAGTAGCCTCCAGCGAGTTCAAAGGTATATCCTTACTCCAGTGAACCCTCTTAATACCCCTAAATCCAAATCATGCCCAATCAAGTGAATCATGATTCAAAGATATGGGGAAACCTTGCAATTCATGGCTAATCCTAGACAGAACCATTTATGCAACCTAAGAGAGAGTAATACATATTAAGACGAGGATAGCCAATAGTCTTCGACCATTGGGGTGTTCCCGACCCGCCGACCCCGGTGCTCGAAGCAATTAATGGAGAAGGCAAATGGTTTGTTGTTAGCCGGCCTAGGAACGACAACCAGGGAAAATGCCTAGAGATCCGATCCGAGCTCTAATGGAGAGAAGGAGGAAGAAACTCGAGGAAAGAAGAGGAAGAAGAAGAAGCGTGGGATCGAGCTCTATCGCAAGGATGCCCGATAGGGATTGCAGAGAAGGGGAGGATTTAAGCGGGCGTCCATTTGTAATCTACGCCTTCTTTCTTGGTTAATTGCATCCACATCACCAATTTTAGGTTAAAAGCAATTTAACCATCCCAAAATTTGGTGATCCCAACCTCCCTCAAACCTAAACCATTAATTCACCATTGGGGTGCTCCCGACCCGCCGACCCCGGTGCTCGAAGCAATTAATGGAGAAGGCAAATGGTTTGCTGTTAGCTGGCCTAGGAATGACAACCAGGGAAAATGCCTAGAGATCCGATCCGAGCTCTAATGGAGAGAAGGAGGAAGAAACTCGAGGAAAGAAGAGGAAGAAGAAGAAGCGTGGGATCGAGCTCTATCGCAAGGATGCCCGGTAGGGATTGCAGAGAAGGGGAGGATTTAAGCGGGCGTCCATTTGTAATCTACGTCTTCTTTCTTGGTTAATTGCATCCACATCACCAATTTTAGGTTAAAAGCAATTTAACCATCCCAAAATTTGGTGATCCCAACCTCCCTGAAACCTAAACCATTAATTCCCCAATCTCACTCAGACCTCACCTGGTAAACCCCGTGACCCCTAAATTGGTTTCGGTAATTTTCGAAAAAAATTTCTTTACCGGGTATTAATTTGCCATATTTAACAATCCAAGCTTGATTTAAAGACTATCATTTGTTGTGACCGATGACGTGGGAGGGTGAATATCTATTTGTGATTTTGTTAATTAGTCATTCGAATGTGCTTGCTTGCAAAGAATTATACACAATGAAAAATACAAATTAAATACACAACAGAACAAGCAATAAAGACAAATAATTTTTAGGTGGTTCAGAACCCCTAATTACTACTCCATGATTTACCTTCCAAGGGATAGCATCATTATCTTTCTCCTTGTTGGATATCTTTCGGAGATGAAGAAACCTCTTACAATTCTCTATTGTTTACAAATAAATACAAAGCAAAAATAATTGTATAAATAATATCCAAAGAATTGAAATAAAATAATTTATGCTAAGAATTACTTTGATTGTTGTTTGTAGTGCTTGGAATGCCTCCTGAAATCTAAAAATGCAATAACACTCTCCTCCAAAGTCGCTGAGAATTGACATCGAAATCCTCCACGAAACATTTCTTTTATAGCCTTCAAATTAGGGCTAATTCTACCTAATAGTTGACTGATAGCATCTATCAATCTACTGCTTAGTTAAATTTGAGTATTTTTGCACTTGCAAAATAATTATGCTTTCTAGCTCAATTTTGACCACAATGGTTGACTGCTAATGACCATCAATCGACTGATGCCCAACCAATCGAGTCAAATAGTTGGGTTCAGAATAATTTGTTCATTGGAACAATGATAACAGTCGACTACTCCACACTATCAATCGACTTATGATCAAATAAACAAGTTTCCAATCAAGTTTTAAACTTTATATTCGCTTGAACAGTGATAACAGTCGATTGTTATTCTTCAATAATCATTTGATGATAATAAATCAAGTTGATCAGCTAAGTTTTAGATATTTTATTTGCTGCAATAGCATTATCAATCAATTGTTAGGTCAATACAATAAGATAGTGGTAGATTATACACACACACACTCTCTCTCTCTCCACCCTCGAGGGAACTTGATATCACGTGAGTATACGACATATGCTAGTTTCTTAGGCTAAGTTTATTAATATACATCTAATTTTAATCCCCCTCCAAAGTCCAAATTCGGAGTTTAGGGGTTCATTAATCAATTGCTATACAATAGTAATATACTGATACTTCTATTTTAGTCTTATCAAGGTTGCTCTTGCATAGTATCCGATTGGTCCATGTTAGGACCTTGTGATATAGAGGGGGGTGAATAGACCTAATCGCTTTTTCATTGAGAATGTAGCAAAAGCCTTGAAGCGGAACTAACGCAACACACACAATACTAACAAGTTAAATTTTACTTGGTTCACTGCCTTTCCAAGGCGACCACGTTCAAGGCTAACCTAGTGTTCTACTATCTCTATTGATTTCCTCCTCGGACAAAATCCGAAGGCGGAGAAACCTTCTACAATAGTATTACAACACACAATAGAAAAATAAAGTAAGAAGAAGTTACAATAAATTACTTTAGGATTTGACTTCTTCTTCCAATGCTTGCACCAAGGATGTAGGTTGAGATAAAAGACTTCTCAACAAAAACTTAGCATGAAAACTTTGGCTTGAGATTAGAGCATCAACAATGGGAGGTCCCTCATGTTGGCGTGTCTGAAGGAGTGGGAGGGAGTTCCCTCCCTCTAATACAAAAGCAACTCCGCCAATGTAGAGCTACTCCTTCGTGGGGTTGGTTTGTTTGTTTTTAATTAAAGGATATAAATAACTTTTTTAAATATTAACAAAAATCAACAACGACTAATTAGCCGTTGTTGCCTGTTGTTGCACAACAGTTAAATTAAATTTAAAATTTTTAATTTAAATATATATATATATATATTTCACCCTTTTATTTTTTTCATTCAACTTATCGTTCTCCTCCCTCGCAATTTCTTCTTTCTTTCTTTCATTCTCTATTTGCATTTAAGATAGATGAAAATTTCAATACTTCTTTTATAAATCTTTTGAATTCTTCAAATGCAGAATAAATACATCTCAAAATACTCGCGTTCCTCCCAATGTCCAATATCATCATTTTTCCTATCACACACAATACCCTCCAAATTGTCAAAATATTTCACATGCTCTACAATATCCTTCAAATTTCTCAAATTCCCAAAGTTATAACAAATTTTCGATTAATTTAAGCAACACCGCCCTAGCTCCATTTGATATATATCCACCCTAAGATTAGTCAGCTATGAGCCACCAATTTGGGATATCTTCTCTGTCATACGTATTTTCTCCTCCTCACCCTTCATTCATTCTTTCAAATGAATCAAATGTTGGTGCAATCTTGGTTAGGTCAGGGTTGACCTAGTTTGACTAGGATCGGGTGAGCTTATGTCTAGTAAGCTTTGTAAGTTTAAGGTTGGATGTTTCGATGTTTGATAATGATGTTTGATTATCGCATGATGTTTGAATATCGTGTGAGTCAAGTGGGTCAAGGTTGACTGGAGACTTGGCATGGGAAAAGACCTAGTGGGACTAGGTGAAGTCCAGGTGGATTGGGGAGATCGCACGCTGGCATGGGAAAAGACCTAGTGGGACTAGGTGAAGTCCAGGTGGATCGGGGAGATCGTACGCTGGCAAGGTGGAAGTCTACCGAGAGACTAGACCTAACTCGAGGGTTAGGCAAACCTGGTTGGGAATCAGGTTAAGTCCCAGTTGGGAGCTAGGCAGGAGAAATCCAGGTTGGTCAAAGGGTTGATCGGACACTTGGTATAGAAGTCCTAACAGGTCACGGTTGACCAAGGTTAGGCAAGGGAACCTTAGACTTGTGCACACAATTAGGGTTGGACTCAATCGATTGGGTATCGATTTAGGTTTGGTTTCTCACGAACAGAAGCCTTCTTGATCGATTGGGTGATCGATTAAGGAAGGTGTGAATCAATTGGGTAATCGATTGGGAGAAATAAGTTGCGAGAACAGAATGTGGCTGGATCGATTGGGCAATCGATTCAGCCTTATCTTAATCGATTGATCAATCGATTAAGAGGTCCGGTAATCGATTGGGCGATCGATTACCGCAATATTACGTGAGAGCACAGAAAGCTGCTGAATCGATTCAGCAATCGATTAAGGTTGTTCTTAATTGATTGGCTAATCGATTAAGCTTCAAAAAATAGTTGTTGAACGACTAAGGCTGACGTGGTAATCGATTGAGCAATCAATTATGGAACCCAAGGCGTCGGGTATATAGGGTTTTCACGCAGGTTTGAAGCAGCAACGCTCGCACGGTTCTTCTCCTCCTTCCTCGCCATTTCAAGAGAAGTCTCAGGGCATAGTGTTGCTGCACTTTCAAGGTTCTAGAGGCGATCTCAAGCTTGAAGAAAGCAAGGAAAGCAAAGAGAGCCCATTTGTTGTAAATGTTGTAAGATTTTCTATTGTATTTGCTTTCTCTTGTTGTATTCTTCTTGTAAGCTTGTAAGAGATTTCTCCACCTCAAGAAGGAGAATTTTCATAGTGTATGAGAGAGTGAGGAGAGTGAATCCTTGGATTAGTCACCTCAAGGATGTGGATACCAAATAAATCCTAGAGCGTTAGCATTGCTTGAAGTCTTCCGCGGCGATAAATCTTCTACAAGCAAATCGGAGCTAATCACCCCCCTCTGCTCTCCTACCGGTCCCAACATCAAAAATGGTTACTATCGACCTATCTATTAGCGACAAAGAATTTCTAACGCCATCATCTGTTCCAGCAACTCAGTTGCCACTGCACTCATCACAAGAAGAGCATGAAGTTGAACAAAAGATAGATGATTCAAAATAAAGATTTTAGCCTCTCGATAAAGACGTAATCATTCTGAAATCATGGGCAGATTACTACAACAAGCATCAACCCATTAGAACTTTGATGAGAAGCTATCAGCGGCTAAAATCACATTACTATCACTTTACGTCGATGGTAAATGAATTTTCTGCAATCTATAATAATTTTTATACTCATTGTCAAAGCGATTGGAGTGACGAGAATGTGTTGGAGAACACACTGAATATGAGTAAAGTCAACAACAAAAACAAGGACTTCAGTTCTCAGAGAGTATGGGAAATATGTTCAACAATCAGTTGCTCGTTACTCTAATAAGAAGGCAAGAACTTCTTATTCAGGGGGAACACTTCAATTGATTATGTCATCAGTCGAATCAAGCAGTTAAGTCAATATGCTTATGTTCAATTTTCGTTTGACATCTATCAATTGATACTTGGATCAGAATCAGAACAAAAGTCTTCCTTCTATTTTTCGAAGTATCAATTGATTGATATGTACATATGTATGAGTTGACTATTTATCTTCAGTCATTCTAATGACTGAAATGTCCTAAACTTCTCTACCTCATTTCCATCTACCTGGTGTTAGATAAACCTTATGTTTCCTTGACTTTTGTGGTGGAGCTTCCTCTTTTTTAGGTTTTCATTTACCCTTGCATCCAATCTCGCGACTTGCTCGGACTTTTCCTGCACACTCGTTACACAAGTGAAATCTCATTTCATTAGTCATAACATAAATGAGTTATCAAAACATCAAAATTATATTTCTTAGCATGATTCCAACAACAACCTCAACCTACCGGTCAGGACTTTCTTTTTTAATGGTGAAATTTTAATGGTGAAGTTGATAATTACAAATAAATAAATAAATAAGTTGCTTATATATAACGGGCTTTATTAGCAGTAGGGTGAATTTGAACTCTCACACCTTTGACAAACAATCCTATCGATCTAACTGATCGCTTAATTAAAATAAAGAGAGAAAATAAATTAAAATGAAATTCTATGGCTTCTTTGATTATAAAAGATAAAGCGCCGGTGATGATAAACGAGCATCTGCAGCTTTTGATGCTCTCCTTGGGTAAGTGTGCATCTTTTCTTCCTATATCTTCAAAAGCAGAAGATCCAAGAGATCTTCCTTTTCTCCTGTTCCAGCCAACATTACTCAGGACCCAGATCTCAAACGAATTGAAAATCTCACAGCAGATCTCTATAGTATACTATAATTTAATTCTCTAAATTAAATTCTAAAAATAAAATTTAATTGAAAAAATCAACAAAAATTAAAAATAATTTTTTTGGTTACACTGTGCGCGCACACATGTGCATATAGCTGGCGCCCAACCCAACAATTTATACAGATGACATGGTGGTATTTCTGCGACTGAGATGACCTGGGGCACCTTGAATCATTGGCGGCTTTTGAATTCATTCAGAACACTCCGGGCCGTCTCAGTCGTCAAAATTCGACGTGGAGACTATCATTTACTTAAATATCACTTTAAAAAAATTAAATTTACACAACATTTAAAAGATAATATTTTTTAAAAAAAGATTATCTTTTTTAACAATATTTTCAGTGAAAATTATTATTTATATTTTTTATTTTTTATTAAAGACAACGTTTTTAAGTAAGCATTTATTTATTAATATATTTTTATCAAATATAATACTTTTCCAAAAACGTTGTCTATTATAATATTTTTTTAATATTTATAATAATAATTTTTAAAGATTATATATACACACAAGTCCAATATGTGTGTCTCCCACATATTAAAAAGGTTCAAGATTACGTTAAAACTATATTTAATAACAGATAATCAATCTTGTAATATAATCAAGATTATATTATAACATTGATTATTTTATTTGATATAATTTTAAAAGTATAATGTAATATAATTTGTATTAAAAAATTAGTAAATTATTATAATTTGAATTATAAAACTAATAATATATAATCTAAATTATATTATAAACTTAATTATATTATAATTAAATTCTAAATTCATTAAGAGCATGAGTATAATCTTCCAAATTATTAAAAGAATGGTATCAGATTTAAAAGAAAAAGCCAACTGCTTATCATAACTCTCATCTCCAGTGTCTGCGTCTGTGTCTGTCGTCGCCATCACGAATCTCTTAGCTCTCTCTTAGTCGATACGGTGTCAGGTGGTCAAACAGAGAGAGATCTGAAGGTGGTGGAGTAGCCCGGAAATTATGGGGCCGCAGGGTACTTTGGACAGGTAGATTGATTAGCTACGTGCTGCATGCCCACTGCATGGGCAGGAGATGCAGTGGCTTGAGGTGACATGACGTGTCAGCAGCTAGCATGCATGCAGGTCGGGCTTGGATTTCCGTGCAGACGTATTCATCCCTGCATGGCTTTTCTCGTTGATTCTGCCTATGCGCTATGGGCATGGCACTGGCATCTACCGAGCCACCTGCTGCTTCATGCTGCCGCTGGCTGGGTGGCTGGCTGGGTGGGTTCGAGCAAACTGCAAACTCTGCCAACTGCCAACCTTGAGGTGCATTTAATGCATGCATTTCCACCCTCTGTTTTACTGGTCTCCCTTGCACCTCAAATACAAAATTTTAAAATTATTTATCAAATAAAAAAATCAACAACAAAATTTACATGATCGTATAGATGAAATTACAGTTTTTAGTTCAAAGTAATAGATTTAAAAAGTCAATTTTTTTAGGTGAGTCAATAATTAATGATAAAATAATATTATATATTTGATATTTTTAAAATAATTAAAAATAAATTATTTTATCGGTAAATTATTATATGTTTTAAAATATTTAATTATAATATTTTATTTCTTGATTTTTTTAATAATGATAAAATGGTACTCTTTTCTTTTGAAAATAAATATATTCTATAAATTTAAAAATATTCAAATGACTATAATTAAATTAAAATTCAGAAGTTAATTAAATATTAAATGAAAATTATAAATTAAATTAAATTAAATTACAAATCTTAAGTTAACTAATTTAATATTTTGAAATTATAAATAACTTAATTTAAAGATCATAACTAATTAAAATATTTAATGAAAATTATATAAAGATAAAGATATGTGATATATATATATATATATATATATATATATATATATATATATATATATAATAAATGTTATGTCACTCATCATAAGATGCCACCCCGTGAGGATTTAAAAAAAAAATTTAATTTTTTTTACTTAATATTATATTCAACTCTCAAATTCTAAAAATAAAACCCTAAAACACTTAACCGTAAACATAAAAAAATAAAATTAAAAAAAAATTACACATCCTCTATATATATATATGATTTTCCTATGCTAAAGATTTTACAACGTAAATTCTATAAAAATCTTAACTAATTTTTCCATTTAAAAATTTTTACTTAATACTATAATATAATTACTAAATCTTAAAAATAAACATAATTAAAAGTTAAAAAAATATTAAAAAAATCTAAATCTGCTTTGTCATGCACAACGTCCGCACGGTCCATAGTAGAAAATTATTTTTATGATATATATATAGAGAGAGGACGAAGGAGGGAGCTAGAGACGAATCAAGACTACATAAATCGTCGTTAATCAACAGAATATATAGGTATGGCCGATGGGGTATCTCTCTGAACATTAATGTAAATATATAATGGCATTAATGTAAATATATAGTACATCCTTTTAAAAGGTACCGTACATGCAATCACCTTGTACTTATATGATACAGAAAAATACATGATAAATAACAGAATCCTTAAGATCATGTTTCTCTAATTAACCTCAATAAACATGACGAAAAACTGAACGCTAAAGACAAATTAAGATCAGGTTTATTTTCCAGATTCCTTGTAGGTCAACTCAGTGTTCCATATTCAAAATGTTTGGCAAACCAAATCTATATATACGACATAGTTGAAAGATAGAATTGTGTGATTATCGATCGAGATGATTTGGAGTAAAATTAGTAACTCCATTATCCAATTAATTATCTCTATGAGTTAAATCATTGTGTTCTCTTAATAGGGTTCCTAGCTACCAAAATCACTCCTACAACAACCCTTTTTTGAGCTACCAGAGAAACAATGACGGGCCCTGACCGGTATGCATTCGAGGTATTTAAGTTCTATTGTCCAACTCAAATCCAAAAAACGTGGCATAAGGAAAGTTGTTTAGAATGGCGAAGTTAGGCAAATATACAATTTTGACATGAATTTTGAGACGTATATAGGATGTAGCAATTCCACCTAAAACAAATGATATATATGGTTATTATGCAAGAACTAACTAGATCAGTAATAAAAATCAGGCTAATGAGTCTCATTGCCAGGTTGTTCAACAGGATAAATAGAATGAACGAACATGATGAATGTACCACCACATAAACGATCCAATGTCACCTGTGAAGTTATAGTGAATGCACTTGGGAAAAAAGAAAGCAATATTGTGGCCAGGGATTCATTCAAGAAGGTATCAGTTATCAGGAGACTTTTTACAATTTCAAGGATAGGCATTAAGAATAAACATGGCTTTTCAAACCAATGTACAAAATAGCTTCTCAAAATGAAGATCTGAATAAACACATTCTTATGGTGCAACTTGAGGACTTCATGTCAGATCCTGAAATAATCTTAGTCTACAAATTAAAAACTGTGTTAAAAAATAGTCTTCTAGACACTTGAGTATCAAGTTTACCTATGTAATCCATAGTGGCTTCTTGAGCTACTAAATAGTAGAATGCCAGAAACTGAAACTATGGTAGGATATCAATTAAAGCGTGGAAGCCATAGCCAAAAGAACATTAGCAGAATCACTAGACTAATTAAAACCTACCAACCCAGAGCATCCTATTTTAACCACTAGAAGAGCTAAAAATCTCCAAGACTGGAAGCATCAGGTGCAAAAGATGACCAAAAACTACTACAGATTCACCTATACAACCATCCTGGACTGCTAAACAGTATAGTGTCAAAAACTGAAGACTAAGATAGCAGTATAAATAAAGAGGAAGCTCAGCCACCAAAATATTTATCTATATGGTAGAGCAATTCAGTCTATTGCCTGTCTAACTTAACTAGCATGCCAACTAGAAAGGTCATCCGTGGTCAGATAAAGCCCAATGTGATCACAGAACTGTGGTAGTCTATTACCATTTCAAAAAGTGAAACAAATAGTCTGCTAACATTACAAACTCATCCTTTAACAAATAATTTAAAATACTTGCTTCTGATTAAAGGAGACAAGATATGTAATAAAGGCATCATGTAAAAAAAGCACCATTGGGTTTAATTCTCAGAAACAAGCTTGAAAGTGAATAACTAGATACAAAATTTCTTGCGCCCAGTTTCCTGGGATATTACAGTGCAAGATAATAGCACAGAATAAGAGTTCCCAGCTCAGTTATATGGTTGGATTACACTGCTTAAAATCTCAGATAATACCGAACAGATGTTCTTCATAGATTTAGTGGGCTGGAGGTGTGCAAGATCCCCTCCCTCTCAATCTTCTGGAGAAGTAAAATTACAGAATATGGGACATGAGAAGAGAAAAAGAAAAAGAACAGACTTATCTGTAAACTATTCTACAGTGCAAACATGATTGGTGAATGAAACCCACCATTAGGTAACCTGGAAGAGATGCTGATGAAGTCAGGTGAGGTCACTGGAAATGAAATGGAGAGCTGGGTTGTGGAAAGTGAGGCCCGGTTTGATCTACCTTCCTCCAGGTCTGGCCAAGAATCCCTTGCCTTGGGCCATTCTTCGAAAAAGGGTTGGAGGGACTGAGTCTCGTGTTTTGCAGGCTCTGATAAACTGAAATCACTTCTAAATACAGAATGAACCTGGCGTTGTCAAGATAGTGAGGGGAGGGTAACTTGCCCCATATTTTGCTGACTGAAGTTGAGGGTACGCATTCTGCAGAAGAGACGAATCCGGCAATTATGACAGGGAAAATGTGGATGACCGTGATATCAACCGCATCGACTGCCATGAGTTGTCAGCCGATAAGTCCACCTCAAGGGCCCTTGCACTGTCAGAGGCTTCTGTAAAGAGGTTGTGTTCATCCACATCAGCTCTAAGACCAGTAAAGTACCTGGAAAATTGGGGGCATTAACACCTTGATGAACAGAAAAAGGTTCGCTATAAATGTTATGTTGTAAGAAACAACTATTATCTTAAAATTTAGGAAAGAGAAGTTTCTATTACGCTGTCAAAAAAATAAATAAATAACACCTTGAAACTTAAGGATTCTCTAGATGCATGCACTCTTATTCTCAGGGACCCTGTATTGATAGGAGGTTCGTGCACCAAACTGTCCTTTTTTTGCATCAAACCTGTATTGTCATTTCTAGTAATTTCTAAAGCCCCTCAGTTATTTTCACTGTTCCTTCCAATGTGAATATGGTAGGTCATATTAAAACTTGGCTTTGCTCTAGATCATTGGCTTTGCTCTAGATCATCGTATCTATATCAAGACAGGTCTTCTCTCAAACAAACAATATGTGCTTTACCACAATTAATATCTCTCAAATTTCTGGATGTCAAAATGTTTGAAGCTCTTTGGGTAAATTCAAAAATTAATAATAATAATAAATCTCTAAGGACATTCATCTTCACTATTCTCCTGAAAATTATGTTGTTATCATGTTTACCAAGTAAAAGAGCAGAGAAATATTGAAAGGACAACAAAAATATTTTTGAGATTACAAATAAAAACCTGATTTTCTTGGGTCCCTTGTTGTATCTATAAACAACCTTTTTACATCACCTCTTACACATGGCACATAGATTGGCATATAAGAGTGCAGTTTGGCTTGGCCAACTGCATGCACACGCCTGTTGGGATTGAGCCTCGGCATGAGCTGGGGGAAACACACACATGTAATATGATGCAAGAACAAATAGTTGAGTTAATCGATAAGAAATAAAATCATTTCTGATCAATTTTTATCTATAAAAGCTATAAATTTTTATTGAAAGTTTTTTTTTTTTTGAAATGACATTTTTATTGAATTGTATCATTTGTTAAATTATTTTATAGAAACATTACAACCCGATATAATAGCCTTTTGAGGATTATACAGAGAGATTTATCTTGGTTTTATTACTCATCTATCTTGCATAACCCTAATTTTCTATAAAGAAAATAGTTTTCCCTTCCTTGAAGCTCTGATGATCAAAATGCCCATCCATATGCAAAATGAGTTAGTTGTCAGACCTTGAAGAGAGATGTAGACATCACATGGACTAATGTAAGGCAATATTTTTTTCTAAAGGGACTCAACTAGTCAAAATTTCACCAGATAACAACATTCCATCTCTGGGTTTACTATGTCTGCAGTACCCTGTTTCAGTATTAGTTCTTTCTTATTCAGACCTTGAGTTTTCTAATTACAAACAACTCCTATTTGATTTTTCCCTGCATTGGTTTTATCAATTTTACAGAGATTGTTGGGTATTTTAACCATGTTGGCCACTGAACTAATGTTCATAGAAGAGGCTAATGTAAACTCTTTTCAGACAATAACTTAACTGCTGGGAACAGGGAATGAAATTTTGGTTGACTATGAAGTTATTTTGTGTAATTGAAACAGAGGTTGATCTTTTTAGTGAATTAGAACATGGTAAAACCATAGCACTTAACAAAGAGATTAACTTTGCCATGTCCACATATATTATATGCTCTGTTTGTATCCTGTATAAGGTATACATACATCTACAACTATGGCAATATAGTTATGGTTGACAATAGAAAAGAAAAATGACTGAAGATTCTTATCTGATAAATATACCACAGCCAAGTTCCTAAATTTTGAATCAGTTGATGGAAAGTCTGCAATCCAAGAGATTCTTTTTACATGAACTTGTCAAGAGTGATATGATTTTACAGACGTTTTGTCTATCATAAAAAGCTCCCTGCTAGTTGGGAAAACTTTGGTTCCCTCTTAGTGGGGAAAGCTTGGGTATGTCTCTGAATCCTAGCAAACATTTTTTTTCTATTCCTTCTCTAGTACATCCTAATATAAATATTTTAGTCCCCTGATGGGAAGTCTACAAAAGAATGTTTAATTTCGAACCCAAAATCAAAGAGAAAGACAAAACATGGCACTTTATAAAGTTCTTTCATGAAAGGATGGACAATATGTGGAACATGAAGTGTAATCCAAATGCACATGCCAATATGGAGACTTTTATTATCGGCCCAGATGAAGAGTTTGTTGTTTAATCCAAGTTTATTTGATGTCAATATTAATTGCAAGCTTCAAAATCTCTACTTGTGCCAAAGTTTCAATATTTAATTAAACGATACTATGTCAATACTGTGTCAGTGTCCCAATGTATGGTGACGGTGATGGCAAAGAGGAAAAGAAATTTGGAAGGAGATGAAGAAAAGAAAAGGAACATAACCATGTATCTAAGTTTAGACTTTTGTCTCATCTAACATGGTTCAATTTTGACATTTAGATTCATAAACATAAGCTAAAAAAATAACTAGTATATCAATACATGGGATGATACTCATCAACATAATTGACACAAGAAGGATTACTTAAAAAAAAAAAAGAAGGATTACTTGTGTCGAGTAGCACCAAGTTTATGGTAATTTATCGAAACAATACATTCACCCGAGTTGCCCCGTAGAAAAAGAATTTCAAGTCATGGTTAATTGTTCTACTTTTCTTGCCTCATGATATAGAATTGTTAGTGTTAGCTTAAAGAGTCAATCATGAGATAGTAATATGAGACCTTTTATCATAAACCAAATTAAAACCCACGATTTTAATACTCACATTATATTTTGTATATAGATAAAACAAAATAAAAATGTCTTATTAGATAAGACTTAGAAATTGAGTAAGTCACAAAATACAATCTTATTGGATAAGATTGTGTCAACCTAAAAGTTAGGTTTGATCTCCACTTATATGTAATAGCTAGCACTACGACATGGGTGTGCATACATGTTCGTGAGATAGGAGGCGGTGACAAATTCCAATTGTGCTCGTGAGACGGAGGATAGTGGTATGCTCATGTGGATACCATAGAGGCGCGAACATGTTGATCGCGTTGAGTTCGACTTGACTCTCCAGATTCGCAAAGGATTAACACATCGAAGGTAAGCTTTCCTAACAAACATTTAATAAGAATTCACATGGATCTCTAGCTGATTCCTTTTTCCGCTGCGTTTTAATGTTTGATTATGCTTCGGAATCTAACATTGGTATCAAAGCCACTTGCGAATTCGATTAAATCATTTTTTATGTTTGTTGTATATCTGATATAGATGAACATGTTTATTATGATTAGAGGAATGGTTTATGTGTAATCATTACTGGGTGTTTTGAGTAATCTGAATCAGTAGTGATTATAGCTTCATGTGATTAATCTGAAATGCTATAATCTGATTTCATTCGACTAATCAAACAATAGTGGTTTTATGACTATTGATATCTTTGTGATAATCTATTGGGCACAGATTGTGAGATATTAATCGTTCTATTAATAATCGAAATTGTAATTTGATTACAATAATGGATCAATTTGTTATAAATAGTTTGTGAAATTCGATTGTTAATATCAAAGAGAAATATAGCAGCAACTCACTTAATGAGTGAAGGAAATTGTTTACCTTTCGTGGACGAAGCCCCGATTCCCCGCAAGGGGTACTGCCCCCTTGACCCCCGACCGTCGCCAGGGGTGTTGACCCTAGAACCCTGTATGGTTTCGTCACATAAATCATTAATTAGAATCATAATAAAATAATGTTATAAGGTTAACATGCATGTGATGTATGACATGGTATATAGTTATAGCCATTTAAACAATGTGATTGGATTGTGTATGGTTGTTGTAATATTAATACGGTTTGTGTGTCGTGTCTTTTATCTTCATCGTTATAAAATTCTCTTCTCATCTAACTCCCCTCGAATGTAACTCGAGGTTTCTTCTAATTCCGTAATGTACAAATTAGAATAGTACTAGTATAGTACAAGATTGAAGATTATAATTGAGGAGGAAACCAACAACACATGACAACCGAGGAAGCACTTAAAGAAAATGCAATTCCCTTAGGTGACCTTTTGATCCTCTCATTGGCTTGAGAAGTTCGTATTAGATAGGCCATAACCATGTCGCATTTATTCTCTACCTGTGAGATGTATGTTGATATATGTCATGCTTATGTGATGTATGTGATGCATGTTAAATTGTTAAATTACTAAAATTAAGTGAATTTAAGATGTCTACCAAAGTTTGATACTCATTACTGTTTTTATCAATAGTAGACAGGTTTACCAAGTAATGTTTATTATCTAAAATAATAAGTGAATATATAAAAAAAAAAAAAAAAAAAAAAAAAAAAAAAAAAAAAAAAAAAAAAAAAAAAAAAAAAAAAAAAAAAAAAAATATAAAAGTTAAGTGATGTTTATCCTATGTTTTTTTTTTTTTTTTTTTTTTTTTTTTTTTTTTTTTTTTTTTTTTTTTTTTTTTTTTTTTTTTTTTTTTTTTATTTATCATTGACAATATATGCTTTATATTATATGATATATGAATTATAAATTGATCGATTATGATTTAGATTTGATAGTATTCGATATTATATTTATATATCCAGCTTATCAAACATTGGGTGTGACTTAACTAAGTTATCTCAATAAGATTGAAAACTTAGAGGCATAAAGTTAGGAAATGTACCATTAGATGGGTAAAGAACAAATTGTATTGTTCACCTAATTATTCAAGAGTTGCATTCGATGCAATTAGTAAATGTTACCTACCTAGCCAAAGTTAATTCAAGATAATGTAAAATATAGATCTTGGCCTACTAAAAAGTAATCTCTATTGAGTTTGATATTAGTAGTGTGGGCAAATTTATATTTGCCCATATCCATGACTCTCCTAATCTCTATTGAGTTTGTAGCTAGTAGTGTGGGTAAACTATATTTGCCTACCTCCACGACTTGCTCCTACTCAGCCTTACAATTTAGTAGGAGAATTATTTGATTAAAGACCTAATTAAGTGTTTTATCATACTTATTTAGCATTTATTATTGTTGTATATACCATGTCTACAAATACGTCAGATATCCTATGACTGTGATCTATCCTTGAGAAGGACAAGCTCAATGGAGCTAATTTCTTAACTAGTACCAAAATTTGAGGATTGTCCTCAAGCAAGAAAGGAAACTATATCTACTAGCGCAGTCCATTCCTAAACCATATGCTTCTAATGTCTCTCGTACTAATAAGGATATTTATAAAAAATATCAAGATGATGCATTAGATGTATCATGTCTTATGCTTGCCATCATAGCTTCAGAAGCAACATGAGAACATGGATGCTTATAATATGGTTGGGCATTTAAAACAGTTATATCAAGAGCAGGTAAGGCATAAGAGATTTGAAATATCAAAGGCCTTATTTTCATGCAACATGACAAAAAGAAGCCCTATAGGAACTCATGTTCTTAAGCTGATTGGATACGTTGAGAACCTTGATAGACTTTCCATTGGGCTAAGAATTGACCAATGACTTAGTTCTGCAATTGTTGCTCGAAAGATATAGTCAATTTGTCATGAATTACAACATGAATAAAATTAACAAATCGTTGCCTGAAATATTAAGCATGTTGAGAACTACTTAATTGAATCTTAAGAAAACCAAGCCCAATACTATATTGATAGTGCAAAAGGACAAAGGAAAATGCAAGCCAAAGACAAGCGCAAGACCTAGACAAAAGGTAAAGCAAAGCCTTCTGCATTGAAACCCAAAGGCGAGGGATGACTAATGAAGGAACCTGCTTCCACTTTGATCGGATCGGACATTGGAAGACGAACTGCAAAATATAACAAGAGGAATTCAAAAATAAGAAGTGAGACTTACGCCTTAGGTATTTATGTTATATAAGTCAATTTATCTACTTCTTCATCATTAGTATTAGATACTGGATGTGCTTCTCATATTTGTACTAATATGAAGGATCTAAGAAAAATGGATGACTAAGGGCGAAGTGGTTCTACAAGTTGGCAATGGAGCAATAATTGCTGCTATAGTTGTAAGATTCTATTTTTTATCTTTGCCTACTGGGCTTTGTCTTAGAACATGAAAATTGTTATTATGTGGCTACTTTAACTAGAAATATTATTTCTATTTCTTGTTTGGATAAGAAAGATTTTTTATTTACAATAAAGAACAAATGTTCTATTTATTTAAATGATATGTTCTATTGTACTACACAATTAATGAATGGACTCTATGTGCTAGCCCTTGAATATTTAATTTATAATATAAATACAAAACAATTAAAATCCAATGATTTAAACCAAACGTATCTCTAGCATTGTTGCTCGGGCGATATAAATGACAAATGCATATCTAAACTCCATAAGGATGGATTTTTAGCCTCATTTGAATCATATCAGGTATGTGAGTTTTGTCTATTAAGCAAAATAATTAAAACTCCTTTTAGTAAACAAAGCAAACGAGCTAATAAATTGTTAGGACTTACACACAGTGATGTATGTGGCCCTTCCAATAAAGGGCTAGAGGAGGCTATAAGTATTTCATTACTTTCGCAGATGATTTCAGCAGATAAGGTTGTGTATTTAATGAAACACAAGTCAAAATCCTTTGAAAAATTCAAAGAATTCAAGAGTAAAGTACAAAACCAACTCGAAATAAGTATTAAGATACTTCGATAAGATTGAAGTGGTGAATACCTATGCCAAGAATTTCGTAATCATCTAGTTGAGTTTGGGACCATCTCCCAACTCACTCCACCTGGAATACAACAATGGAATGGTGTATTAGAAATGACAAATCGTACTTTGTTAGATATTGTACGATCAATGATAAGACATGCAGATCTTTTTTCCTCTTTTAGGAGACATGCTCTAGAGGCTGTTGCTTTCACAATTAACCGTGTGTCATACACTATATAGATACGGACAGGGAAGAGTCCCAAAATGTCTTTTATGTAGATTTGGGATTGTGAGGCTTATGTTAGATATTAAGTCACAAAGAAACTATGATCCAAATCAAATAAGTGTTATTTTAGAGGATATCCCAAAGAAACAAAGGGATATTACTTTTATAATCTCACACAAGGCAAAGTGTTTGTTACTAGAAATGATATTATTTTTAGAAAGAGAATTAATTTCTAAAGGAACTAGTGGAGAAAAGTATATCTCGAAGAAATTTGAGATATATAAATTAACATTGATACTTTAATGGAACCTGAACAGGCACCACAAGATATGGATAATGAACTTTTGCACCACAAGAAATTGTGGAACAACAACTTGTTCGAATGGAACAAGCTCTACATAGATATGATAGGACACATCATCAACTAGAGAAATATTTTGTTCTCTTATCTGATCACGGTGATGTAATGCTTGTAGATCTAAACGAGCCTACTTCCTATCAGAAAGCTATAATGGGCTTAAATTTTGAATAATGGCAAGAGATCATGAGAGATCTAAAATGAAATCCATCTATGCCAACAAAGTATAGACTTTGGTTCACCAACCTGAAGGGATAAACCCATTTGGTGCAAATGGGTTTTCAAGAAAAAAACTAACATAGATGGTAATGTGCATACCTTTAAAGGGCGACTAGTAGTTAAATAGTTCAAGCAAATTAATGGTATAGACTATAATGAAATTTTTTCACCAGTTGTGATGTTAAATTCATTTGGATCTTGCTTACTATTACAGCTTACCATGATTTTGAAATCTAGCATATGGATGCTAAAATTGCAGTCCTTAATGGGAACCCACTCAAGGATGTGTGCATGACACAACATAAGGGTTTTGTTGATTCAAAAAATGCTAGAAAGGTATATAAGTTGCAAAAATTCATTTATGAATTAAAGCAAGCTTCTAGAAGTTAGAATCTTCGATTATGCAATCAAAAAGTTTAGTTTCATTAAGAATGAAGCTAAACTGTCTACAGAAGAATTAGTGGGAGCACAGTCTTCTTTCTTATTTTCTACGTAGACTACGAACTTCTCATTGGAAATGATGTCCCTGTCTTACCATCTGTAAAGACTTAACTTGAGAATTGTTTCTTAATAAAAAACTTTGGTGAAGTGACCTATATTTTAGGCGTTAAGATCTATAGAGACAAATCTAAGAGATTGTTTGGCCTGAATTAGAATACATATATTGACAAAGTGTTTAATCGTTTTACTATCCAGAATTCTAACAAAGGATTCTTTCCAATATCACATGGTGTGAGCCTTTCGAAGGCTCAATAATGTCCCGTTACTAAAGAGGAGAGGGATCGCATGGATCGATTCATTATGCATCTGTTATTGAGTCTATCATGTATGTCATGTTATGTACTCGTCTGAATGTCTCGTATATGATGAGTAGATACCGGTCAGATCCAGGTAAAAGTCACTGGACAACGGTCAAGAATATTCGTAAGTACTTGAGAAAAACTAAAGATTATTTCTTGATATATACAGGAGATAAAAAAGCTCATTATAAAGGGTTACAACGATGTCAACTTTAAGCATAATTCAAGAGCACAGTCAGGATGTGTTTTGCTTAAATGATAGTGCCATGAGCTAGAAGAATTCGAAACAAGATACAGTTGCTTATTCTACTACAGAGACCGAGTATATTACTACTTCTAATGCAGCAAATGAGGTTATTTGGATAAAAAAGTTCATCACGGAACTTAGTATGGTTGGTAACACAGCTAATCCAATAGGCCTCTATTATGATAATCAAGGTTTTGGGTGCCGATTGGTTTTGAGTAGCACCAGCGGAATTTACCATTCCGCTGGTGCGCCGAAACCGGCTCGAGGAGGGCAAGAGTTTCTCTACTCGAGCGTCACGGCGTGCGTCACTCGGCGACAGCGGCGAGTGGCGTCCGCCAGCATCACGGCGTCACGGCGTGCGTCCGTCGGCGCCGGAAGCCTCGCGCGAGGCATCCTCCGCACAGGAGCCTCGCCCGAGCCTCCACCGGCGCCGGAAGCCTCGCGCGAGGTCCCCGTCGCCGCACCATTTTTTTTTTGAAAATAATTAATTAATTCATACAATTCCCACTAAAATTATTAATAATATATTTAAAATTAAAAAATCAATAAATTTTATTAATTGATATTATAAAAAATTAATTATTTTAAATTTTATTTAAAAATTCTTTAAAAATTATTTAAAAAATTTATAAATCAGATTTATATTCTGATTTTTTTATTATTTTTTACAATTGATATGGTGAATTTTTTTACTATTTTAAATATATGTTAATTAAATTATATAATTAAATGAATAACCAATTAATTTATATAATTATGATGTATCAATTTTAATTTGAATTATTGATACATTAATTTCTTTTTAAAAAACTATATTTAATTATTTTTTCTAATAATATTAAATTGTTCAATAATTGAAAACTTATATAAAATCAATATACAACTTATTTTTAAATTATACACAATAAACATACTTATCTAATAATTACTATATATAAAAAAATACCGAAACTGTATCGGCACGATACGATACCGAAACCGTATCGTTCTGGTCTAATACCGAAACCACGGCACAGGTCGAGATTTTAAACCTTGATGATAATAACAGAGCTATTGCACATGCTAAGAAACCCATGTCATATCAACGATCCAAACACACACTTCAACAGCTCCATCTCATTCAAGAGATTATCGGTAGAGGAGGGGTGAAAATATATAGATTACGATGATATTGTGGACCCACTGATTACGGCTTTGACACAGAGGAAACATGATGGTCATACTAGGTCACTAAGTAATAGATACTTCACTGATTGGCTCTAGTACTAGTGGAACATTATTAATGTCGGTCCTAAAAGTCAATCATGAGAAGATTACCATGGGACTTTTAGTATCATAATTTTAACAATAGGCAACATTTGTGTTTCTTGTATTTATTTAATATTTGTGCAGTTTTGAATGAATATAATAATGTCCTAGAGTGATAGATTTTATTCTATATCATATCAATTATTTGAATTGATTGTGAAAAACAATAGAACACTACTCTCAATTATTCTAAGTATTAATACACGAGCATTATTAATGGATTGAGACTCATATGTAGGTTAACTGATGACCTAATCTAACATGTCATGGTCTCATGGATATGATATATCCAGTTAACACATGAGTATATATTATTAGAGAATATGTACTGAATTGACCCACCATGAGAATATTTCATGAATTGTTATATGAGTTTCATAAATATCCTCATAATAACTATTAGTATAAATAATTCTTTGACATGAAATCATTACTGTTCTCTTTATAAAGAGTTATGTACTTTAGTATCGACAAACGTCACCTGTAACAAGGTTAATTATAAAGTCATTCACGGGTATGCACTGGGTCATACTGCCCATAAGGCGAAGTATACCATCCATAAGGCAAGGTATACCGCTCATAAGGTAACGTATACCGTCCACAAGACAAGATAGACAACCGACTTAGGGCCTAGCCTTCCTAGGGGCTCATTTTTTTTTCTAATTATATCCAAAAAAAAAATCAAAGGCATGGACCGACTAAATCTTATTATCAAGGCTCGAGGCACGCATCAACTCATAACTATTCTTTGCATACGATTTATTCTCTAGCATTCTTTCCACTAAGGCATGGATCCACCGAACAAGAGGTAATCATAATCTTTTCCGTGACTTTCTTCTTCGTCCTACAACACGCGACACTAGTTAGAGTCCTAATAGCGCGACGACGACTATTCATGCGACCTAATCGCGCTAATTCACGCGATGGTTGTCGCACGTGAGACCGCCCGACAGCCGACTTTCGATCACATGACCTAATCACGCGGCGCAATGTCTTTATTGTATTTGTTATTTGCAAACTAAACTTTATAGTTATTTACCCTAACAAAAGGGTTTTTTTTATTATTCGCTTTAGGCCCCATCGAACACAGGTACAACTCCGGGTATACAATGAGTTATGCGAAGGAATGTGAGTGATGTAGATGAAATTTGTCCCTTCCATATGATATCCGTGGATCCCTTGGTTAAGTAGGACTACTAAAATGCATGGTCATACTCAAATAAGTTAATATGAGATATTTAGGTTATTTAGTTAAGTAAATCTATTTACAGATTAAGAAACATATAAATTAATGAGAGGATAACATGATCTATGTCTCCTAAATCAATCTAGATATCATAGACAAAAGGACTTATATAATAAAATATCATAGATAGTTTTGTCGAATCTATAATATTCTCGTCACTTGGATAGTCATGATGTCTTGCTAGATGTCACTCATGACTTATGTCTTTTAAAATGGGATTTTAGAGTCACTACCAACATTACGAGAACCTATTAGATCACACACAGAGAGCACATCAATTTTGGAGTTCGTTTTATTTTAATATGACTAAATAATATGAGCCTAAGTTTAAGTATAAAATTTGTTTTGGATCTTAAACTTGTTTTGGATCTTAAGCTTGTTGGATTAATGAGTTAGTCTAATTGGATCTAAAACTTGTTGGATTAATGAGTTAGTCTTTAATCCAATATGTATTTGAGTTGCATACTAGATCACAAAGTATTAGATACATGTGAGATGACTAATATGAAACCTTTTATCATAAACCAAATAAAATCCCACAATTTTAATGCCCATGTTATATTTTGTATATGAATAAAAACAAAATAAAAGAAAATGTCTTATTAGATAAGACTTGGAAGTTGAGCAAGTCACGAGGTACAATCTTATCGGATAAGATCGTGTCATCCCTAAAAGTTAGGTTTCATCTCAACTTATATATCGTAGGTAGCACTAAAGCTAGGTGTGTGTACATGCTCATGAGATGGGTGGCGATGCGAGACCCCAATTGTGCTCATGAGACGGACAACGGTGGTGTGCTCATGTAGATACTATGGAGGCGCTAACGTGTTTATCACACTGAATTTCACTTAACTCTCTAGATTCACAAAGGATTCATGCATCGAAGGTAACATTTCCTAACAAACGTTTAATAAAAATTCACTTGGATCTCTATAGGTGTCTTTTCCGCTGCGTTTTAATATTTGATTATGCTACGGAACCCAACAAGAACAACAAACAATAAGATATGAGACTTAGAGTACTAAAAAAAAGATGAGTGAGAACAAATTTTAGCTCTACAAAAGGGATATTCTATTCCGTAAGTGTAAAGAAATTTAATTAATGGCTTTTGTTTAGTTCAATTGGATTTTGAAATGCCTTTCAAATTTAATATTGAAGTGTTACATTTAGGGTTATCTTCGTGAGTTACATGTAGAAATTATTTTATCTAGTAATAGAAACTATTTTTGTGTATATTCTTATGATGTGGAATCTTATGATATTTAGCATGATCACCTAGGAAATGCAAATTTTAATGCAACCAAACATAGGATGAAGCTTGAATTAACTCTTGAGTATTGTTGATGTTCAAAGAAATCTTAAAATTCTGTGCAATATAACAGACATAGAAACTATTTAATCTATAGATTGAGATTCTAAAAAAAATAGTCTGGTGCATGAAGTTTCCGAAATAAAAGGTCTATCGTATACAGTCTTACCCTACTTTATAAAAGTTGTTTTCGTGACTCAAACTCGTGACCTCCTAGTCACACGATAACAACTTTATCATTGCACTAAAACTCCCCTTTATAGATAGAGATTCTAAGAATAATTAAAAAATTAAGGACTACTAATGGAAAGTTCACTTTAAATGTTTTATAGAAATTTAATCAATTCTCTTAAATAATTCTGTATAGTCTTCACTCACATGAGATTGTAAAATTTAAAAATAAATCCTAGGAGAGATGAATAGTGTCATGTTAGGAATTTCATAATTATGTAACATTTTTTATAGAGAGGAACTCTGTATATTGGTGCAATTGTGTCCCTAAGTGATTTTGATATTTGGATAAAGGTTTAAGTTAGAATACTAATGAGGTGTGTTAAGCGTGCAGGTGTGGGTTACTTGGCACAAACATTGCATGTGCAATAGAGAAAATCCCGATAGAGATCAAAAGTGACAGGATGATTGGTAAATGAAAGTTTTAGTAGGTCAAGAGTACATAATGGCTTGAATATTAGGAAGATCTAAAAGCAAGACTTCCTGACATACAAAGTCCTAGGGAAGGATACTCTTAGCATATGATATTGTGCAAAGATTGAGTGTGATGGGTTAGGTTTAGACACAGACTAAACCTTCGAAGTAGGTTTAGTCATTCATGGACTCAACTGCATATTGACTCAGATTAAATGAAAAGAGAAGAAAATGTTTCTATTCACCTCTGTTTGTAAGACAATAGAATAATAGTCAACTTTATAAGAGTGATTGCTATCTGAGTCAACTAAAGAAATAATTTTGCTCTTATAACAGAAGCAATTATTCTATTGATACAGTTGATCTCAAAGATTCTGCAGGATTAGTGGAAGATTGAGTCGACTAATAGAGCAGTCATACAATTAGAACGGAACGACTGTATTCCAGAAGCTTCAGCAAGATCAATTGATATTTGACTAATGACATATGTAGTCAAATGAAGTGGTAGGTAAAGTTGTGCTGGAAAGAATAAAACAATTGACTGAAATTGTGTAGATGTGTAGAGGAGATATAATGAATGTTGAATGAAGACTATATAAATAAGGGGTCAAGGAGCTACAAAGAGGCTTACAAAAGTGATCACACTGTGCTCGTTCTCTCAACTTAGACGTAAAACACCAAGGACATTAAAAGACCATAGTCTTAAATTTATCAACTTAGACGTAGAGGATAATTTCACCTATATAAATGTCATTACTTCTCTTGAAGCTAAGCAATAGGAAAAAGCTTTAAAGTGAAATCAATTTCACTATTTTATTGGCACATGAGAGTTGATAAATCTACCTCCAAGATGCACTATTACAAGTTGCAAGTGGGCATTCAAAAAGAAATTTATACCAAATAGATTTATAAATAAGTTCAAACTAGGGTACACAGAATAAAAAGTTGAGAGAAAATTATTCTATTCCCTAATTTTTAGGGTATAATCCATCTACATGCTTATAGCATTGGCATTCATTTATAATCATGTTATCCATACAAAGCACGTCAACACCATTTTTCTGATGACAATATCGATAAGAAGATATATATAGATTAACTAGAAGGATGTGTCTGGCTAGATAACAAGAACAAAAATTTTACTCATTAAGCATAAAGCAATGTCATGACTCATGAGAAGTTTAATCCAGTTATTTTCTCATTAGGCTTTGAAATTAGTAATGAAATATGTTCATGTTAAGGTTAAAAATGATAGCTGTATAATTTTGTGTTAGCAAGTAGATAACAATTTACTATTTTGTGTGATATATTATATAAGACAAAAGTTTGAATGAAAAGTTCAATATAAAGGAGTTAGGTGTTGCTGATATGATTTTAGAGCTCAAGTTGATTTGTTAAATTGATAGAATATTAATTTCTCAATCTGACAATGCTCAGAGATATTTGGCTATGATCATGCACAATTAGTTATTACACATTATGATTAGATCTAAGCTCATATTTCATCTAAGAAATTATCAATTAACATACTAGATTATTGAAGCCTAGTGTACTAAGCAAGTTGTTCACATTTTCTATGTGGTTACTAAGATAAACATGAGTACTATCAAATTCTAGCTGTCCTGACTAAAAAAATGCGATGTTTTGGATAGGAAAAAAAAACAATATTGGACTGACTTTATAAAAGATTTCTTGCATTCTTAGAGGAATATAGTAATGTGAGAAATATAGCAATGTCAATTACATTGTTGAAACTGCAAGAAAGTTAAGGCGCAGTTAGTTACACAATTACACTATGTGGTGGCACTAATTCTTGGAGGTTTGTTAAGCAAATTATCATATCTCATGCCACTTAAGAAGTTGAGTTGTGAGCTTTGGATACTGGTTCAGAGATTTCTTGGTCGATGTTCAATTATTGAAAAATCTAATTCTTGAAAATCTTGATGCATTGCAATAAGCAACCATAATTAGTCAAGTTGAACCTATTTGATGAAATTAGTCCCCTCTACTACTAAAAGAAGCAAATATAAGATGTCAAAAGGCTCTCAAAACCTTTCTAGGAAAAAAAGATTTGTTATAGTATAATGACTTTGTATTGAAAAAATACTTCTCTTGCAATTTCACATTAAATGAGTATTTATACAAATCAATAGAAACTCCTAGACTATACATCATTAATTAGATACATGAATTTATTCTATCTAGATACATGAATACAAAGATTCATATATCACTTGGTTCATGTACATAAAACATTTATGGTTTGTATATTCAAGTTTAACTCTACTGTTAACCAACTTGAATCTTCCTTACTCTAACCTTAATCTTTGAAAATCATCAAATTTAAGTGCCTTTTCAAAAATATGAACAACTTGATCCATAGTCTTCAGATATTCAATTTCAACTTCTTTCTTTGCAATGTATTCTCTAATAACATAATATCTTGTGTCAATATGCTTGCTACGTTCATGAAACAGCGGATTCATGGCCAAACTTTGAGCCGACTTATTACCAATAATGATCCTTGTAGCATCTTCTTGCTCCAAATGAAGATCCATTAACAATCTTCTCAGCCAAATAGCATGACAAGTGCAAGAAGTAGCTTCAACATATCCAGCTTCACAATTGAAAAGTGTAACAATAGCTTGTTTTTTCTAACTACACAAAATTACATTATTTACCAAAAAGAAGATAAAACCGAGCTTTTTCAATCATCAGTGTCTCCTGCAAAATCGCCATCACAATAGCCCGTCAACTTGTAGTTGCTAGAGGGTGAATAAAAAATACCATAATCAAGAGTACCTTTAATATAACGAAGTATCCTCTTAGTTGCCAACATATGAGACTCAGTTGGATTCTCCATAAATTGATTCACAACTTCAATTGCAAATAAAATGTCGGGTCTTGTACAAGTCAAGTATCTCAAGCTCCCAATAAGACTTCTGAAAGTAGTTGGATCGATCTTCTCTTCTCCTTTCTTTACTTTGGATAGTTGCGCTTCAAATTGTATAGGGGTATTAACTGGTTTGCAATTGAACATATTGAACTTCATAGGAACCTCATTTGCATAACTTGTGAAATAGAAGTTCCATCCACAATTTGTTTTACTTGAATTCCCAAGAAATAAGTCACGAGTCTCATGTCAGAACTCTCAAATTCATGACTAATGGCTATCTTGAATTCCTCAATCATTTTATGATTAATTCTAGTAAATATTAGATTATCCACATAAATGCAAACAAGAATGTAACCCTAGCCTTCTTCTTTCATATAGAGTGCATACGCATGGGTGCTTCTAAGCTCTTGGCGCCTCTTTAAGACCAAAAAGCCATTTCTTTAGCTTCAAGACCTAGTCTTCATGCCCCTTAACCATATATCCAATAGGTTGCTTAATGTAAACATCTTCATTAAGATAATTATTAAGAAAAATAGATTTAGCATCTAATTGATAAATCTTCTAATGATTTTGAATGGCAAGATATATCAACAAGCAAATTGTCTTCAATTGAGTTACCAGAGCAAATACCTCATCATAATAAATACCTTATTTTTGCTTGTAGCCTTTAGCAACAAGTTGTGCTTTATACCCTTCTACTTCTCCATTAGCATTCTTCTTTATCTTGTACACCCATTTGACTTCAATAGTCTCATGATCTTTTAGAAGAAATACTAACTCCCAAGTATCATTCTTTAAAATGGCTTGTATTTCTTCATCCATGGCTCCTCTCCATTTCTTATCCTCTTTTGCTTCTTCAAAGATCAGAGGTTCAACACCTACAACTAAACAAAACAAACTATTTCATCAATAGCATAAGTCTCATTGTAGATGTTATCAAGACTTCGAAATTTTGGAGTCTTTTCTCCCAAAGATGATCCCAGTGTGATTGATAACCAAGGTGCATGTGGAATTGTTGATGGAGTCGATTCTTTTGGATTTCTTGTTCCATATCAAAGTAAGAAAGTCATATGACCCTTCTTCTTCCTTAGAGCTTCAATCTCATAATGCATCTTCATTCTTCATTAAATTCTACATCTCTGCAGATCACAACTCGTCCTTTCTGTGGATTATATAATCTATACCACTTGGAATTTTTATCATATCCAATGAAAATAAGTTTCTGACTTCAATCATCTAACTTGGATCTTTATTGTTCAAGGAAATGTGCAAATGCAATGGATCCAAATACTCGTAAATGTGACACAGTTGGCTTCCACCGACTCCATGCTTCTTGATGTGTTATATTCTTCAAGCTCTTTGTTGGAGATCGATTTGAAAGATGCACCACATGCCACAGCTTCAACCCAAAACTCATTAGGCATATCTTTAGATTTTAACATACTCCTTTGTCATATTAAGTCGTCTTGTTCTTCCTCTCAACAACTCTGCTTTGCTAGGGTGACCATGGAACTGTCAAAAGATGAATTCCATGCAACTCACAAAAGTTGTTACATTCATTAGATGTAAATGCACCATTCCTATCGGTTCATAATGCTTAAATTTGATATCTACTATCTTTTTCAACAAGAGCTTTGAATTTTGTGAATGTACCAAATACCTCATATTTTTGCTTCAAAATATAAACTCATGTCTTTCTACTAAAATCATCACTAAAGAGCACAAAGTAATAGCTTTTACCGAGAGATTCGGGCTTGATAGGACCACAAACATCATGTACAAATTGGAGTAGTTTGGTGGCTCTTGAAACGGATTACTTTGGGAAGGTCTTTCTTGGTTTCTTGCCTACTGAACTCATGTCTCCCAAAGCTTTGAGTTCATTGAAATTTAAATTGTCAAACCTTATATGTCAAATCCATGATGGATCCTAGATATAAATCTTCGAGCACATAGGTCCACAATTCTTCAAGTCCAATAAGAACATCCTTTTCTTAGTCATACACACCTTAGCAACCAAGTTAGAATCTTGATCTCGTAGCCAAAGCAAACAATCATTCATTCTAATCTTGTAATTTCTTTCAAAAAGTTGACCAATAATTAAGATATTGCTAGTCAATTTTGGAACATAATAAATATCACAAAACACTTTATGACCACCATTCTTTGTTTCAAGAAAAATTGTACATTTGCCTTCAATTTTGACCTTTGTATTGTCTCCAAAGCATACAAAGCCTTTCTTGCTTGTATCATGTTCCAAAAATTTACTTTTATACCCGTCGTATGATTGCTAGTTCCATTATCAAGGTCCCATGTGTTTGCTTTTCCAATAGAATCCTCCTTAAGTGCAAGAAACAAGGATTGTTATACATCATCTTCCTTGTTCTCCATTAGATTTGCCTCTTCATCTTCCATGTTTGATTCACTCTCAAGCATAACGTCCAAACTTGTGACAAGAATAACATTGAATTTGAAGTTTATAGGATTGGAATAATTTAAATCGAAATCGAATTTAAGTTATTTCAAATTATAATTTAAATATATTCGAATTAAGCTTCGAATAATTCAAAGTTTAAATTTTATATTAAATCAAATTTGAATCAAAATTATATATATTTTTATTCTCGAATTGAATTTCAAATATCATAGATTTCGATCTCAAACTTAAATAGTAATATTTTTATATTATTCGACTGTTTCGTTTGCAGCCTAGTGTCAGTGCCTTAATCGTTTCATAGCCGGGGAGGACTGGCCAAGGCCAATTTTGTCTGGCCGGCATTGCTGTTGTGACGCAGAACTGTGTCGGTGGTCTCCCACCAATACCCAGGGGCGAGGATTTCCATCCCCTATATGCCATCTGTGCATTTTGTATTCGACGGGTAGAAGAACAGTGCAGGTTAGGAGTTTACCTCGTTAACCCGCTGGGATCCACTAATTCGGATTTTGAATCTCATTTTTTCTCACATCCACCAACCGTTAACCCGATCCGGTTGAATCGAATTTGAATTCACAGCTGCTTTAATTTACTTAACAGCTTCGAAATCCACTCCCTTCTCTGTTTTAACTGATTGGCCAACTGAAAAGCCGTGGCCAGCTGCATTGCCTCTCGTGGCTGAAACAGAGAAGGTCGGTGGCTGAAACTTCTCGTGGCCAGTGGAGAAAGAGGCGGCAACCGAGAGGTCGCGGCGACGGCGACGCTTGGGTCAAGGAGATGCGATGTTTAATCAGAACATAGGCTTTGATAAACAAATCTGTCTTATAAACTCTAACTCCTAATCTAAATAAAATAGGATATTAAAGAAATTTTTAAATCCTATTCGTTTTAAATTCTATAATATATATAATAAATTTTATATATTTATATTAAATTATATTCTTATTAAATATTTTATTATTATTCTCCTAAATATATTTAATTAAATCAAATTAAATAATTTTAACTCATATATATATATATTATATATATATATAGACCTAACAACTTACACCTACGGTAACCTACTATTTCCTATTGCGGCTTTTGAGACTTTTGCGGCGGCGGAGAGGAAACTACTCCCGATGGAGCCAACTGATGAAGTGATCGCTCGTCTGTCAACGTCGTCGGATGTTCTCCGTTCATTGCCTATGGCGCGGACTCCGACTCATTGGGCACAGGCACAGGCTCTCCGTTCATTAGCGCGGACTCATCTGCTACCAACACATCGGTCATTACTTTCGTCACTACCGGCTCCTTCTGCGCTGCCGACTCTTTCTATTCCTATCGAAGAAATTCTCGTCGGCATGGAGGTTGCAGCTGAAGATCGTTATTTGGAACGCATGGAAGCTGCGGGGGCAACTACTGGACAAATTCTCGCCAGAATCGAAACTGCAGAAAGACAAATTTTAGCTCGGATTGAAGCTCTGCAGCTACAATATTCTCCACACATAGAGGCTGCAGGGGCAATTTCCGAACAAATTCTAGCCGCAACGAAAACTACAGAAACTCAAATGGGACATATTTTCGCTCGGATTGAAGCTCTGCAGCAACATCATTCTCAACTCACAGAATTTGTTCCGATATTGCCTCCGCAGCCTATGTGAGTTGAGAATAGTGTTGTTGCAGAGCTTTAATCCGAGATAAAATATGTCCCATTTGAGTTTCTGTAGTTTCTGTTGCGGCTAGAATTTGTTCGGAAATTGCCCCCGCAGCCTCTATGTGTGGAGAATATTGTAGCTGCAGAGCTTCAATCCGAGCTAAAATTTGTCTTTCTGCAGTTTCAATTCTGGCGAGAATTTGTCCGGTAGTTGCTCCCGCAGCTTCCATGCGTTCCAAATGACGATCTTCAGCATCAACCTCCATGCCGACGAGAATCTCTTCGACAAGAATAGAAAGAGTCGACAGCGCAGAAGGAGCCGGTAGTGACGAAAGTAATGACCGATGTGTTGGTAGCAGATGAGTCCCCGCTAATGAACGGAGAGCCTGTGCCTGTGCCCAATGAGTCGGAGTCTGCGCCATAGGCAATGAACGGAGAATATCCGACAACGTTGACAGACGAGCGATCACTTCATCAGTTGGCTCCATCGGGAGTAGTTTCCTCTCCGCCGCCACAAAAGTCTCAAAAGCCGCAATAGGAAATAGTAGGTTACCGTAGGTGTAAGTTGTTAGGTCTATATATATAGAGAGAGAGAGAGAGAGTTAAAATTATTTAATTTGATTTAATTAAATATATTTAGGAGAATAATAATAAAATATTTAATAAGAATATAATTTTATATAAATATATAAAATTTATTATATATATTATAGAATTTAAAACGAGTAGGATTTAAAAAGTTCTTTAATATCCTATTTTATTTAGATTAGGAGTTAGAGTTGATAGAGTTTATACGACTAAGATGTGTTTATCAAAGCCTATGTTCTGATTAAACATCGCATCTCCTTGACCCAAGCGTCGTCGTCGCCGCGACCTCTCGGTTGCAGCCTCTTTCCCCACCGGCCACGAGAAGTTTCAGCCACCGACCTTCTCTGTTTCAGCCACCGGCCTTCTCTGTTTCAACCACGAGAGGCAATGCAGCTGGCCACGGCTTTTCAGTTGGCCAATCAGTTAAAACAGAGAAGGGAGTGGATTTCGAAGCTGTTAAGTAAAGCAGCTGTGAATTCAAATTCGATTCAACCGGATCGGGTTAACAGTTGGTGGATGTGAGAAAAAATGAGATTCAAAATCCAAATAAGTGGATCCCAGTGGGTTAACGAGGTAAACTCCTAACCTGTACTGTTCTTCTACCCGTCGAATACAAAATGCACAGGTGGCATATCAGGGATGGAAATCCTCACCCCTGGGTATTGGTGGGAGACCACCGACACAGTTCTGTGTCACAACAACAATGTCGGCCAGACAAAATTGGCCTTGGCCAGTCCTCCCCGACTATGAAACGATTTAGGCACTGACACTAGGATGCAAACGAAACAGTCGAATAATATAAAAATATTAATATTTAAGTTTGAGATCGAAATCTATGATATTTGAAATTCGATTCAAGAATAAAAATATATATAATTTTGATTCGAATTTGATTTAAAATAAAATTTAAACTTCGAATTATTCGAAGCTTAATTCCAATATATTTAAATTATAATTTGAAATAACTTAAATTCGATTTCGATTTAAATTATTCCAATCCTATTTTGAATATATTTAAATAAAAATTATATAAAAATAATTAGAATTCGATTGGAGTTCGACTCGTGAACGACTCGCGAACAATCGAACAAAATGGTATAGATTTAAATTCAGCTCGAATTTAATAATTTTGAATACAAATTGAATAATTTTCAAGCCGATTCGAAAAATTGATGAACCGGCTCAATCGTTTGCACCCCTACCCGACAATAGGAAAAGGAGCAATGTCCAGGGGAGGGGTCACAACGTGCTGATGTCAGTTACTGGGAGCAAAGCTCTAGTTCAGGGAAGTGGATTTGTCAGCGTATGGTTCAGCGTAGTTTTCTTGAATTGGTGTTGTGTGTTGTCCTGTTTTTGCCGTGAGATATTATGTTGGATTCTTTATAAAGCTGAGTTCTGTTTTCTGTGTGGGTGTGCCGTGAGGATGATGTCCTGAGTTTTGCATGTTCTGCCATGTTGTATGCTACGGTTGGATATGGTGCTGAGTTGTTTTTGTGTTCCATGACTTATGATTATGATGGGGATAAGCTTTGCTCTTGGTGTTTGATCTGCTTTGAATCCAATGTTGTTCTGTTTTGATTTGGTCTTTTACTCTTAGACTTTTGATCTTGCCGTCTGTGCCGTGAGTTCTTGAGGTAGTGCCCTGGTTTAGTGTACAGTTTATAGTTTGATTGTATAATTAGCTAAGTTATGTCCCTAATACAGGACAATAATCGGCTGCAGATATCTTTGATGGCGGATTCTCTACACGCACGGATTTCATTGGAGGCGGATACTTCTGACTTATCTGTTTAGATATTATCACAATTTTTATGCATAGTTGATCATAGATAGCAGTAAGGTTATATTTATTTCTTGCATTCGTATATTTACGTTTCATACTAGTTGACCTGCTATAAATGTTTGATTTCTTTTATCAAACCGAGAAGGCTGCTATCTCTCCCTTGACCATGGTCGTGTATTAAAACACGGATTGCTTTACATCATCTTCCATGCTCCCCATTAGATTTGCCTCTTCATCTTCCATGTTTTATTCACTCCCAAGCATAATGTCCAAACTTGTGACAAGAATAACATACAATTTGAAATTTATTTCTTCAATCATCATACCTCAAATAGTTACCTCTTCCTCTTGCTCTTGACCTCTTGCAAATGATTGATGTCTATTATTAAACTCAGAAGGTTGCTCATCTCTCCCTTGACCATGTATTGAAACAAGGATTGCTCTACATCATCTTTCTTGTTCTTCATTACATTTGCCTCTTGCAATTTCACATTAGATGAGTATTTATACTACTCAATAGAAACTCTTAGACCATACATCATTAATTAGATACATAAACTTATTCTATCTAGATAGATGAATTCCAAGATTCAAGCATCACTTGATTCATGTACATAAAACATTTATGGTTCATGTATTCAAGTTTAATTCAACATCTAACACTTCTCCTTCAACTTGAATCATCCTTACTCTAACCTCAATCTTTGAAAATCATCAAATTTAACTGTTTTTTTTAAATATTAACAACTTGATCCATAATCTTCACATACTCAAATTCAACTTCTTCTTTACAATATATTTCCAATAACATAATATCTTGTGTCAATATGCTTGTTACGTTCATGAAACAACAAATTCTTTGCCAAACTTTGAGCTGACTTATTATCAATCATGATCCTTATAGCATCTTCTTGCTCCAAATGAAATTCCTTTAACAATCTTCTCAACCATATAGCATGACAAGTGCAAGAAATAGCTTCAACATACTCAACTTCACAATTGAAATATGTAACAATAGCTTGCTTTTTTGAACTACACAAAATTACATTATTTACCAAAAATAATATAAAATCGTGTTTTTTCTATTATCAATGTCTCTCGCAAAATCGCTATCACAATAGTCCGTCAACTTGTAGGTGCTAGAGGGTGAATAAAGAATACCATAATCAAGAGTATCTTTAATATAACGAAGTATCCTCTTAGCTGCCAACACGTGAGACTCAGTTGGATTCTCCATAAATTGATTCACAATTCCAATTGCAAATAAAATGTCGGGTCTTGTGCAAGTCAAATATCTCAAGCTCCCAATAAGTCTTCTGAAAGTAATTGGATCGATCTTCTGTTTTCCTTTCTTCACTTTGGATAGTTGCGCTCCAAATTGCATAAGGGTATTAACGGGTTTGCAATTGAACATATTGAACTTCTTAGGAACCACTTTTGCAAAACATTCTTGTGAAATAGAAGTTCCATCCTCCATTTGCTTTGCTTGGATTTCGAAGAAATAAGTCTCATGTCAGTAATCACAAATTTATGACTCATGGCTATCTTGAATTTTTCAATCATTTGTTGATTAATTCCGGTAAATATGAGATTATCCACATAAAATGCAAACAAGAATGTAACCCTAGCCTTCTTCTTTCATATAGAGTGCATAATCATGGGTGCTCTTACAAGCTCTTGATGCCTCTTTAAAATCATAAAGTGTTTTCTTTAGCTTCAAGACCTAATCTTCATGCCATGGGTGCTTACAAGCTCTTGGCACCTCTTTAAGACCATAAAGTATTTTCTTTAGCTTCAAGACATAGTGTTCATGCCCCTTTACCATATATCCAATAGGTTGCTTAATGTAAACATCTTCATTAAGATAACCATTAAGAAAAATAGATTTAGCATCTAACTGATAAATCTTCCAATGATTTTGAAAGGAAAGAGATATCAGTATGCAAATTATCTCCAATCGAGCTACCAGAGCAAATACCTTATCATAATCAATATCTTGTTTTTGCTTGTAGCCTTTAGCAACAAGTCGTGCTTTATACCTTTCTACTTACCCATTAGCATTCTTCTTTGTCTTGTACACCCATTTGACTTCAACAATCTCATGATCTTTTGGAAGAAATACTAACTCCCAAGTATCATTCTTTACAATGGCTTGTATTTCTTCATCCATAGCTCCTCTCCATTTCTCATCCTCTTTTGCTTCTTCAAAGCTCAAAGGTTCAATATCTACAAGTAATCAAAACAAACTTATTTCATCAATAGCATATGTCTCATTGTAGATGTTATCAAGACTTCGATATTTTGGAGTCTTTTCTCCAAAAGATGATCCCGGTGTGATTGATAACCCAGGTGCATGTGGAATTGTTAATGGAGTAGATTCCTCTTGGACTTCTTGTTCCATATCAAAGGAAGTCAAATGACCCTTCTTCTTCCTTAGAGATTCAATCTCATCATACATCTTCATTAAATTCTACATCTCTGCATATCATAACTCTTCATTTGTGTGGATTATATAATCTATACCCCTTGGAATTTTTACCATATCCAATGAAAATAAGTTTCTGACTTCAATCACCTAAGTGGGATCTTTCTTGTTCAGGGACATATGCAAATGCGATGGATCCAAATACTCGTAAATGTGAGACACTTGGCTTCCACCCACTCCATGCTTCTTGAGGTGTTACATTCTTCAAGCTCTTTGTTGGAGATCGATTTGAAAGACACAACACATCCCATAGCTTCAACCCAAAACTCCTTAGGCATATCTTTAGATTTTAACATACTCCTGTGTCATATTAAGTCTCGTCTTGTTCTTCCTTTCAACAACTCTGTTTTGCTAGGGTGACCTTGGAAATATCAAAAGACGACGAATTCCATGCTACTCACAAAAGTTGTTAAATTCATTAGATGTAAAGTCACCATTTCTATCGATTCTTAATACTTAAATTTGATATCTACTTTCTTTTCCAACAAGAGCTTTGATCTTTGTGAATGTACCAAATACCTCAAATTTTTGTTTCAAAAAATAAACTCATGTCTTTCTACTGAAATCATCACTAAAAAGCACAAAGTAATAGCTTTTACCAAGAGATTTGGGCTTGATAGGACCGCAAACATTAGCATGGACAAATTGGAGTGGTTTGGTTGCTCTTGACATGGATTGCTTTAGAAAGGGCTTTCTTGGATGCTCGCCTAGTAAACTCATGTCTCCCAAAGCTTTGAGTTCATCGAAATTCAAATGGTCGAAACTCATATGTCAAATCCATGATAGATCTTGGATACACGTCTTAAAGCACTTAGGTCCACAATTCTTCAAGTCCAATAAGAACATCCTTTTCTTAGTCATACACACCTTAGCAACCAAGTTAGAATCTTGATCTCATAGCCAAAGCATACAATCATTCATTCTAATCTTGTAATTTCTTTCAAAAAGTTAACCAATACTTAAGACATTGCTAGTCAATTTTGGAACATAATAAACGTCACAAAGTACTTTATGACCACCATTCTTTGTTTCAAGAAAAATTGTACATTTGCCTTCAATTTTCACTTTGTGTTGTCTTCAAAACTTACAAAGCCTTTCTTGTTTGTATCAAGCACCACAAATTTACTTTTATCATCATATGGTTGCTAGTTCCATTATGAAGGCACCATGTGTTTGCTTTTCCAATAGAGTCCTCAAGTGCAAGAAACAAGGATTGTTCTACATCACCTTCCTTGTTCTCCATTAGATTTGCCTCTTCATCTTCCATGTTTGATTCACTCCCAAGCATAATGTACAAACTTATGACAAGAATAACATTCAATTTAAAATTTATTTCTTCAATCATCATACCTCACATAGTTACCTCTTCCTCTTGCTCTTGACCTCTTGCAAATGTTTGATTTCTTTTATCAAACTGAGAAGGTTGCTCATCTCTCCCTTGTACTGAAACAACGATTGCTCTACATCCTCTTCCTTGTTCTCCATTAGATTTGCCTCTTCATCTTCCATGTTTAAATCACTCCCAAGCATAATGTCCAAACTTGTGACAAGAATAACATTCAATTTGAGATTTATTTCTTCTATTATCATACCTCACATATCTTGCTCTTGACCTCTTGCAAATGTTTGATTTCTTTTATCAAACCAAGAAGGTTGCTCATCTCACCCTTAACCATGGCCATGTATTGAAACAAGGATTGCTCTACATCATCTTCCTTGTTCTCCATTAGATTTGCCTCTTCATCTTCCTTGTTTGATTCACTCCCAAGCATAATGTCCAAACTAGTGACAAGAATAACATTCAATTTGATATTTATTTCTTCTATCGACATACCTCAAATAGTTACCTCTTCCTGTAACCTCTTGCAAATGTTTGATTTCTTTTATCAAACCGAGAAGGGTGCTCATCTCTCCCTTGACCACAACCATGTATTAAACCTCGGCCTCTGCCTCGTCCTTGGCCTCGACCTCTACTAGAACCACCTCCTTTGATATTCAAATTAGTCTTTTCTTGTAATACATGTTCTGATTGCTCTTGCTTTCCACGGTTCATCTTTTCTATATAAGCCCATAATGATCCATTTAATTCATCAACGGTCATGATCTCCAAATCTTCAGCATAGTACCTTCTCAATTACTTGAATATCAAAACACGGTTTCTCCAAGTCTCTTCATTTGATTGACAACAACAAAAACTCTTGTAAAATAGTCGGAGATATGCTCACTCTCCTTCATAAAGAGTGATTCAAACTCAGCGCTTAGAGTTTGAAGTCGCCACTTCTTTCCATCTGTTCGACGACACCTCGCTAGTTCTGGGTATGGTTTCTTTCCATAGTAGGAATAGTAACTCGCTAAAATAAAGAGAAAATATGAACATAGGAGTTGTACTTATAGAAGAAGAGAAAATAACAAAAGATAGAAAAATGCAGCTAATTCAAACGAACTGTTGCCTGAGGCCAGACTCTAAAGTAAAACATTATAGATCCAGTAGGTTATCATAAATCAAAATATCAGTGTAATTATGAAGGAACGCGAGCTAATCAAATTATATAAAGAACATATGGCAAACATCCATTTCCAAAGGTATAAGGAGCTGCAAACTGTTTACAGTGGCTAACGAAGCTTCCCCAATCGAAGAAACATGGAAAAGAAGTAAAGAAATCCAGAACAACAGTAAGAAACCAAAATAGATGGGGAGAGAGAGAGAGACTATTTGGCATTCAACAAAAGATTAGGCGAGGAGATAATGCGCATATAAACCTGTAAGTTAGAAAGATTAAAGTTCCTGGATATGACATATTGATGGAACAAGAAACCCTCTGCTGAACTATTTCGTTCACAGGATAAATGGTTGAAAAATCGTAACTTTTTCTATCTTGACTGTAAAATTGAAATAGAAGTTCCAGGACATATATATATATATATATATATATATATATATATATATATATATATATATATATATATATATATATATAGCAAACATGAAATGCTCAATCGTCAAAAAGAAGTTATTAAAGGAAACCATAAAACTACATAAACATCCCGGGAAAAAAAGGAAGGCTACATGAGGCAAATGTAGGAAGATGTTCACGACTTCCTGAGGGCAAACCAATAAGAGAACTTGAAAACGATGACCCAAAACATCCAGACACAGGAAAGCATCAGTCGAGCCGAGTCAACTCAAACACAAAAAAGAAAATAAAATTTAAAAAAAAACAACTTCAAAGGAAAACTCGAATCAGTAAATAAGATTCAAACGGAAGCCACTAGTAGAACAGATAAACAAGAGGGCAAAATCATGAGAGTTTGACCTGGATCTCTTACGAGAAGGGTGATAATATCGTCCGTACAATGCCTCGAAGCTCCTCCTAATGGGAACGATGAGCTCCGGCGGCACGGGCATGCCTGCTATCAGATACTTCAAGATCAACGCCTGGTGCTCCAGCTCCTGCCACTGAGCCTCCGTGAAAGGGCCAGGGGCCCAAAACGCAGCCTCGTAGCTGTTCATCGGTGCCGCGAGCACAGAACAGACTTAAAGGGCGGCGAGAAGCAGCAGATCGATAAGAGGAGAAAAAAGAGCAAGGAGGAGGCCCCCAAACTCAGTCATGGCTGGAGCTAGGATGGAAGGTTGAGTCATCCGCCGGCTGCGTGGGACTTACGAAGCTTCGCCATTTGGGGGCGGAGAGAAGGAAAGGTGCGGTGGAGAGAGAGAGAGAGAGAGGCGTGTACTAATCACTTAATCAGACAAACGGGAAAGGGCAGCTCATTGCAAGAGAGAGGTGCGGATGCAAATTAACGAAATTCAAATGGAATTCGATTCCTATTCTGGGCCACAATTTAGGGCCCACATTTGGGGCGTGAGCCCAGTAATTTTTTCGCGACAATACGAAAAGGACATCAGCAGCTGTGAGCGGAGGTAAGTGCTCCAAAAACTTTCATTATATATAATCTTATCTATTATTATATTTAAAAAGGGTATAATTGTGATCTTTTAAATTTGTTGAATTTTTTTTTTTGTAAAATTGCCATAAAAAAACAATCAACCCAATTACCTTTCCTTTTCATCAACGATCTCTCAAAACTTACTTATCGCTTCAAACTAAAAACTCTTCTCCTCGCTCCAAAGTCCAAATTAAAAAGGCAAAAACCCTAATTGATCTCATCATTTCTCCCTCTCCTCAAGTTTCAAGTCATTGCTCTCATCTCCGTCAACACCATTGTTGTCCATCGAGTGGGATCGCGGGTGAAGCGTATATTGGCAGCCGTTGCAACCCGATTCAAGTTCAGCATTGATGGTCAGCCTACTATCCTCTCTCTTTTCTCTTGTTTTGTTTTCGACTTTTGTAAATTTGGAGTTTTTGTTTTTTTTCAAATAATTTGTTTTCTTCCTTTTTGGCTTGTTGATTTTTGCTTTGATTTATTTTACACATTTCTTAATTTGTTAATAACTGATTTAGAAAGAGATCGATCTTCATTAATATCTTCTTCTTGTTATAATAAATACAAATTCATAACTCATTTCTTTATTATTTGAAATTCATATATCTATTTTTATTCCAATTAATTTAAATATTTAGTTTAAATTGTTCTTTATCTGAATTTAACTTTATGATATAAAAATTAATATTTTATCAATTAACATAAATTTATAAATAACTTTATACCAAGAAGATTTATCTTTCGTCTTTATACCAAGAAGATTTATCTTTCGTCTAGTATTGAAAAGATTATATTTATTCTCAATTTAGTTCATAATTAAGAAAGTCAAGATTACGAATAGTAAAATCTTATGACCTGGCGTAAACAATGTAGATCCTAAGTATTAAGGATTTGAATTGAGTTAGGATCTTTTGAACTTAGTAAAATAATCCTGTATTATTTCTACATAAGATCTATGTCAATCCAAAATTATGAGTCCTTTCGTATTCATAAGTAGAATCTTGATTTTAACATCTTGTTTACAATTATTAGAAAATCATTTGTTGCTTTCAATCTCTCTAATGCTAGTAACTATATTTTAGCATTCTTTATTACCTCAATATAATTAATGAGTATTCTTTTCCTCTCTAAAATCTATTATGATAATCATCTTGGAATTATATCATAATTCATAATTTAAGATCTAGGAATAATTAGTATGCATAAATTTTTATACTGTAGTATTTTTATCTTTTGATATATTTATTTGGCAGAAAAAATATTTTTTTAGTTTCTTTTTTGAGCACCCTTTTAAATTTTTGTTTGTGTCTATCGCTGATCAGCAACAATCACGAGAAGATTTATCCTCCCTTATACTTTAATGATTATCTGAATTAAAACTTTTCATGATTCATCTTTTTTATATTGATGATAAAATTAATTGATAGGAAAATTAAGATGAATAAATCATCTTTTGCCAAAGATTTATGGTTCAAAATATAATGTTGTAGTGAACTTAAAGCTAAAACTGAGTGGATTGCAAGATTATGGCTAAACACTTAAACGTTCATGGTATATACAAAATACAGATACTTATTAATAATAAAAATAAAACTAACGACCTATTGAAATGCCTTATAGAGACATTTTGAGATTATCATTTTTTTAAAATTATCATCCGTTATTCAATTTATGCTGATTTAATTTTGGGAGTGACTAATTAAATCTTACAAAAAAAAATCTACTAACTATCATAGTAAATAAAAAAAACGTACAATGAACGTTTAATTATCTGTCCATTAAAAGAAATTCTTGAGCTAATTCATTGAAAATGAAGCTTAATTTTTAGATGATTAAAAAATTAAGGGGGCGTTTGGTTCAAATTTGTTAATCGGAATGGTAATGGGATTCATTGAGGGGTCAATGGGAATGAGAATCATGATTCCATTGGTAGTGTTTGGTTCAAATCCTGGAATGAAAATTATTGTCATTGATGATGTTTGGTTCAGTTCAACTTTAGTAATGGGAATCCAAAAAAATTTCAAAGATTACCTAAAATAATAGAATTATTACAAAATATAGAAAGTGAAATAAAATGAAAAAATATAGAGAGAAATTATGAGAAGTAAGATAAAAAAAAGAAATTAGAAGAAAAAAAAGGAGAAAATACAATAATAGAGAAAATAAAGATAAAAAGTAGAGAGAGAAAGTAAGATAAGATAGATGTGATAGAAAATAGAGAGAGGAATCATTAAAAAAATATATAGAGAAAAAAATGAGATGAGAGAGATAGATAAAATGATATAAAAAATATAGAGAGAGAAACTGATAGAAGATATAGAGAAAAGTGAAAAATAAAGATAGATAAATTATGATCAGAAACGTAGAGAGAGAGAAAGTAATATTAAATATATAGAGAGAGAAAATGTAGAGAGAGAAAGTAATATAAAAAAAATATAGAGAAAAAGTAAAAAATAGAGAAAAATATAGAGAAAAAGTAATATAAAAAAAATATAGAGAAAAAGTAAAAAATAAAGATAGATCAATTATGATAAGAGAGGTAGAGAGAGAAAGTGAGATGAGGGAGTAGAGAGAGAAAGTGAGATGAGGGAGTAGAGAGAGAAAGTGAGATGAGGGAGTAGAGAGAGAAAGTGAGATGAAAATATAGAGAGAGAAAGTGATAAATGAAATATACAGAAAAAAATGAAAAATAATAATAAATAAATTATGATAAGAGAGGTAGAGAGAGAAAATGATTATCAAAATATATAGAGAGAGAATGAGCTGAGAAAGGTAGAGAGAGAAAGTGATATAGAAAATAGAGAAAAAAAGTGATATAAAAAATATAGAAAAAAGTGAAAAATTAAGATAGATAAATTATAATAAGAGAGGTAGAGAGAGAAAGTAATATTGAAAATATATAAAGAGAAAATGAGATGAGAAAGGTAGAGAGAGAAAGTGATGGAAAATGTAGAGAGAGAAAATGATAGAAAATGTAGAGAGAGAAAAGAATAAATATGTAGAGAGAAATTTTAAAATATAAAGAGAGAAAGTAAAATGAGAGAATGTAAAAAGAAATAGTAAAATGAAAAATATAAAATAAAAAAAGGAGTGTTTTGGATACATGAAAAGGAAGGAATGATTGAGGAGTTTGATTGATGAGGGGGGAGTAGGGAATGAAAATGAGGGAATCATTCCCTTATTTTCATTCCCATTGACACTTACCAAACAGTATCAATGGGAATGATTACCATCCATTCCTATTCCCTAGTCTCTATTACCCTATACCAAACGCCCCCTAAAAAGTTACCGTACCAGTATCCGAGAGCATTTATTTTTTTTACATAGAGTGCTTCAACGAATTCATTCATTTTTATTTTTTATTTTTATTGACGCCAGCGGCCTGCGGCGCGACGCCAACGGCCAGTGGGCGATGGCAGGGGCCAGTGGGCGATGGTAGGGGCCAGCGGGCGACGCCAGCCGGCAATCTCTCTTGCGCAGGGGTGGCCACGGCCCGCGGGCGCCAGCAAGCGCGAGCCGCCGATGGCTTGCCAGAGTTGTAGATGCAAAAAAAAAGGCGATTACGCTCGCCCCCAGCGCCCCCGACAGCCTGCCCCTAAGCCAAGACGAGGGAGGTAAATTACGGTAACCGAAACAGTTAGGACACAGTTGGGCCGAGAACTTTGTACACGGGACGCCTTTGATATTATCGCAGCGCGCCCCGTGTGGCTCGAACCCAGGCGGTTAGATGCAAGCCCCTGTGCTCTAACCATCTCGGCTGCCCGTGGGGGCTAAAAATACTTGCCAGAGTTGTAGAGGGTGACAAGAGAGAGGGGAGAGAATGTTATCGTCCATCGTCGGAGATCCCATACCGTTGTCGCTCCAAACCCTAAAGTTCAGATCTAGGACAAATGAAGGGGATGCGAAGCTTTATATAAAGTCATTTTGGGACGAAATTTTTTCGTCTCAAATTTCATCCCCAAATTAGCAATGAATTTGTCTATTCGTCCCATATTCTGGGATGAATCCACAAATTCGTCGCCAAATCTGGGACGAATTCATAGATTTGTCCCAGAATTTGGGATGAATCGGTGGATTCGTCCCAGATTTTGGGACGAATCTACGGATTCGTCCCAGAATTAAAATTAACTATAAATTAGTAAACTGAGTCTGAAATCCTACCTAGAGATATCAGAATGACACAAAATCGATTCCTACATGTTCGCCTACTTTTCCTGAATTTATAAGTGCTCTCGAATATAAATTTCAAATAATATATCGAAACCAATGAATTTTTTATCCGGATTTAATTTTTTAAATAGTTTCGTATTAAAAAAATCACATCCATAAATATATTTTATCTTAATAATATTTGATAACATTTTTATAATCAGGAGAGCTATACAAATAGTATTGTAACATTTAGAGCACTCTGACGTTAATTTGTAAATCTAACATATATTAAAACATTTACCTGTTTAACTTAACTTTGGAAACAAAAAATATTAATTTGATCAAAATATGATGTATGAGGATATCTATATTATCAGCAAAAGGGAACGAACACGTAGGAACTGATTTCGTGTAATTCTGATATCTCTAGATAAGGATTCGGACTAAGTTTATTATTTATTATTAATTTTTATTATGGGATGAATCCATATATTTATCGCCAAATCTAGGACGAATATACACAGTCAGAGATGCGAAATCATAGCCACCTAGCTAGCAACCATGAAATTGCAGCCAATCCGGTTGATCTAATAACATTAAGTTGATAGATTGTTCATTGTGAGTGTTTTTCATTAATTTATCATGATAGTTGATGAAAAATTTTCGTGGGATCATACCAATCACTCTTAGGATTAGTCAACGTAAGCTGAATACCTAATGCAAAATAAAAAATTATAGCTAACATCCCGGGGCATTGTGAAGTAGTAAGACGCTTGGTGGATACTCAAGAGCACTATAGTTCGATTTTATTTAGAGGAACAATGATAGAAAGTGACACTAACTAAGATTACCTAGGTGGGATCGAGTGGCCCCCACCTGGTGGAGTGTGGCTATGTTTGTGGCTGACAATTATGGTATCCAAGTGAGTATGGCGCCCTACAACGATGAGTCGATTGTGGAGGTTGATTATTAGGGATGATAATTTTATCCGAATTTGACAGAAGATCTGACTTCGAATGGACGAGAATATGGAGAGACTATTAATACCCGATATCCGACTCGAATACTCGATTAAATATAAATATAAATATTATATATATATATAAAAGATTTTTTTCCAAAACCTACTAATAATTTTTGTTAATGTTAGAAATAGATTATATATATGTTTAATTTATTTTTAAAATTATAGAGATATATATTTTTTAACTATGATATTAATTTTAATGAACTTTTTTTTTAATGATATAGTTGGATAGGAAGAAGAAAAATTATTAGTATACAAGATATCCGATCTTTTAATGAGTATGAGTATTCCTATAGATATTCGATATCCAATGAGTATGGGGATGGAGGATATAAAATTCGATCCGAACTTGACCCATTGTCATCCCTATTAATTATTAGTGGTCTTCAACTCGAGTACTTTCCTGATTTATTTTGATGGCCGATGAGAAACTTCTGTATGTGAGATTGGACGGTCACTTTCAAGATTTGTCGATTTAAAAAATTGAAAACTTAAATTATAAAAAAAATGCAACCAACCAACCATGATTTCATAATCAGACAATGAGCACCCCGGACATAACCGAGTTGGTACAAATATGATAGAGTTGCTTCATTGGATAAATATTGATTCCCGTATGATTTGTTTCCTTGAGGATTAGATATCCTCTCATTTAAAAACGGTTCAATACTATAATTTATCTCTTTTCATCTTACTAGTGAGGTGAAAGATGAGAGACATTTGGAGAGAGCGAAATCATTTTTTACGCTTCGTAATTAGACCATGAGCATTTACTGCCACAATAATTTCACAATTGCCAGCTTGTGTACATTTGCATCCATAAGGCCATCTTCAATAGTTGAAGCTCTTAATAAACTTTTTTCTAATTTTTAATATATCACATCAATACCACGTAACAAATAGAAAACCTACTATTATTATTTTTCATTTAATATCTCTATATAATTTTTATTTAATATTTTAAATAATTAAGATATTTAATTTTATTTATTTATAATTGATAATTAATAGTTTAATTAATTTATGATTTTGAATTTAATTAAATTTATAATTTGCATTTAATATTTTAAATAATTATGAGATGTTTTATTTATAATATATAATTTATAAATTAATTAATTTATAATGTATAATGTTTATTTAATATGTAAACAACTTATGAATTTTAATTTAATTATAATATTTATATATTTTTTAATTTATTAAATATATTTATTTTCCAAAGCAAGAAATATAACTCTCATCATTATTATTTATTCATGAAATAAAATATTATAATTAATTGTTTTAAATTTATTTTTTAATTATTTAAAAATATCAAACACTAGCATTATGATATTATTAATTATTAGTTCCATCTTCAATAGAAAAAAAATAAATTTGATTTTTCAAACTTCTCTTAACTAAAATCCTAAATTTCATCTCCACACACATTCAAAAAATTTTATTAAACTTTTTGATTTTACAAACTTTTAAAAAAGATTGTATTGGATATACTCTGAACTAGCATTTGCCAAAAAATAAAAATAAAAATAGCATTTACCACTGCGACTACTCGAAGGCGGTCAGGCGCTTGCGACAACATAGACGTGGCTTCGCAGTCACACCGAGCACGAATGCTTGTGATCTGGACGGTCATGAATTGCTAGAGTTTTCTTCTAGAGTGAGATTTTTAATTCTGTTCAATTTGGTTCAGGTTAGTGAAATAGATCATGAATGCTTATAAAAATTCACTGCGAGTTTCGAATATTTTTAAAGTTGAATGCTTGATATGGTAAATTATCCGATTAAAAAACTCTCTCAATCAACACGTATATTTGTTAGTTTATTCATATATACGAAGATACTAATCTCTAACTTCGGGAAAAAATAATAAATTTTATTAATGTCACTTTGTGGCCATGCAATTTATATTTTTCGCACATTGACCCATCGCCGATCCCAGTTCACACCTACGACCACATTTTTCAAACGGAAAAAAAAAATAAATTACTGCAATTTTCTGGATTAAGATATAAATAGAAATGGACGATTAATTACTTTTGCATAGATTCAAACTAACTCAATCTAAGATTCGCATTTTTTTCAGCAGGTGTACTTCATTTTTATGAAAGGACACATTTAATTCTTAAAATATCTTTCTCATCAATTTCGTTCCTAAATTAAAATAAAAATAAAAATTTCTTATTTAAATGAAACCGTACGAATCGATCGGATAAAAAAAATAAAACTTAATTATTTTATTAAACAATTTCATATTAAAATCAACACTAAAATGTTTATTTTTTCAAAAAATATTATTTAAACTCATGATAATTTCTTAAATTTATTCATATATTTATTTTTAATTTTTAAATTTTAAAAACATTAAAAATACAAAGAAGGTTAATAAAAAATTAAATAATAAAACTCATATTATTTCCTAATTTTATTTCTCTTTTATTTTTTAGTTAGATACTAAAAAATAAAAAATAACAATAATTTTTTTTATTAATATTCTTTTATTTTTTTTTAAATTTTTTAATAAAACTTCAAAATTAAAAACAAAATATATGAATAAATTTAAGAGATTATCATTAATTTAACGACTTAGTTTTTTTTTTAAAATGAGCATCATACTTTTATATGAATTCTCTATCCAGTTTAGTTTAGTTCCATTTTAATAAAAAATAAATTTTTTATTTTAATTTAGAATTGAAATAAACAGAAAAGGTATTTTGAGAATTAAATATGTTCTTTTATAAAATTAAAATACGGAATTCACTTTCAAAAAATAAAAAAACTAAATGCGCACTTTATAAAATATCGTTTTAACAAATACTTCGTCGGGAAGAAAGGCCACCAGATAAAAATAAACAGCCCACGTTCACACGCAGGAAAAGTTTGGAACGACAAGTAGACGTTACGAAGAACCAAGCAAATTTAAAAAGGAAGGACGTTGGCGATTTACGCGGTTTCACACGAAGTGGCAACCGGCACCCTGGACTGGGCCATCCGAATCTAAGAGAAAAACACTCATCAAGGCCTTTAAATTTATATACATCTATTTCAACTAAGTTGACGATTTTTTTTTTCCATTCTGTCTCTCTTTTTCAACAGAATTCAAATTATGATTCAAAAAGGAGGTCAAAGTGTGCCCATTTATTATTTTTTTAATGAAAAAATTATTTTAAAAAATATGAAATTTAATAGCCATACTCTAATCGCAGATCAAATAGCCAAATTTGCATCTGAAAATGGCATTAAGGCGAATAGGTTCAGAGGAGACCATCATGCCGCGTCTATAAAGACGAGCAGATGGGCGTTGGGTTGTCCTTGTTCGGGAACTCTTGTCTTTGGTTGGGCTCGACGGCGACGAACTGAAAGTGATGCTCGGAGGAGGAATGATGCTCGGAAGAGACGACGATGGTGACGCGCTCGGAAGAAGGATGGCGGTGCTGGCGGGAATTCAGCTGCAAGTGAATTCGCCGCCGGAGGGGATGGTCGGCAGGAGCGGCAGAGGGGGGAGGCTGCTGCCGTCGCCCTTGAGGGGAGAGGGGGAGAGGGAGATTCCGTGGGGCGAGCAGGAGACCAGGGATTTGATCGCCATCAGGGCTGATTTGGAGCGAGGCCACCCTAAGGCGCGGGGTCACAAGACGCTGTGGGAGGTGGTGGCCGACGCGATGATGGATCGAGGGTACCTCCGATCGCCGGATCAGTGCAAGTGCAAGTGGAAGAACCTCGTCAATCGCTACAAGGTCTCGCCTTTCTTCTCCTTGTTACCTTTTCCCCCTTTTGCTTTTGCGAGTTGCATTCGAGATCGTGTCTCGGAAGACATGGTTTTAGGTCGAACTGGCGTTCTTCGTCGTTGTTCTTATCTTCTGGATTAATCTGGCTGATTGATTCGTGAATTGTTTGCTTTGCACAAAATGAGCTTTTGAAATGGTTTGCAGCATTATTCGATCCGATTCAGAAATTCGAATTTGGGGCAAACATTTTTTTTTTCAAATCGAAATGTTTCTTTTTGTTTTTTAGGGTACAGAGACGGCCGATCCCCAAATCGGCCGGCAATGCCCTTTCTTCGACGAGCTCAATGCTGTGTTCGTGGAACGGGCCAAGAGCATGCGTCGACTCCTGCTCGAATCCGAATCCGACGCCTCCCAACCGAAGAAGAAACCGAAGAGGCCCGTCGGCGATCGTTTCCCTGACGTGTTCTTCGACGAGGACGAGGACGAACACAACATCGGCGACGAACTCCTCCCGAAGAGAAGAACGAAGAAAACCGGTATGGCCGGAGCAGGGCAGCAGCAGCAGCATCGGGCAACGACGTGGGCCGGCGTGGAGGAGCTGCTACAGGAGGTGTTGCAACAGCAGCGGCGGATGGAGGCGGAGTGGCGGGAGATGTTGGAGAGGCGCGCGGAAGAGCGGCGGGCGATGGAGCAGGAGTGGCGGGGGGCGATGAGGGAGCTGGAGCGGGAGCGGGCGGTGACGGAGCAAGCGTGGCGGGAGCGGGAGGAGCAGCGGAGAGCGAGGGAGGAGAGGAGGGCGGAGAAGTCGGAGGCCCTGCTCGCGGCACTGGTCGACAAGCTCATCAAGGACGACGAATGATCTCTCCGGCGATCAGAGCCTTCGTCTTCTCCGCCCCGCTCGACTAGTTGCCCTGTTCGACCTCTTACTAATCTGCCACGTAGTTACTTTACGCAACAGAGATTGCTTTTGCTTTGCTTGTAGATATCGATTTCTGAAAAGAATTTATAGGTGGTTTTTAATTTATCTTATAGGTACAACAAAAAATGGATTTATCTTCCTTGTTTCCAGTCATGCATTTGTTTATTTTATTTTTTTTTAAAATCATTTTGCTTTACTCTTATAATTTATACTAGTATATAAATCATATAACAATATTAAAAGAAATGAAGAAAGAGAATTTAAGAAAAATCCTGAAAAAGTGTACATATTTCGGATGCAAGATGAGAATCCGAATGAGGTCTTGCTCATTTGAAAATAACGATAGAAGTAAAGACTTATGATTTAAAAAGGTAAGTCTTCAAGGAACGAGGAAATCATGAGGTGTCACATGCAAATAATTGTACCATATTTGAAGTGAAATATGAGATTAAAAAAAAATCCGAAAGTAAAAAATTTAATTTCACCTCGAGGATTGATACGTACGTTGCATCTATTTACTTTTTCCTCGGATAGATAATTGTTGTATGAATACTTTTGGTTTATGTGCTACTTTTAATTTTTGCTATTCATTTTTTGTATATATCTCATGTTTTGTTATCCATGAGTTTATGTTTTGCCGGAGAAATGCACTATCAGTATTTGTTTGATTGGTTTGGCTTTTATATGATTTAGGGGTGTATCCTATTATTAGACAAAAAAAAAAAAAAGGCGAAATCGCTCGCCTCCAGCACCCCCATCGCACGGCAGGGATTTTCTGGTCCCAAAATCCCTGGTCCATCCCTGGTCCACACTAAAATTGCGGCTGGATCGTGATTGCGATCCAGCCGCAATTTGTTCCAATTCCCTCTAGGGTTCACCGTGCCCCTCAGGTTATAGTTTGGGTTCGGGCGGGTGGCCGGAGGCCACCCGACGGCCTAAACCCTAAATCTAAAATCCTAAACCCTAAATCCTAAATCCGAATTTAGGGTTTAGGCCGTCGAGTGGCCTTCGGCCACCCGCCCGAACCCAAACTATAACCTGAGGGGCACGGTGAACCCTAGAGGGGATTGGAACAAATTGCGGCCGGATCGCAATCACGATCCGGCCGCAATTTTAGTGTGGACCAGGTATGGACCAGGGATTTTGGGACCAGAGGATCCCTGCCACATCGTACCTGTCCCAAGGCCATCACGGGGAGGTAAATCACGGTCCTTGGAGTAATTAATGCACAGTTGAGCCGAGAATTGATACACCAAACGCCCAGAGTTTTAATCCAGTGCGCCTCGCGGGACTCGAACCCAGGACCTCTTAGACAATACCCTCATATACTAATCACTCCGGATCCCCGTGGGAACTGGGTTGTATCCTATTATTGCATATATTAAGGGGAGTGCCCTTTTGTTGATTGTCCACTTGTGTGTAATGTTAGGGTATACCCTATTGTTACGTAGGCTCGGAGGAGTATTTTTTTTTGATTATGTATTTATTTTTCATAAATTATAGGAGTCCTCCCTATATATGTAGACCCCATATTATTAAGAGGAAATTCCTTATCATTATCATGTTTCTATGTTTATTATTTATGTCATGATCTTTTCATGCTTGTTTATTATGATTTGATATTGTAATCTTTATGCTTATTGTATTGATATCATCTTGTTGATATGATGATACGTTGGAAATTAACCTAAACTTAAATATATTGTTAAACATCATAAATGAGAAAATTATTTGTGCAATTATGGCCTGAATGAGAAATTTCAATGATTAATAATGATTTAAGTTTAGGTTAATATATTGGATCTAACTTAAGTTATGAGTTTGCAGGATAAGTAAAGTCTAAGAAGATCGATGATCGGATTCTTAGCAAGGAGAAGTCCAAGAAGGTCTATGACCGGATTCTTAGTAAGAAAAATCCTAAGAAGATCGAAGATCAGATTCTTAGCCTAATAAGATCGAGACCTGATTCTTAGTAAAAGGTGGAACCCTGTGCAAATCGCAAGATCAAATGTCATGCCTCCCGAGGGGAGCCGTTGGTCTAATATATAATCGGACAACATCTCCCTTGTACGATAGATAATTTAGAACATTTATACATTCGCCCATGCAATATATATGACCTCCGACCTCAAGTAAAAAAAAATTGACCAATCTCAACTGGAAAACATGAATAAAATGCATCCATAACATAAATCAATTAAGGACTTACCTGAGCTGCCATCTGGGCAGGCACACAGCCAAACCACATTATATAAAGTCCAACAAAGGACTCAAAAGTACAATCCATGCAAAACACTAAGCAAATATAAGTCCACGAACAAACTAATACAGAGTATGGAATATAACATGCTAAAAATCAGTAAATAAAGCTAAAAGCTAAAAATAGAAGTCGTCACGGGCATGTGACTGACAACCAGGCTCCCCTTAGCGGACATCAACCTGAAAATAAAAACATGGTGAACGGTGGTGAGTTCAAGCAAACTCTACGGGTATAGAGATAGATATGCATAACGATATAAATAGTTAAACAAACTATAAAGAAACAATAGGATACAGTCTCGTAGGAGAATAAGAATATGTATAACATAAATGCTGAAAATGTACATATATATACCAAAATCCATCTATCCTATAGGGTGGTACAATCAACCCTTATAGAACAAGTACAATACATAATTTAAACTATACATGTCTCCTGTATGTGCATGTCAAACATATGCAGTAATTAAATGCAGCAAGCTCAAGCAAATGCACAATACATTATATGCATATGATGCAATGACATATGCTATCCTTGACACCAGTCAAGCAACCGTCACCAATCACAAGTGAGCGGGTGAGTAGGTAGGGTTGTGACAATTGTACGCACCTTGACGTCACTACTCTGGAGTTACCGAGTGGACAGGATGCTGGCGGAAGATACCTTCCTATCCCAAGCAATGGGGTAGTCTCGCTCTCATTTTCTCGTGTCTCCGAGATGAGAAGGGATCTCTGACTGCTACCACACTCCAGAACCACTATCCAAAAGCGGTCGAGCGGACCAATACAGGACAAATGCACACACTCACTGGTAACTGCTAACCCTTGAGTGGATGTATGTGCATATCCTAATGTGACTAGCGATGAGCTCAGATTACAAAGGAGCTGATGATGGTCAACATGCAACAATGCAAGGATGATGCATGACACAAACACATACAACACCCACCAAGTCCTCATCTATACCTCAATATGATATGCACAGGTATAAAAAATATATCATAACCTAGAAATTATATAACAAAGTATATCGATGCAAAATATGTCTAATAGTTAATCAATATCAGATATAATGTAATATACCACTACTCCCATGCACATCTACACATGTATGTACCATACAGAGTAAGAAGGTCAAGCCACGAGACTGTATAGACACAAGTATGGAATGAATCTTAAAGGTCAAGTAGTAAGTATCAAGTAGGAAAATAATAGGAGCAGATTTAAGATAATATAACCTACTGCAATCAATAAAATAGTCATACATAAGATAAAGCAGTTTTAAAGAGATAAGCAAGAAGTACCCACCTCCAATAGAAGAGTTTGTAAACGACGAGAACTCCCATCCAATAATTTGCAACAATAAATTTAAATCAATGTCCTGTATCAAAGGTATAGGGTTTAACTATAATAACATATGATCTTAGATAAACAGACTACCTTAATTAATTAGGATTGTCCTAATTATCCTGTTTCATTTAATTAATCATAATTAAATGATTAGCCCTTAATTGCTCTAAGCTATCAAGATTAAGTTCATGTTAGGTTTCCGAATCCAAATTTATCAAGTTTAACTTATTAGGTTTAAATTTCAAATCAAACCTAAGGAACCAACATGGTTACTAATCCCATCAATGCAAAAATCGCAAAGTAAGTCTCTCGGTATGACACCACAAGGCTCACTAAGTCATAACCTAATCATAACCCAATTAACAGCTCACCCAACCTCTATTTACAATCCACGGCAAAAAATTAGGGATAAAACATGAAGAAACTAGAGTTCAAATCCAATCCTACAGTAGCAAGAAAATAGATCTTAAATGAACACTCATTACCATCTAAAATAGATCTCTAAATCTCATCAAGAAATCAAATTCTACAATATCAGAACAAAAAACCAAATAGAACTAGTCGTACAGCTCCAACAAAACCAAGAACCAACAGATCAAAGGAATTTGACCTAAAAAATCCAATCAACTCCCAATTTAGCTTTGCAAGCCAAAAATCCAGATCTAGAAACTAAAATAAGGTTCACAGTATTAACATGAAAGCAAATAGGATGAATTTTGGCATAGATCTACAAACATCCAGCCTATTATCATGTTCTTCCAAGATTAAAACCTAACTATCCTTACCTAATATTGTCGTCACACTTCCTCTACTCCAAATTTGGCTAGGAGAAATCCAACAGTGGATGGTGGCAGAGGAAATCGCCGTTGTGGAATTCAAGAGTCGATCACTAATTTTTGGAGGAAGAACAGCTTAAAGAACTAGATCTCAACCCTTACCTACTCAAGCCCAAATGTGTTGAGCCCAAAAGATAATTATAGATTTATCTTTTGAATTTATATTTTATATTTTATAATTTATAATTTTATTGTTTGAATTTTTAGAATTTAAAGAATAAGAAGTTGGAAAAAAAGACATAATTTAATTTTAAACTTCACCAAATTAGTTGAGAAGTTAGTTAGTAAAGGGTCTAGATTCATAATTAAATAGTAAGATAGTAGGATATTAAAATTATTTTTTTTAAAAATCTAAATAAATTTAAATATAGCTAAATATCATTTTTTATAAATACTAAATCTCAACTATTAATTTAAGATTATATATTTTTTAAAATAGATTAGCTTCTTGTCATAAATATTAATGAGGATAAAAGGAGAAAATTATTATTTTTTGTAAATTTTATAGTTAATTAATTAATAAATGTAGTATTTCTTATTGTTAAAATTGTTTTATTAATATGATCAAATTTTTAAATTTTTTATATACATATTATTCACAAAATTAAAACATTGTATTTACTGAATTAAGTTATTAACATATTTTAATGATTTTATTAGATTGAACCTGATCAATTTTAATATGATAAAAATTAATGAATCGTATAAATAAATATTGAAGAGGGCAGGTTAGTCATCCAAGTGGTCAGAAAATGGAGTCCACGCTTGACTACCCTAACACAAAAGTTCAAAGCGCTCTCGGGAGGTTGACGGGGCAATCAAAAGAATTGGCAAGGAGCTCCTTTATCTAAAAGAGCGGATGATAAATGAATTAAATAAATTAAATAAATTTAAGAGTACGAGAAAAGAATATATATATGTATATATATATATATATATATATATTTGGAATATTTATTTATCTTGATTGAGAAAGATAAATATATGTGGTATAATTTTTTAATAAAAAAGAATAAATACGTCATTTTTTTTGATGTATGATATAATTTTATGACTTAAGAAAGATATATACGATATATTTTTGATATATAATATAATTTTATGAATCAAAAAGAATATATATGTCATTTTTTTATCCATTCGTTATTTTGTGTTCGATTTTGAGATGATCGATTTTGGTTATAAAATTATCCGTCGATGGATTATATTTTTTTCTTTTTAAATTTTAATAAAGTAAATACTAAAAAAATTTCCATTATAATTTTTTTTTCATAATTTTACTTTTCGCTTTCCAAATAAACAGAGGATTAGGCGTAAAAGGTCGTCATCGTAAAAGAAAGTAAAAAAAAAAAAATTTAATTTTTTAAATTTAAATCCTAATTTTTCATTATCATTGCAACTGAGAGAAAATAAAAATCTCATGAAAAAATTGTCGTCGGAGATATCCTAGGTACTCAGACGAGGGGTTGACAACATGATGTACTAAGGACACGCAACATAAGTGGCGATGTATTTTTTTAACTCTTTAGGCATGTTCGCAAATAGAAATAAAGTTGGGAAAGACTGAAAATAAAATTAAAAAAATTAAAAAATAATTAATGTTGAATCTGAGATGATTGACTGTCTCATAAGAATTTTCCATTAGCTACTAAAATAAATCAGGAAAATACACATAAAGACCCATCCTAACAATTAAGGATAATAATAAGTCAGGTTCTGGTAGAATTCTATATCCTCTGAATCCATACCTATCGAGTATCAGATATTCATCTACATAATCATACCCGTTAATAGGGGTATCAATTCGGGTGGGTCGGGTCGAGTTCGGGTCGGATTGAGAACAATTTTTTTTTTAAACTCCCAACCCGAACCCGATTTCAACCCGAAACCCCCAAACCCGAACCCGACCCGAATAACCCAAAAAAACCGATTCAAAACATCTTTTTTTACCATTTTTCCTATAATTCTTCACTTTTATCTCAATACTTCATCATGATCATACTATATTGATATTAATATACATAAAAATATCTTAATTTTTAAAATAAAATTTGATTTAACCTCAAAAAATCTACAAAAATTAAATTTGGGTCAACCCGAACCCGACCCGAACCCAACCCGAAATTTAGTAACCCGAAACCCCCCAACCTGAACTCGATCCGAACCTAAAAATTTTCAACCCGAACCTGATTTTTTTCGGATCGATTCGGCTTGGGTCGTCGGGTCATGTTGATTTTTGACACCCCTACCCGTTAAAGAATTATATATCTTTACACTGATACAATTTTCTATTTCTATTTAATTATTATCATTCAAAAAAACATATTAAAATTAATATCATATTAAAACATATATATATAATTGAAAACATACATTAAGTATTTATATAATCTACTTTTTAACATAAAAATAATAATTAATGGATTTAGAAAAAACAAATTCTTTCATATATATATATACACACACATATATATATATTATTTAATCGAATATTGAACATTGATAGTATCACGCCCCGAGACCATAGGAGTCACTGATATGGAACATCTCCCCTGTCCAGCGGACAATTTACGCATACATACAAACTACGCAGTATATAAATGACCTCAGGCCTCAAAACAGGAGATATAATATATGAAAATAAACATATCTTAACACTAAAACCATATTACTCACCTGAGCTGCTCTCTGTGCAGGCGCACAACCAAGCAATACACGTAAAGTCCAATAAAGGACTCAAAATACAGGCCAATACCAAATAAAACTCAATACATGTCCATAAACGAAAAACAAATACAGACACAAGAAACATGCTGCAATATAAAACGAAACCATACGAAAGCACCCAAAACTGGAGTTGTCGGGACCTGGAGCTGGTAACTAGGCTCCCCTGGCGATCACTCACCCTGAAGAGAGAAATATGGTGAACGGTGGTGAGTCCAAATAAACTTAGCGGATACTAAAATAGATATGCATAATCAATTATAATAACAGAAAGAATCATGCTGATACAGTCTCATGTACAGAAGATAAGGCACAACTGAAAATACTAAAGGGATGTGCATACCACAGTCTGTCTATCCTGCGGGTAGGTGTAAACAATCCCGTATATAACCTCAAGAACTATACACAATCCAAATGTGTCACCTATAAATGCAGGTAAAACATATACAACACTCAAACACAACAAGTACCAATAAAGGTGCAATGCATCCTATACACATGTTGCAATGCTCTGTTATGTACGCACCTCAGCCACCGACAAACTGCGATCGGGTGAACAAGAAACAGATAGGCCAAACACTCACGGCTGCGTAGAGGAGCCAAGCACTCGTGGCATACAACATAAGAAGCCTAAAACTCATGGCTATACAAGTATGACGCCCAACACTCGTGGCGATGTAAGTATGTAGCCCAACACTCGTGGCTATGCAAGTATGACACCCAACACTCGTGGCGATGCAAATATGTAGCCCAGCACTTGTGGCAATGCAAGTGTGACGCCCAGTACTCGTGGCAATGCAAGTATGTAGTCCAGCACTCGTGGCTATGCAATTTGACGTCCATCACTCGTGGCGATGCAAGTTTGTAGCCCAACACTCGCGGTTATACAAATATGACGTCCAGCACTCATGGCGATGCAAATATATAGCCCAACACTTGTGGCTATGCAATATGACGCCCAACACTCGTAGTGATGCAAATGTATATAAGGCATGACTGGTGACGGGCTCAAACCTCAGAGGAGCCGGTGGTCACCATCATCCAATAGCATAGTGCTACTAGCACTATCAATATAAGAAACCTGACCGCGCGACGGGCTCAAACCCTAGGGGAGCCGATGATCGCCAGTATGCAACCGTACAAAGCCTACAGCTCAATATGCAACCTAAAGGGTAGTGTATGCTAACAAACCCTCCACACTAACCAGATCCTCACCCATACATTGGTAGGAAAGGTGTAGGTCTAACACATGTATCAAAATCTATCAATCATATCCTAGATATCCATGCAAGGTATATCTAGGAATCAGTCAAATATAGATATAAAGTGACCTACCATCATATCTAAGCACATATGTGCATATGGTAAATATCGAGACTGTATGAAACTAAACATGAATCATCTAAAAGATATACTATGGATATCAGGTAATGACAAACAAAGTCAGGAATAACGTATAAACTTACTGCTATCTATAACGAACTATGCACAATAATAAGACAATATCTAAAAAGATAAGTCAGGGATACCTGCCTCAAAGTAAGAGTTCATATCAAATGAGAATTTCCGTCCAAGAAACCCAGAAGCATGTCAATGTCCTGTATCCATAAAACATAATATAAGTCATCATTAGAAATGATGTTAACTAGACTAGACACCAAGTCTTATTCGGATTAACCCAACCTGACCAAAGTGTGGTTTACCCCAATACTGAACCACACTGTTAGGCTAACGCTAATTTAATTAGAATTAGCCTTAGTTAGGGATCAACCTCCGTGTTAATCCCAGACCCTAATCCTAACCCAATAAGATCTAAGTTCAAAAAGGGAAACTTGAATCTAAGTTAACTTGGATTAGGTTTCATTATACTCATCCTAAACCACAACCAAATCAAACCCTACCACTAGTATTGACATCCACAATACAATCACTGAATGGAAGACAGCTCCAAGAATCAAAAAGGAAATCGAACACTGATTCACCACTACGAGCTTCTATCAACCTCTATCACTCAAATAGAAACACATCATGTTGTAGCTCGGTTCCCTCCAAAATTGTGTCCGGTTTAGAAGTTCACTACAACTCACAAATCTACAAGAACAAACACATTTCAAGAAACGCTAAACAGAGCTCATCCAAACCTCAATAATCCTGCTTCAGATCAACTCATCAAACACAAGTATAATCCCAAAATTCAACTCCACCTTGTGTCTGATCGACAGATAGCTAACGTGCCCGTTCAGAGAGTGCTTAACGTTCTATATTGAGGGCAATTCCATTCAGAGGTATTCCTCGCCCCGTTCAGAGGATGCCCTGCCATTTCGTCCATCGACTCATCCTTCAGACTTGGCTTTGACTCTTGCTTCTCGCGGAGACTCATCCTACGTGAGAATTGACCATTTATTCCGTATCAGGTAACCCATACATCCACAAGGGTTTTGGATTTAGGACAATTACTCAGCCAAACAAAATCCTAGACCTAAGGTACTCCTTTAGGATAATTACTCAATCAAACAAAATCCTAGACGTAAGGGTACTCAGACCAGGGGTTGACAACACTCAATAGGATGGACCAAGGAGGCGGCAACATTAAGGTCGATGTTTAAATCTTGAGGGATGTATGCAAGATGAAATAACATTAAGAAGGAAAAAAAATTAATTAATTAAGTCAGATAATATTTAATTTAGATAATTTGATTTAATAAATTTTTTATATCTATTATCAACATAAATCGAAGAAGTATATGGAGGCTACTCCCACATAAATAAAATTTAATTTTTCTTAATTCCATATTAGAAGATAATTTGTATAACATCCAAGATTATTAGCATTTTTAGGTCGGCAGACAAGAGATTATCAACATTGAACCTATGGTGGGTCAAATTGCTACCCACTCTAGTGAGATCAACCTCACGATATTGACGTTATCAACATTGGGTAGCGAAATGAAGAAATTTTTCCTCCATTTCAACATAACACTCAATGTTCTAATCAGGACATAGTATATTTCCATGTCACAGAGTGCTTCTCGGTCATCCACGACGTTACACCGATAATTAATTGGGCTTCCTACAAGGTATGAATGTTGAGACGAAGGCATTAACTACCCAGAGGATATCAATGACTATCACAACAAAATCAAAATCCTAGAGCATTCTTCCACACCAGACTTCCTCACCTAATTCTCTCTCTTCTCTCTCCCTCTGGTTGACACTCAAGCTTACAATCATTCACACTCCCCGTCAGTCTAGTTAATTCGCCTTGCGAATCCTCTAGTACTTGTCTCATCAATCTCTGTGGATTCGACAATCTTTTATACTGCTTGACGATATTTCCGTACACTTGCAGCCATTGTCCGTTCGGAAGCCCACTCTGTGTCCATTTGGAGGCCCACCTTGTGCCCGTTCAGAGAGTGATCGCTTTCCCATTTGAAGACCACCTTGTGTCTGATCGGCAGATAGCTAATGTGCCCGTTCAGAGAGTGCTTAACATTCTATATTGAGGACAAGTCCATTCAGAGGTATTCCTCGCCCCGTTCAGAGGATGCCCCGCCATTTCGTCCATCGACTCATCCTTCAGACTTGGCTTTGACTCTTACTTCTCACGGAGACTCATCCTACGTGGGAATTTGACCAGTTATCCCGTATCAGGTAACCCATAAATTTGCATCCACAAGGGTTCTGGATTTCCTACTGAAATGTGAAGCAAGCGGCATCACTTTGAGATAGAGAGGGCAGCCATGTGCAATGTATGGCCCCTCCTTTCAGACTGGCGTCGCATTTCTCCTTCTCAGTGAACTTAAAAACCAGCCATATCGAATTGTATGAGAGCATTGTATGTGGTGTATTTCATCTTCCAGAGAGCTTATTAACTGCCTTCCAGCCAGGAAAACGACAAAGAAACCTCCCGACCAAACAGTAGCCTACTGTTCTTTCCTGCGTTTGGGTCACGGATGACTGCCCCAAATCATCTGGCAGTTTTGATTCACTGATGCTCCCACAGGCTGGGGTTGAACTAGAGCTTTGCTCCCAGTTACCGACATCAGCACGTTGTGACCCCTCCCCTAGACATTGCTCCTTTTCCTATTGTCGGGTAGGGGTGCAAACGATTGAGCCGGCTCATCAATTTTTCGAATCGGCTTCAAAATTATTCAATTTGTATTCAAAATTATTAAATTCGAGCTGAATTTAAATCTATATCATTTTGTTCGATTGTTCGCGCGTCGTTCACGAGTCGAACTCCAATCGAATTCTAATTATTGTTATATAATTTTTATTTAAATATATTCAAAATAGGATTGGAATAATTTAAATCGAAATCGAATTTTATTACAAATTATAATTTAAATATATTCCAATTAAGCTTTGAATAATTCCAAGTTTAAATTTTATTTAAAGTCAAATTCGAATAAAAATTATATATATTTTTATTCTCGAATCAAATTTCAAATATCATAGATTTCGATCTCAAACTTAAATATTAATATTTTTATATTATTCGACTGTTTCGTTTGCACCCTAGTGTCAGTGCCTAAATCGTTTCATAGTCGGGGAGGTCTGGCCAAGGCCAATTTTGTCTGGCCGGCATGGCTGTTGTGACGCAGAACTGAGTCGGTGGTCTCCCACCAATACCCAGGGGCGAGGATTTCCATCCCCGATATGCCACCTGTGCATTTTGTATTCGACGGGTAGAAGAACAGTGCAGGTTAGGAGTTTACCTCGTTAACCCGCTGGGATCCACTAATTCGGATTTTGAATCTCATTTTTTCTCACATCCACCAACCGTTAATCCGATCCGGTTGAATCGAATTTGAATTCACAGCTGCTTTACTTAACAGCTTCGAAATCCACTCCCTTCTCTGTTTTAACTGATTGGCCAACTGAAAAGCCGTGGCCAGCTGCATTGCCTCTCGTGGCTGAAACAGAGAAGGTCGGTGGCTGAAACATTTCATGGGCGGTGGGGAAAGAGGCGGCAACCGAGAGGTTGCTACGGCGCTTGGGTCAAGGAGATGCAATGGTTTAATCAGAACATACGCTTTGATAAACAAATCTTAGTCTTATAAACTCTAACTCCTAATCTAAATAAAATAGGATATTAAAGAACTTTTTAAATCCTATTCGTTTTAAATTCTATAATATATATAATAAAAATTTTTTATAAAATTTATATTCTTATTAAATATTTTATTATTATTCTCCTAATATATTTAATTATATCAAATTAAATAATTTTAACTCATATATATATATATAGACCTACAACTTACACCTACAATAACCTACTATTTCATATTGTGGCGACAGAGAGGAAACTACTCCTGATGGAGCCAACTGATGAAGTGATCACTCGTTTGTCAACGTCGTNAAATAGAGTAATTAGAATTTAAATGAAGGCTGTGTTAAAAAAAAACTTAAAAACTAAAATGTTTGTAAATAGGGAGAAGATCAATATTAAAGACAATCATAAAACTTCGGTTTCACTGATCATTGGCGAATCAATAATTATTCTCTTTCTTCTATCTCAATCTTAGATTTACTTGAAGGAATTTATTCTAAGGAATCAATGTGTCTATGGGAAGAAGCAGAGAAAGAAAACGCCAAGATACCTACTCTAATGCAACCCCTACTCCCATGGTGTTGAATTAGGGAAAACCCTTTATGCTCTGTGACATACCATGTAAGCCTCGAGAATTCGATCTCTTGTAAATGAACTCTGATTACAAGGCAATGCTTACCTCTCAATCTATCCCGACGAAGTTAATCGCTAACGTCAAATCTTGCAACAAAGGTGGATGATTCAAGATATGTTTACATGCTCTGATCGTAAAGCAGTGCTCACCCTTCGGACTATCTCAATGAAGCTAATCGCTAACCCCAAATCCTGCAACATAGAAGAATGGTTAAGCAAACTAAAACCAATCAAGAATAGATAAGCAGAGAAATAATATATTAAACTCGTCAAACGATCATAAGATTACTCCCTAATCCTAATATTAGGGAGACTACTCTATCACGATGAAGATAGAACACAAAAACAACGACGAAATCATTCTACAAGAAGATAAAGTATAAAAGAACTCGGTTGTAGGTGATGTCGATGTCTTCGGAAGACCCCAACGTGCTCCTTGAAGAATGAAATTGCTAGGCTCCCTTGATCTCTTCAAAGCAGGCTCTCTCTAGATGGATCTTTAGTCGGTGCCCCCTTGTCCCTTTTTAAAGCTATCAAAATTGTCTAGGTCTTCAACAGATTCAAAAAATTCAAGGGAAACCGTCACATGCGTCAAGACTGTGTTGCAGAACATAACAAAACTGTGTGACTCACTGGATTGGCATCTCAAAGCTAGCAATGCCGAACACGATCGTGCCAAGAGGCACGGCCCGCCCATGTCCAATGATGAAATATATTCGTCCAAATGTAGTGCTAAACTTGTCGCAAACCAACCGAAAAGGGATCATGCCAATCGGCGTCTTGAAAGTCATCCTATATGCCCAAAAGAGCGTTGTCTAGCTTTAAAGACGAATCTTTTCTTGATGTTGAAACGAAACAGTGTTTTCTAGCATGTTATTGATTTCTCTATTCAAAATTTCTACTTGTTCGTTAGTTTGAGGATGATATGGTATCATAATCTTGTGGGCTATATTTTCGGAGAAGATTTTCAAATTATTTTCCAATGATATGAGAACCCCCATCACCGACAATTGTCCTGGGGACTCCAAATTTTGGAAATATTACCTTTTTGAAGCGATTGACCATCATCTTGGCATCATTAACTGGGAATGGTATAGCTTCTATTCATTTGGAAACGTACTCACTAATATGAGTGTTGTTACAAGATGAAGTCAGCTCCCTAAAAAAGAAAATCAACTTTCAACATATTATTAAGAGGGATTTCATGTCATCTAAAAATATTTTCAGTTTTGTGACAGTGGTCACATAATAGCATAGACCTCCCAGTATCCTTGAAAATATGAGGCCAAAAACTTTATTCAAACAATTAAGAATTTGCTACAATACAATTAAGATATTTAGATGGTTACTAGAGAGAGGAAATAAATGATTTATCTACGTAGATTATTTATAGATTTTTCTAGTATTAGGTTTGCTTCATATCTTGTACTTATAGGATTCGAGTTAGAGACAGACACTTTGACTTGAAGATAGGACGATCTAATGCAGAGATGAGTAGCTCTTCCTTTAGCCTCTATAGATCCTTGTCCTTAGTGCATGAGTATATTACACATTAGTTACTTGATGTCGTGTGACCCCCAAGTACACGATCATTGTCAAGTAATAAAATGCGTCCACTAGGACTGTATTGTTGAATGCCAATCTACATGCAAAATCAGTTATTTAGAAGAATCAAGATCGAGAGTAGTTGTAAAGAATGAAACCAATTAAAACTAGAAAACTTATGGAAAGCGGTGGGGAAGATCAAATCTTGAGACAATCCTAAGGTTTCAGTTTCACCATGATGAATCATTGATGATCTAATTGTGATTCTCTTACTTCAATGCTAGATTATGCTTGAAGGGGGTTGTCCTAAGATGATCGATGTGTCTATGGGAAGAAGAAAAGAAAAAAAAAAAAACTACCAATATGTCTATCCTAACGTAACTCCTACTTTCTTGGTAATTGAATTAGGATAAGCCCTTTACGCTATGTAACATCCATGTAAGCCTCAAGAAGGTTCGTACTTTCGTAGATGAACTCTCATGTTAGTTCTATAGGTCGAAGATTTAAGTTTACCATTATTTCGTCTATGTTTATATGCTATGATTACAAGGTAATGCTCACCCCTCAGTATATCCCGGAGCAGCTAATCGCTAACCTTAAATCTCACAACATAGTTGAATGGATGAAACAAAATAAAACTAATCAAGAATCACACAAATCATTGATAGAAAGAGAAATGACATAAATCAATCGTCAATTCAACATTGAGTTACTTCCTAATTCTAGAATAAAGAAAACTACTTCGTGACCTCAAAGAGACAAATCATCAGTGTCATAGCACCTTTGTTGTCATGGATGTGGCCTCCTCCTCGATCCCCTTTGATCTCCGTTCTCTAGATGTCTTATAGTCGCCGCCCCTTGTCTCCTTTTTATAGTTTTAGGGTCTTGATAGGGTTTTCTAAAAAGTAGGAAAACCCTAACAGAATTTCCTAAAGAATGGTTCGGCTAACAAAATTAATAGAATTTCCTAAAAACAAGGGACTAACATAATTTTTTAAAAGCTGGGAGTGTTGTCACACGCACCATGGCCGTGTCAAACCAGGGCATGTGGCAGAGCATTGTCATGTCATGGAACACAACTTCATGGGACACAACCAAGTCGTGTCCCCTCAAATCCACAACGCTTGTCACAATCGTGTTAGGTGATACGGTCAGGCCATGTTTGTTGTTGGACATTTGATTTGCAGTGCTCGTTTTGCCTCCAAGGAAAATACACAGTTGTGGTAGGAGCAATGGGCAAGCCGTGTATCATGTTTCAATGTGTGCTTCTTTGCTGTTGTGTCTCCAAACATGCTCCAAACGCCAAAATATCCACTTTCTATCAATATAAAGCGCAAACCGCAATAATCTGAACTAAAATAATGAAATGGATGCAAATGCTAGAAGTTTATGAGAAATATGCTCATGTAATGCAACAAATGCATGTTAAATAAGACTGAAGATATAAGTATGGTTTACACACATCAATACTTTATCTTGACTCTACTCTATATCGCTTCTTGAGTTTGATACTTAATTGTTTGTCCTTATTTTAGTCTACTTTAATATCTATGGAATTTCATTGTTATCCATGCTTGAGTTATGTACATATACATGAAATTATCAAACCATAGTGTAGCTTGTAGAACTTTACTCTTGGATGTGATTGTTACTGCTTAATTGTTTAGTATTGCATTATATACATATACATATATAGATTGACTGCCCACGAGATAGACCCGATCGTGGTAGCGTGTATTGTCACCTACAGATAGTGATATATATATATAATGGTTCCTTACGAGACCTAATCGTATTAGCATGTATTATTCGGTACTTGATTTTTGTGCAGGATGTAGATGTAGGGTATGAACTCCATGATTATTTTATATATTTGGTTGGTCAAGTTAATAGATGGTTATGTTGATGTTTTTATTTATGTTAGCAAGTAGCATTACCTGTAGGGTATGAACTCCACGATTATTTTATATATTCAGTTGGTCAAGTTAATAGATGGTTATGTTGATGTTTTTATTTATGTTAGTAAGTAGCATTACCTCAGATTGCTTCCTTGATTTCATTACATTTAGTATCATGCGCTATCTTTCTATATACCCACATAGTACCTTATACTCACTACCCTTTGTGTTTGACCTCTAGGTTCGCAGGTAGAGGGCAAGCAGTGCTAACTACCCTTGCATCACTTAGAGATTGTTCACTTGTCGATCTCATAGAGACATTTTCTTTTTGTCGTTCTTGCACTTTCTTTTCGTTGGTACTTACATTTGAAATTTGCTTTTGCTAAGTTTGTTTTACTTTTATGTTTCCCTTAAAAATATATTTTAAGATGTGTATGCACGCAGACTTTGTTTTCTTTATATACTTGATGATGGCATCATGTTTTCTTTATATACATTCTTAGTTGTCTTCCCTTATTTTATGTCGTTGTGTGTTTAGCAATGTTGGCTGTTGTATCGGAATGTCACTGAGGGGTACCCTATCATCGAATGACAATTTTATACCCCCAGGACGTCACAGTACAAGCTATTTAGGAATATAAAGACATGGTTTAAGAAGCAATTCATACATGTAAAACCACCAAGCTATATCTTCAATAGTCTCAACCTCTCAACAAACTGGTTTATTGGCAAAATCAAATTTCTTAGCTTCCAAGACCAAGAAAACAAAGTGATCAATGAAAATTAAAATTTCTCGAGTCCCTTTTAGAATATAGCCTCCATCCCTTCTCTTCATAACATAAGGTGCATGTGAAAATCATTGGTGTAGCCCACCCATGTTTTTTTAGTTATGTAATGGTACTAAGCTAGATCACATACACTAAAGTTCTGGCCTTGCTTTCAGCCTATATCCACTATGATTGAATTTATAGACTTGAAAATGAAAAATGCAGAGTAAACTACAAAGATACGGTTATACAATCTTGAGATCAGATTAACAGTACAATACTACTGAAATTAGGGATGCCATGAAATGAGACATTCTTCATGAAAACAACTTGATCATGGAAAGGAACATCAGAATGGATTCCCAACTGAATGGAAGTGGTTAAACAATGCATCTTTGGTTGCAATTATTCACACCAATATTGCTCTAATTTTGTGTTTAGGTAGATCACAATTTCATAAAAAGTGAGACGCATATGGTCAGCAAGAGTAAGACATGAAACAATAAAGCTAAAATAAGACATCTATCTGAGAATAAAACAAACGAATGGATAAAACAAACCAGCCAAGATTGTAGTTAGTAGAATAGTTTTACCTCTTTATAGTGTCAGTAGCATTGATTAATTTTTTATAATGCTCATAAAGGTGCCATCTAAATATGCTTTGGAGAAGTTCAAGTTGGAACCTAGATAAAGCTTGTATCTCACCATGTCGAGACATTAGAGTATTTCTTTCTGTGACAATTCATGTCAAAAGATATTTGAAAGGTTGGACATCTCTATACTAATCCATAGATGTCATTTCTTCATCTACATTTCATATACTAATTCATAGACCAAAAAGACATTTTTTTACAATCACACCAAACTACCAGTCATGGCATGTTTAGAGTGTTTGCTTCCTCGAACCTTAAAAATAGCAACTAATATAAAAAAAATTTCAATACAAACAATGGGCAAGGATCGAAACTTGTTAGTTTTCTTAGTTTGGGGGCTTTATCTGATTTGAAAAACTAGAGTCTTTGTTCATCCTCTGATTGGATTGTATTTGATTAATTCAACTGGGACAAAAAATCCAAGCAATGCTTAATATGCGATATAAGAAACTGAGCATCTGGCACAAACTTTTACTATAGAACTGGATAGATGACCTGATAATAAATTATTACTAATAAAGCAAATTAAGCTAAAAATTAGAAGTCATGAAACTTAGTTCTGTGATACTAGGAAATCAAGATGTTGACACACTAAGAAGAATCAAACAAGATGAGAAACTCTTTAATATGAGCAAAGATCGAACCTTGTGCATCAATAAGCTACGCCCCATATTTATTATACTATGTTTTTAGGGGAATTTAAGAAAATATAATAGGATAAAATTTTTCTTTTATTGAATTATATTTTATGTTTTTGAAAGTTAATACAATTTTTATTTCCAACCCTCCAACTAAACGTCTATGAATAGAAACTAAACAGTTATTAAATATTAAAATAAAAAATAAATAAAAACTAAACAGTAGATTACGAATTCTTCATCTACACACCCGGGAACTTAATTCTGAAACACCAGGAAAAAAAAGTCCGGATCTACCTGGACTTCGTGGACTAATTCTGAAACAGGATCTAAATCATATAGGAAATTTTTTACAACCAATGAGTCCGGATCCACCCGGGATGCAATAGACCGAAAGCAACAAGAAACGAATAAGATCAGAAACAGGATGTAAAGAAGCATAAAGATTGCACCTTTTCAAGCAATGAGTTATGTCACAATTTCTAGCAGGTAAATGTCAAACCGATCGAACTCCAAGATGGACCAAGAGTCCGGATCTACCTGGACTTCGCCGTGGGAGGGAATCAGACGAGAAACGGAAACCCTAACAGCGAAACGTGTTCTTTTCCCAAGCGAAACAAGTTGTGGACGTCGGCAGACGTGCACGAGGAAGAGAAGGAATGGAGAGCTCAGAGAGATTTTTAGGGTTAGGTAAAGGGTGACCGGGCGATAGAGGAGCGGCGTGGCACATGAAAGCCAGGAGACGAAATCGATCTCTGCAGATCTAAACAATACGGGCCGAAACGGGTTGAGATCTAAACAACATTATCCGGTCAATCTGTCAGAATATCATCGGATCTACTTATATATTTATATTAAATTGCAACCCAGGAAAATAGATACGACAGATTACAAATCATGTAGGAATCTTTTTAAAATATCTAAATCAGATATCCAAATTTTAAAATTATAAAATTACTTATTCAATATCATTAAAATTAAAAATTATTCTTAATCTATCAATCAGAATAGTTTTATAACTCTTAAATTTTAAAATACGATTCATTTTAAAAATATCATTACTCTTAATATATTAAATAAAATTAATATTTAACGGTATGAATATTATCATAAAAATTTACAAAAATGATTTTGCAAACTTTTCATACTTAGAAAAATTTACAAAAATGATTTTGCAAACTTTTCATACTTAGAAAAATTTTCAAAAATGATTTTGCAAACTTTTCATACTTAGAAAAATTTTCAAAAATGTTTTTGTACTTAGAAAATTTTTAAAAATATTTTTGTAAACTTTTCATACTTAGAAAATTTTCAAAAAAAAATTTGTAAACTTTTCATACTTAGAAAGATTTTATTTTACTTTTTGATAAAAAGGAGATAGTTGTTTTGAAGAATGAAAGATTTTAAAAGTTTCAAATTTTGAATTTGAAAAATCATTTGAATTTGAAAAGCCATTCTCTTTGAATTTGAAAAGTCATTCTCTTTTGGTTCTGTCTCCTTTTGGTTCTCTCTCTCTTTGCCATATATCAAAAAAAATAAGTAATTTTCATGTAAATTTGTAGCTAGTAAAATAATTTATGATTCTGTATTGAACCAACTCTAGTTAAGAAGACTGGATCAATCCAAATTAAACCAGTTTTGTTCGGGTCATGTCTAACCCAGTTAGCTACTTACTGACTGTTATGAAACAGTAGCTTTCACTAGGGTTAGTCAAGTTAAGTGATCTGATCAAGTTAGAGATTCTAAGCTTGGGACTTAACCTGATTACTGTCTAATTTGTATTTATTGCCCCAATTACTGTAGATGCACTGACTTAAAGCATCTTGAATCAAGGCATAGACCTAAGCATCTCAACCCAGTCTAGGTTATCAATCAAAAGTACCCTAAGGTGTTTGTGAGATGCTGGCTTCTAGATCTATAGGTGCATACAATTCTAGGGTTAGGGCCTAGGCTAGTTCCATTTTCGAAAAAAAAAACTTAGTTTTAAAAGGGGTAAGTTTTGAAAATTCTATAAAAAAACATAAAAATTTGCAAGTTAGCCAAAAGAAACTTTTTTGCAAGAAAACCAAAAAAAACATTTCTATTCTACTAAGCATAACCCTAACTGCGAAAGTGAATAATCAAGATATAAGGTAGCAGGATAACATACGGTCAATACAGGTCAACATACAGTCAGCACAAGTCAGTACCAAGTCAACCCTACTAGGTAGGAGAAGTCAGTGTATCATGATACAATGATATCTAAGAAGATGAATCAGGGCCTGGATACCAAGATGGGCCAGGCTGCCAGGAGCGAAACATCGCCATCATCTGCTCATGACGGACCTGATCCGCTGCGAGCCTCTCGTCATGCTGAGTGTGAAGAGTATCCATGTGCTCGGAGTGGTGTGCCTCCATCTCCTCTCAGAGATTGTGGGCCTCCTGCTCGATCTGCGAGAGTCGCTGATCCGTGGTAGGCGGAGGAGGTGGTGGTGGGGATCGCTCTATGTGTGCCTCGAGCTCCTCGGCGACGGCTGCTATGTCGAAATCGAAGTCCTTGTCCGAGTCGCCTTGTCGTGGAGCGCCCTGTCGTCTCCATGATATAACCCCGGTGGCTGAAATGTTTACGCCAGCTAACGAGAAATTCCTAGCACCTATTTCATCGAACTTGGTCATTGTGATGATCTCTCCGGCAGAGATATCGCGACCGTGGTGATGAAAGAGTGTGATAAGTATGTGGCAGTAGGGTGTACGGACTCGGTCGTGGGTCAATATACTAGAAGCGTAGATGATCGTCTGGAACATATGTAGACCTATATCTATATCCAAATGATGGATCATCGCGTAAAGAAGAAACGAGTGAAATGGTCGCATAACTGCGACGTCTCGAGAAGTCAAGGGTAAGATGCAACGGACCAGAACTCGGTAAAGGGCATAGTCCTGTATGCGGAGAATGACTGATCGAAAGTTTTGGACTCCTGAATCCCTAGGCTGACCGTAGAAGTAAGAGTGAAGTATATCAAGGGTAATATGGGAAAATGGGACAGCGAAGGGCAAATCTGAGGGAGGATAACAGGAAAATGACGACTGTGACGGTCGTAGTCCCAAAAACCGAGTGAACAAACCCGGAGTAATCGTAAGTGGTAGGGACTGTACCGTGGTGGTGTAGCAGAGATCATCTTGTTTAACTAGATTGTTGTAGAACTCAGCGCACAGGGATGTGTTTATTGAGCTGGTACAGTAGACCAGGCGCTCAAGTTGATAGAAGTTAATGACATCAATTGCTACAGGACATGATTGGATAAAAAAGGTTCTACTTTGATAGCTCGTCTTAAGGGGTTTGTAGACCGTGGTTGCAAACTTATTGAAGAGTTCTAAGGTCGGGAATCTAGTGTCCGGGCTAGGTTCGGTACCGGGGTTATGTTGGATGACTCGACGCTTACTTGAATAAAGAAAAATTACTAGTTATTTTTAGGAAGAGAGTATGTGCAAGAATTGATAAAATAACAAAAAAAAACGTACCGTGGTCCCATTGTGTAAGTCGGGTGATCGAGGACAAGAGAGGAGATTCCGGGGGCCTTGGAGGTAGGAGGATTGAGGCGAGAAGTGAGTTTGGTGTGGAGAATGAGTCTTTGTTGGGGCCTTTATATAAGGCTTGTATCTTTGGGCGCCCGTAAGGTCTCAGGCGCCCAGGATGAGTGTTGAGGCGCCTGAATGATTTCGGGCGCCTCACTAGGCTTGTCAGACCTTTTGCAGGTTTGACTGCATTGGAGTACGGGTTGGGCGCCTGTGCTGACTAGGCTTTGACCGTTGACCAAGTTGACTTGACTCAATTAATGTTTTCTTAAGGTTTTTTACCTTAGATTAAACAAAATCTACTTTAAAAGATTTGATTAAGTGATTTTATGGTTGTTTAAAGTTGATTAATATTAAATTAAGTTTGATCAAGAATTAATCAAGGTTAATTAAGTTGATTAAGATTGAATTAAGTTTGATCAAGAATTAATTAAGGTTAATTAAGTTGATTAAGATTGACTTAAGTTTGATCAAGAATTAATTAGGGTTAATTAAGTTGATTAAGATTAAATTAAGTTTGATCAAGAATTGATTAGGGTTAATTAAGTTGATTAAGATTGAATTAAGTTTGATCAAGAATTAATTAAGGTTAATTAAGTTGATTAAGATTGAATTAAGTTTGATCAAGAATTAATTAAGGTTAAATTAAGTTGATTAAGATTTAATTAAGTTTGATCAAGAATTAATTAAGGTTAATTAAGTTGATTAAATTTGAATTAAGTTTGATCAAAAATTAATTAAGGTTAATTAAGTTGATTAAATTTGAATTAAGTTTATCAAGAATTAATTAAGGTTAATTAAGTTGATTAAGATTGAATTAAGTTTGATCAAGAATTAATTAAGGTTTAATTAAGTTGATTAAGATTTAATTAAGTTTGATCAAGAATTAATTAAGGTTAATTAAGTTGATTAAATTTGAATTAAGTTTGATCAAGAATTAATTAAGGTTAATTAAGTTGATTAAGATTGAATTAAGTTTGATCAAGAATTAATTAAGGTTAATTAAGATTAAATTAAAGTTAGAGATGGTTTAAAACTAAATTTCACGGCCTAATCTGTCTCACTCAATCTAGTGTTATCAAACATGTTAACTTTATGGGTTTTGTGAGACATGTTTAACAATTATCTTGGATTTGATGGTTGACTTAATTTTGAAAATTTTATAAACTTAGGTATATCGATTTTAAAAACTGTTGAATCTAGGATTAATTGAAATTTGTGTTAGATTTATATTTAACAAATAGTAATCTGAATTTGAATTTCGAAAATTGGCTTCCAGTTCTTGGCGAGGCACAGAGGCCTTCTTTGGTCGTAGCCTTATTGGATTATCAACCCTTTCCTTGACAAAGCCTTTTAACGAAATTTCATTTTCAAAGTTACTTTTTGAAAAATTTTAGTCTAACTAGTTTGGGTCTTGGATCGGTAGCTTCGGCTAGTTCTACCAGACTAAACAGACCAAGTAGGGTACTCCTTACCTTACTTGACCTTATTAGAAGGGTTTCCCTAACGTACTATCATCTCACCTTCTCCCAATACTATGTTGTTCAAATTTCAAATAAATCTTTTGTCCTTAATCTAACCATTCCTAGATCTAAGCATAATAATAAAACATTGCAAAATAAAATAGACAAGCAAACAATCAATTATCTAATTATGAGTATGGTTTTTAAATTGGCTCCCCCTGGATTATAGCCTCGATAATGGTTAGGCAAGATGTGAATCTTTTCCTTGGGGATCCAATACTAGTTTGGTCCAGCTGGTTTGGTTAAACAAAGTTTGGGGACCCATGCATGGACTTGGGTTCTAGGTTGGTTCAGTACAGAATAATATGAGCGTTGTCTCGATTTGGTTCGATAACCTAGTCCGGATCGGTTAAGAATTGACTTCTGTTTTCCAAGGATCATATCAAGACCCTTGGATCCAGAGGTAAATTTTTCGAGGGCAACTCTGAGTTCCTTGACTTGAGTTTTCAGAGAGGAATTCTCTTCCTCAAGCTTTTGGACTTGAGTTGAGTTTCCTTTTTGAATTTGCTCAGGCAAGGACCTAGAGTTGACTTCCTCTTCCAGGAGAATTTTACTTTCTGTTGGAGGGACTCGACCCGGATTTTGGCTTTCACCAATTTACGAGAGAGATAAGAAATTAATTTAGATAACTCGTATTCTGAATAACCTCTTACCGTAATTTGGTCGTTTTTCAAAATTGTGAGCCTTCCGTCGTCTGGTTCTGATTCTGATCCGGAGTCGACGTTTTAAGAGGCGGTTAGGGCGAGGAGGTTTGCGTGCGGAGCCTCTTCTTCTTCTTCGGAAGATGACTCGTCCCAGGTGGCATGTAGAGCCTTCTTTCTACGTATCTTCTTGGTTTCCTTTAGGTTGGGGCACTCTGACCTGAAGTGTCCCTTTTTGTTGCATTCGTAGCAGGTGACGCTGGTCTTGTTTCTTTGCTCAGCTGGATCTTCCTTTCTTCGGCTTGATCTTTTCTTGTTTGTTTGATGCTTCAATTCTTTGTAGCAGTTCCGAGCTAGCCGCACCAGCTTAGGTCGATTTCCTTCACCATCTTCTAATTTTGAGTCTGAGTCAGACTCTGTTGTTGGTTGAGGCTTCTTTTTGGAAGCTTTTCCTTGAGATTTCCCTGCAACAAAAGCTATACCTTTCTCTATCAAGGTAGTGTTAGTCTGTTCATGCAGTTCTAATTCAAAAAATAGCTCGTCTAACTTAATTTTTGAAAGATCCCTGGAAACTTTGTAAGCATCTACCATGGATGCCCACAAAGTGTTCCTTGGGAATGCGTTTAGTGTATACCTGATTAGGTCACGGTTCTCGACCTTGTGACCTATCGTGTACAGCCCGTTCATCAGTTCCTGGATTCTGGCGTGGAGTTGTGCTGCTGACTCTCCTTCGTTCATCTTGATTGTATAGAGTCTATTAAGCAACAGATCCCTTTTGTTGATCCTTGTATCGGTAGTGCCTTCGTGTAGCTCGATTAGCTTGTTCCAGAGCTCTTTTGCATTGTTGAAGGGTCCCACCCGGTTCAGTTCTTCTTTTGTTAACCCACATTGCAGGGTTTGGGTTGCTTTTGCGTCGGCTTCAATTTTCTTCTTTAGCGGGTCATCCCACTCAGTATAATGGTGCACCACGTCTTGTGCATTTCTTGGAATCTCCAACCCAGACTGGATAATTATCCATATGTCTACTTGAGTTTTTAGGTAGACTTCCATCCTGCTTTTCCAGTAGGAGAAATCTTCTCCACTGAAAAGAGGAGGTCTGACGGTGCTATATCCTTCTTGCATGGTCATAAAAGTTTTTCTGAAAGAAGAAAAGAAAGAAAACAAACTTGTTCCAAGACTGAGTCTTGGATTAGTAGTGCGGGAAAAATATATAGTAAAAACCAAAAAAAAATCGAGTGGTATTGCACCAACCTCGATTAACGAAAAGAACTCTATTAACGAATAAAATAAAATAGAAAAATCCGAAAAACTCTCAAACTGGTGGTTGCACCAGATTTGAGTCACCCGCTCTGATACCACTTGTTGGATCGTGTAAAACCGATAGAGGGGGGGGTGAATATCGGTCGTAAATTTCGGATAAAATAAAGAGCAATTGCACAGCGGAAATTAAACAATGCTAACAAGTTTCTTTTACTTGGTTCAGAGCCTAGATCGACTCCTACTCCAAGGCTCACGGTCCTTGACCGTTTACATTGGGCAATTCTATAGAGCGCAAAAATCAATACAGTTGTATAGTTTCAAGTACAGAATTATCACTAAAGCAATTAAAAAACTATTATACCGATGACCGTAAATTTGAAGATTGGAGTCGCGAGTCGTCGTTGGCGCTTGAGACTTGAGCACAAAGTGTTTGGAGCAGAGCGCTTGAAGGAATTTGTTCGCTGAAGTTGTTATCGAAGCCTAGGGGGTGAACCCCTATTTACATACTGCTGTTGGGCGCCTGAGTTGAAGTGGGCGCCTGACACGTGGCTCCTCTCCGCGGACTCGGCCAACGTTCATCTCCACTTCTTGGGCGCCTGAGCTGACTAGGGCGCTTGAATGCTTTCGGGTGCCTCAATGACTTAGTCATTAGGCTTGTTTTGGCAGCTTGTTCGAATGCTTTTTAACCCTTTGAACTGGGGCGCTTGGGACCATACGGGCGCCCAACCAGTGAGGCGCCTCACACCATTGAGGCGCCCAAACTGCAGAAACTCCTATATCTTTGTTCCTGCAATCAGGGTTAGTTCCAAAGCATACGAGGCATATATTATTAATGTATTAAACATATTTTACAGCCTAAGCTGTCTTGGTTCTGACTTTGGGCTTCCCAAATTGAACCCTAGGTCGAACCGACACCTACTGTTCCCTCTTCCGGGGAACGCGTCCTCACCTACTCCTCTCAGGAGATTTTTACCTTTTGCCAACTGGCTCCTCCAGTTGGACTTTTGCCCGGCTTCACTCACCAGGTCTTTGTGCCCAATCCACGACCAGGACTTCTTGTCCAACTTCCGGTCAGGTCTTCGGTGCCCAGCCCTTTGCCAGGACTTCTTGCCCAGTCCTCGACTAGGACTTCTTGCCCAGTCCTTTGCCAGGACTTCTTTGCCCAGTCCTCGACTAGGACTTCTTGCCTAGTGTACCTAGGACTTTTCCTGCACACTTAATTAACTTGTTAGATCACAAATGAACCTTAACTTCTGAACCCTTTGCCATTATCAAAACACAGGTTTGACTTTGGTACTTCTGCCACCAACACCACATTCAACTTCTCCAACCCAGCAAGTTCATTTTCACCACCCACTTCAACCTCAACAATCTTAGTCTCTTCTAAAATCAAATCCTCACTAACTTTTTCGGCCTCCAGCTCAGTGCTCTTAACTGCAACAATTGGTTCAAGCAACCTCTGGGTATTAGAAATTCCAGAACATCTCAAATAAAGTGGCACCTAAAAAATATAAGTAATGTAGTCAAAAAAAAGTGTTGTCATCATTATTTAACATAATAATTTTATTATTTTTATATTTAGAGAATAAGTTACCTGCTTACCACTCAAGAGTATCTCCTCCTCCGGAAATGGTACTATATCTAATACTTTTTCACAATTATAAATAAAATGTCACTTCTACAATTATATCTACAAAAAAATATATTAAAAACATAGCAACTTACCCTACTAAAATCAATTCTAGAAAATAAACTCTCAGCAACATCATCTTTGATTGATATCTTACTTCTTTTCCAGCGAAACAACCGGGGGAAACAACATAAAGAACGTGCATATCCAAATGAAGGAATTCTTTCATACAGTCATGCCTGAATACATATAGAGAGCAATATAATAATATTAAACATATTACAATTGCACTTGAAATATTAAAAACTCACCATCAAACCTACAGTACAACCATCTAAATACATTTTGCAACCAACCTTTCCTTTGTCATTACCGGTATGCAAGATAATTTGGTGGCACAAAAATCTATATGCTGCATCTCCTCATGAATAATCAAAGAACCTCGTCAAGTTATCAATGTAGGACATAATAAATCGAGAAGTGAAATAGTTGCTAACTGAAAAAATAACACAATTAAATAGAAGACAAATAAACAACCTAACAAAATCATCCACTTCAGATTCCTTCTCAGATCCAGCTAATAACCGTAAATTATCATGAATCATGGTCCTATTTACGTTGCCAACTTTCCCTCCAAATAGCCTAAGAACAAAATTGGACTTCATGCTAGCATCAAGATCAACCGGTTGCCCCACATGGGCCAAACCAAGGGCAATGCTAAACTCAGTCGAAGTGTATGAAACTACAATGTTGTCACCAAACATGAAAGAACGAGAAGGCAATAATTGGAATCTCTTTAAAACTAAATCAACTCTGGTACTATTGATATGCATCTCAGGTATCTCGAGCCATGGAGTAAGTGGAGTACTTTTAATCCTCTCTTTTTGCTTATCACTCATAATTGGTATCACCTCACCTAGTACATCTTTGAAAAATCCAGGAGAGCAACGGGAACAAGATTGTTTGCTACTCTTGGTCTTTCCCTCATCTAGCAATACTCTCTTCCCCTTATCTTTCACAATAGATTTAGCCTTAGCCTCCCTTGTGCTCCATGTAAGAGCTTTTTTTCTCATATCTGCATAAAAAGTAAATTCACCGATAATAAATTAAGTTATCAGCATACCATCATGTACAAACCATACAAAATTGGATATCATACCACTTAAATTCAGTATCTTATTTAGTTTATTGATAATAATTACATAATCATCACATAACTCATTCAATCATTCAATTAGAGAAGATAAAACACAAACACATTTACTCATTCATACCCTAAACTACAAATCCTAACCTTCTGGCCATCAAAGTACTTAAATTGGGTATGTTACTCAAATTATTGATAATCACTACAAAATACACAAATATCTCATTCATTACTTGAATTTAAGAAGAGATAATACAAATACATTCAGATAAATTATAATTTGAACACCAAAAACCCTAATTTAATTCAACCTAACAAAATTAACAACACCCATGAACTAAAACTTCAAATTTTGACAGAATTTTACAGAAACATACATAAACAATTATCTTCATTTCATTCTACAAACAAGATTAACCAAGAGGTCAAAATTTAGGGCACAGAATCATTACCGACCTCCTACTTGAGATATCTCTGTTTCTGCCTTTGGAATACACGCAGACCACTTCTTCGTGTTAGTATTCCTCTGGTTGTACCGATTACCACCTTTTTACTTCTTCAAACCCAACGTTCGTCGACGATTCTTGGGTTGAAGGTGAAAGCTGGGTCTTCACTTGGTCGAAGATGAACGACACTTCGAAAATGTGGTTCTTGGGTTGAAGGTGATAGGCGGGTCTTCCTCTGGTTGTCGCCTCTCTGATTTTTGTCTTCAAGGCTCACCGGAAGTTATTTCGATGATCGTCGATTTCATTCGACGTAGCTCCAAGCCGGGGAGAAGACACAAAGTGAAGAGAGTTTGAAAGTAAAAGGAGGGCAATTCGGTAAATTCATACGAGAGAGAGTTAAGAGAAAGATGCATGCGTTGTTAGGGAGTGGAAACGGAATTTACCTGACATGGGGACTGAAGCGGGATTTATGTTTTTATAAGGGATATAAGGCAAAGTTCCCCACTATTCTATCTATTTCTTAAATTTAAATTTTATAAATAGTATTTTTTTAAAAAATTTAAAGAATAAAATCTATTCCTTAAATATTAAAAAATTATTTAATTTAGAAGAAAAAATAAAAATGAATGAATTGGTTATGTAATAGATATTATATAGAGAAAAAAATAAAAAATAAAAAATATAAATTATAGAAAAATTAATATATTATATAATAAACAATAAATATTTAAATATAATAAAATAAGCTTTCTGTTTTAAAATTTAAATTTTAGATATGAAATTTACATCCCCTAACATAAGCTATCATCATGCAACATGGTCATGGCATGGAGAGGCTACAACGATGAAAGGCCATGGCAGGACATGGCTTACCTTGACTAACACCATCTGCAAATCCACCTTGGTACTACTCCAATATCCCATCCCCAAGCTTGTTAGTATCCTAAGGTCCCGGAGAGTTTGTTGGAACCCAGTATATTGCCCTCGATTTTGATTTTTAGGCAAATGAATTTAAATCAGATTTTGCATTGTGATTTAGTATGCGTATAGAAACTTAGAAGAGCACAGAAGATTATTCAATGACTCAAGTTCAGAGTAATATGAGAAGAGTGATATTGAAAACCCGAAGGATAGGGAGAATTTGAGATAACTAATTAGAGGAGAAGACTGAAGATACAATTAGTATGCGAGAAAGATGGTATTAGAAGAGAGATGATAGATTTGGTATATTCAAGGGACGAGAAATATAATAGAAGAATATACTAATGGAATTAATAGATAGCATGGATAGTGAGCCAGAAAACTCACTCAAGATATGAGAAGTCGAGAAAAAGATAAAAAATGATTAATGAGATTGGGTAACGTCGAATCATGGGCGACCGGTCTGGTCCTATGAAAATTTCTCACCGGCAGCCAAGGTAAATCGAGAAGTGCTCGCAGTGGACGGCTCAGTAACCCAACGTCCCAGAGTTTGCGTTCCATTTGGAGGAAAAATTCCTACAAAATATGTCGTAGCTGAGATTGAATTATGGATACATGGGATGATAATTAATTACTCTTACGTTAGATCATAATCCCGAGGGTGAGAAGTCGAGAAAAAGACGACTCAAGTAAGTTGTTGATGATACAAGTTTAATGAGCTCGTATTCAAGACTAATGGTATACTCAACTTAGGTAGACTCATTCTTATAATAGACTTGAGTCAAAAGTTCTACCGGACCAAAATTAGTTTAACGGTGACCGAAACTCCGAGCGATTAGCTAGCTAGAATGGAATCATGAATACCGTCAGCCTATGCATCTGATGATGCCTTATCGTTTGAAGCCAACCTATTTAGGAGATCTAGACAATCGAAACTAGATTCGGACGACAAAATACACATGAAGCACAAAACAAGACGAGATAATCAGATATTTGGGTTGGATTCAGTTGACGAGAATGGATTTGGTCAACCGATAGGACAATGGATAAGAGGAGACATGTCCTAGCTAGGATAAGGCCGTACGTTGAGCTGGCTGAGCAAACTCTAGGAAATCGAGATGGCTTCCGAGCCATTAGAATAGTGCTACGTACGTTAGCAAGGTGATTAGAGAGAAGAAGAGGCTATCAAACGACAAGGTGGCTCGAAAACAAACACCACATTCCTATACTATTATGCAAATTACTATTTATTTGTTACTGCTGATAGATGTATAAAAGGTTTCTGTGTCTGTAGCCCTTCATTGAAGAGGAGATAAGTGGTTGACTCCATGCTCATGGGCCGGTGGGTTAGTAATTTGGGGGTTGCGAGTCACACAAATCTATGAGTCTTTTTCTTTGCTTGATTTATATGCTAATATGTCCTTACTAATTACATAGCAAGAGAATTATAAGATGATCTATTTGCAGATGTGTTATTGTTCATATCACACTCATAATTGATAGCAAGGCTAGGCAGGCTCTTAATTAGATTAATCATTCAAGGAACAAACAAAGCTAGAGGAATTGTTGCATTAAAAGCTCTATACGTACTCTCACAATTTGCACCAAAGCTAGGCGGGATCTTGATTAGTCTAACTGCCAAGGAAGGTGAAGCAACTAGATGGAGAAGATCAATAGTGCTTGGAGAGATGGTTGAATCAAGCATGCATCCACCCAAATTTGAAAGCAAATTCATGCTATGGAAATAAAAAATGGAAGTATTCTTTAAATTAATTTTGACACATAAGAATGTGATAACAAGGCATATGCACTCTATGACTAGTGGTAATACTAGAATGATAGATAATAGAATGAAATAGATGTTAACTGAGGTTATTATCTAACCTAGCTACAACACAAAACATAAAGTAAAAACTGAATAAAAAGGTCTAATAGTTGAAAAATCTCTAGTGTTAATAAGTAAAATACATGATAACTTACACTCTGTATAAAATATAACGAGTAAAGATAAAATTAGTGATGGTAGCTAGGAACCCATTCACCTCCTAAAAGTGTGTGTAAATCATATATAAAGATATGTGTGAATGGGGAAAATATAGGGATTGAAATGGAAAATAGTAGAATGTAGACGTCGAAAGACTTAACTCAAGATGGTCCCTAAAGTCAAGAGTGAAGATAATATCCTGACCTTAGTATGTGTGAGGTCGTTGGATTGGATATTATACCCATCAGAATTTTATTTTATTAATTTTATTTTTAATGTGATATAGCTTTAATTTTCAGTTGCTTATTTATTTTAATGCTCGAGTGAACTTAAAAAATTTATGTGATTTATTTACCAAAAATAAGAATATCCAAATTTATTTTCCATGTCAGTATTCTCGCCGTTAGCCAGTCAATTATCAGTGATCAATTCGAATTCCCAATTTGAATATCGGATAAAAAAATGTTTGAAAGAATTCAAATTGGTAGATAAACATGATGAAAATTTAAAAAATATATAATTTTTAAAGTTTAAATTAATTTTTTTAACTAAAATTTTAATAGATCATAAAATTAAAAATATGAAAAAAAAAAATTCAGAATTCAATCCAGGATTAAATAGTTCTCACAAATTTTGATAATAAAAAAATGATAGTAATTTATTCGTAGTCTTGTTATCCGCCTTCATTGCTATTTCCTGCGAAGCAAAATTATTAGGGAAAATTATGGAAATACAAAATGAGAATGATATTAGAAGACATTGAATGAACTAACCTAAAAAAAATTCTTCAAAATACTCTTTCAAAAGAGAAAGTGATTTGAGATAACTAGAACAACAAAAAAAAATAAAAATAAAAATAAAAATAAAAACCATAATAAAAATTTTAGAAGACAAATGCAAAAGTAAAATAAAAAATCATGTGCAAAAGAAAATAGAAAAAATAAAAAATATACAAATTTAAATAATTTTTGTTGGTTTTCCTTTGAATGATCAATAATTGAATTAATTCAGCCATTTAATCATAAAGATACTTTTCTTTGAGTTTCATTTATTAGTAATTAGGTAAATATTTTTAAAACACATTAACCCACCCGATTAATGATTAGTATATATTTGATTATTGTGTCTGTATTCTTTAGGTTGATTAATTGCCATTATATTTGATTATTATTTCTATTGTTTGTATTATTTAGGTTGATTAATTGACATTATTAGTTTACTATTTAATATTATTAATTGACACTATATTAAAAATAGTTATGAATACTGGTTTTTAATTTTCTAATTACAATTACAATTTCAATTTAAACAAAATCTGTAAAAAATAATAGATAAACAAACATAGAGAAATTGATACCATGTAAAAAAAGAAAAAAAACAATAAAGGATATAAGTTTAGGGTTAAAAGCAGTAATTATCTTTTAGTAAAATTTAATTTACACTAACAAATAAATAATAGAAAAGTCAATATACAATTGGTAATAAAATTAAATTATTTTTTGTTTAATTTCAATTCAAACTATGTTTGTTTTGAATTGATTTTTCCAAATTTAAAAAAATGATTTGATTTCTATTCTTACTCATGAAATTAATAAACAAAATCATGTCCAATGACAATGAATCATCACATATTAGCAAAAAAATTCAAATTAAGATTGCATTCCATCCCGATCTATACAACAGGAATAGGATAAATTAAAATGCCAAGTCACAAGATTGAAACAGAATAAACTTGTAAATATAATATACGAAGAAAAATAAACTTGGTAGATATAATATATGAAGAAACCATGATTTAGGAGATTACCTAATAAAACTTATAAAGAGGAATATCACAATCACTAACACAAGCATTGATGAAAGTGGAACCCATTATTTTCCAGTTAGGATCCTGTTCGAGAATTGATGGTTATGGCCAATTAAAGAAAATTAAATTAGTATATCTACATATAAAATCACTAACTTACATGAAAAATGTATCTTAGTGCCATTGAAAGGGCAAATAATCCTAGCCCAATACTCTCGTAGATGTTCCAATAATTTTTCTTACCTTTATCAAACCATGTAATCATGCATAAAGCAACTATTGTTAATTGGAGCAGCCCAACGATAATACATTTTGTGACATAGATATAACCTGCAGAACAACAAACAATAATAATATAACAAATTGAAATAAAATTGATATCCATTTTCTAGATGACTCGGCCTCTCAACGACCTTAATAACAGTTAATAAATACACAAATATATATATATATATATATATATATATATATAGACCTATTAAATTTTAATTTCAAATAATTATCTTACAATTAATTAAAAATTAAATTGTTGTAAATTGTTAAATGTATTCAATAGTGATAATAATGATAACAATAAAAACATGCATTAAATCTAAGTAATTTTAAATATAAATGATACTATTTAAACAAATTTTGAATCTTACCCTTTACTTGCCGTGGTTGTGGTGTTTGTTGTGGCTTCTTTTGATTTTTGGCAAATTGATTGAGTAACCCATCATAATCATTCACCTTTGTCAATATCTCTTTCACTTTGAGGGCCACCTCTTTCAGAACCTCATCGTCCCCACTGAAAACATTTTCCCCTGCCAACGGCTCTATGTGTTGGACTTCTTTGGGATATTGCAACGTTGACATTGAAGGAAAGTAACTTCACCTAGCTAGAGAATAGAGGAAAAGAAAATAAAAAAGGGAATAAGAAGAAACAGGATCGATTAGAATGTATAAGATAGAATGAGAGACGGAAAGATTGGGATAAGTTTTATAAATATTGGATTATAGGAGGGGAATAGGGTTACGAGTTTTATAATTAAATTTAAATAATAATGATAGACATGCCATATCCTTTTTTTGAAAGAAAATACTTTATCTTAAATATTAAAATAATAAAGTACAATATTATTGAGAAAATGTCATATATTTAATAAATAATATTTAATGTTGAATACTAAATAACAGTAAACATATCAAAATCTAACTATGTTTAGATATAGCAAAATACCAAAATTAAATATTGATTTGAAATTATTAAAAAAATTTGAATAGGCTTGCTATCAAGAATTATTAATGAAGATAAAAAGGAAATATAACTATGATAGAATATCATTTGTGTTGCAAATTTTTAAATTAACTAAATATGATGGTAATTGGAAAAAAATATGTTTCTTAAAAATTAAAAATTAAATTGGTTGCAGAAAGATCTATCTTTCGCAAATGTTTAAACTTAACTAAATATGTTAGTAATTAAAAAAATTATCTTACTGGCCATTGTAAAATTAAATTGACTGAAAACTATCATTAACTATCATAACAGATACATTACATAAATGAATATGAAATCAATTAATTAAAAAACAATTTAATTATAAAATAAATCAATCAAAATTAAGAGAATATTAGATAAGTAATTGTGGATGTTTCTCTTCTAACTAGTATTGAGTGTGTAATATAATACATTAATACGCATAGATTTTATCTCATCCTAAAATGAGAATTTATTTAGTTAAAATTTAAAATTTTAATTTTATAATTTTTAAAATAGAATCTCAAATTAAAATATGAAATTATCTTTTTTGAATTTGAAAAATTATTTACTAAAATTTTAATTTTGGATTAAGATTTAAAATTTTCTTTTTAAGATTTGTAATTATTGATTTATCTTTTGAATTTGTGTTTTTAAAATTTAAAATTTTATTTTTTAAATTTTTAGAATTTGAAAATTAAGAAATTAAAATTACTAATAAGTTTTAAAATTATTTTCAATGCGAAAAGAAAAAAAAATATTAACATAATTTAAGTTTGAGCCTGACCAAATCAATTAAAAGTTCGTTAGTAAAGGGTCCAGATTTTTAATTAAATAGTAAAATTTAGAAAAAATACTTAGAATAAATATATTTTACCTGGAAATTGGGTTGGCATGTTAAACTTATGAGATGGATTAATTCTAACACTATTAATTTATAATATTTTTAATTTCTTGATACTTAATGGATGAATATGTTTAAATGTATTGTATCATAATTATTTTAATTTAAATAAATTTAGATTTATAACAAAAATGATTTTTCTTTTTTTTTTTATATATTGAACTTTCTATTCTTCTTCTTCTTCAAAACAAAAAAAAACAAAGACTATATAAATTTTGTTTTAAGTAGTTAATTGTTATAGCCAAAATCTATTAGTTCCTCGAACCCTCATGGATGAACTTTGTGTACAAGTAACATGTGTGAGAGGGCTTGCTGAGGTATTGATGCCTAAGTCACCAAAAGATCCAGAAAGTATAGAAAGTAGAAGATGAGGAAACTTAGGGTTAATATAAACATCGGCAATTTACCAAAGGGCGCACCTGAAAATTGGTATTTACCAAAAGGCGTACCATAGTTTAATTTTTACCAAAGGGCGTATTCATTTTAGTGAACTTCCTTTTATACCCCTTCCACCAAAAATAGCCTTTCACTTTCTCTTTCTCTTTCTCAGTAACAAATCCCTAGGTAACTGAATCTACTTTTTAAGATTTATCATTTTAAAATAATATATTTAGAAATCGGCTAAAAAACGTAAGGTAAATAAAGAAAAATTATTTTCATTAACAGAAAGCTCTCCTCCAACCTTATTTTTAAAAAAAAAACTAAAGTGATGATTTTTTATAATTAATTAATATAAATTAATATATTAAACAATAATTAATAAATATATTAATATATAAAAAAATTGAACTTAACAAGTTTTGATTTCAGACCCAGCGTGTGCCTGAAATCAAAAGATTTCAGGCCCAGCGTGGGCCTGAAACAAAAGATTTCAGGCCTTGCATCGGTCTGAAATTATGTGTTATGATAGGGTTTTTTTACGTATGCCTGAAACGTAAAGAAACACCTCTTTATATTTTTGAAATCACAATAAAAATCACTGATAAAGATTACCTTATATGAGACATTCTAATTAATATAAAATGTGCATTATATTAAAAACGAACTTTTATATATATATATATATATATATATATATATGTCACGCCCCGAGACCCAGGAGCCGCTGATCCAATAGAAAATCGGACAACACCTCCCCTGTCCGGCGGACAATTTACACATACACAGAACACGACCACGCAGTTTAATTGGCCCCAGGCCTCAAAATATAAATAGACACAATATAAAAGCACAAAACAACTGAGTAAAACATACCTGACTGCGGACCGGTCCGACTTACGACAAATCAACCAATACATAAACCCCTTAGGGCACACTACAACCCACACAAGACATATACAAATCCAATAACTGAATATGAAACATAGACACTACTAAGTACAAAACAAACTTTATCGTCGCGATGGGTAGGGACTGGCTGCTGGGCTCTTCTGGCGACTCCAAGTATCTCAACCTGAAATAAAAACATATGGCAACGGTGTGAGTCCATAAACTCAGCGAATACCCAGTAGATATGCATAGTATGTTATAATAACAATAGAAGTCTACGCTGATACAACCTCTTATGAACAATAGGAAGAAAGGGTATACTGAAGATACTGAATAAAGATACATACCAGAATCCATCTATCCTGCAGAGGGTGAAATAAATCCCTATGGAACATGTATAACATATAAACCAAGGTATACAGGTATCCAGTATATGCATGTCAATCAAGTGCAGCAAATAAATGCAGCAAACACAATCAAGTGCACAATGCATCGTATGCATATGATGCAATGTCATGGTCACCCCCTAACACCAGTCAAGTCACCGAGACAGGCGATACTGTGTCGGCCGAGTGGGTAGAGCTGTGACACTGTACGCACCCTGCTATCACTGCTCCTGAGTGACTGAGTGGACAGGATGCTGGTGGAGTGAACACTCCGCCCCATATATATATGGGGGAGATATCTTTCTCATCTTCTCTGGTCTATGGGAAGAGAAGGGATCCCTGCTTGCTACCACGCTCCAAAACCACTACCCATGAGCGGTTGAGCGGAGCAATACAGAGCAAATGCACACACGCTACGGTATCCACTAACCCATGAGTGGCCGTGTGTGCATATCATATGCCGGAAAACGATTAGGCTCAACCACAAGGGAGTCGCTGATCGCCGGCATGCAACAATGCAAGGATGGTGTATGATAGATACACATACCTCCCTCCCAAGTCCTCAGTATACTAGGTCTCAGTCTGAAATCCTATAACAGGAAATACAGTTAACCTACAAGGTATACTGGCCGAAAACTACAGATCCCTCAAGGTCAAAGGCAGGAGATACATCACGATCTCTAAGCATACATCTAGATATGACACTACCTGATACTGTATGGAACTAACAGCATAATAACTCAGGGATAACTAACAAGTATCCAGAACGGACATAATAATTAAGGGATAACTAACAAGTATCCAGTATAGACATAATGACTCAGGGATAACTAACAAGTATCCAGGTCAGGCAATATAACTCAGGGATAACTAACAAGTATCCAGTATAGACATGATAACTCAAAGATAACTAACAAGTATCCAGGACATGCATAATGACTCAGGAATAACTAACAAGTATCCAGGTCAGGCAATATAACTCAGGGATAACTAACAAGTATCCAGTATAGACATGATTACTCAAAGATAACTAACAAGTATCCAGGTCAGGCAATATAACTCAGGGATAACTAACAAGTATCCAGAACGGACATAATAATTCAGGGATAACTAACAAGTGTCCAGAACAGGCATAATAACTCAGGATAGCGTATAAACTTACTGCTATCTATAACAGACAATGCATAGCAATATGACAATATCTAAAAGATAAGTCAAAGGGTACCCGCCTCCAATAGATGAAGTCCGTATCAACTGGATAAGAACCACCCGCCAATAATCAGCACAATAATCAAATCAAGTCCCTGTATAAAGGATACATTTATATTAGCTATTACAAAATTAGTAAATACCTAAATAAATCCCTAATCCCTTCTAGGGTTAACTTAATCGTTCCTGTCCATTTAATTACCTTTAATTAAATGAATGCCCCTTAATTTTCCCATGATTAGGTTTAATCATGAATTTCGATCCATCACGGCTCGGTTTAATATAGTGTCATATTCTATATTAAACCTACCATTTGTTCTAATCTAATGATCCACCCGATTAGATTAGGTTTCATCTCCTTAATTTAATTCTATCCATTCCAAAGAATCCTCAATAGAATCATTCATACTAACCTACTAATCAAGAACACATCAATTAACACTGAGCATAGATTAAACTTGATCACCTTACCTCTTATCCAATTCCCTTGGTTGCTTGGCACAGGACAGGGGAAATCCACCCAGCTGCTCACGGCAGCCTCCAAGACCACAGCCCAATTCAAACCTGCTCCCAAAAATAGGAATCTCATTCAACATTCCATTTCTCTAACATTTCCAAACCACGGAGGGAAACTAATGACAGAGCTACAACAATCAATCACTTTCCTTACCTAATCCCGAGCAGTTCTCTAAAGCAGAAAACCAAATCAGCACAGCGAGTAGGAGTAGGGAGTAATGCTGTGCCGTGGCTGGGAGATGGAAGCTGGCAAGAGCAGCCTCACACACGCGTGAAGAACGGGGAAGGGAATCGGTGGTTGCTTCGCACCGGGAGCATGGGAGGCCTGGCGTCGGCTCAAACGAGAGAGAAGCAGGAAGAAGAAGAACCGGGGAGAGGGAAGCTCCTGCTCGACTCGCACGAAGGAGAAGGAAAGCTCCTGCCGCTAGGGCACGCGAAGAGAAGACGTCGGGCTCGGCTGTGGCGACTTAGGGCTCGACGGGAGAAGGAAGAAGGGTCGACGCTGCGGCTTTGGCTGCGCTTGGCTACAGCTAGGTCACGCGATGGGGAGGAAGAGGAAGTCGGGAGATGGTGGCTTTGATCGAGAAGGGAAGGGAAGCGCACGCCATTAGGTTGCGGCTGAATTCCCTTTTAATGTATGGCGTTTTGCCATTTAGTCCTTGAAGTGTTTTATCGCAACCCAATCCCTAATTCCTAGATTATATGCAATAAGCTCCTCCAAACTTTAAGAAATTGAGTACCTTAGTCCCTCAACTTCATTCCAGGGTCCGAAAAATTCTAAATATTTTCCGAAAAATTTTCTTGCCCAGGGTAAGGTATCGTATTTTACAATATATATATATATATATATATATATATATAATGAAAAGGAAACTTCAACATGACCTCAAATCAATTGATTTCAGGCCTTGCAAGATTATATAAAATTAATAAATATAAAAAAATAATTAATAGAGATAATAATATATATTGATCAGTAAAATTATATGTTATGATAGGGTTTTATACGTAGGCTTGAAACGTAAAAAAACATCTCTTTAAATTTTTGAAATCATAATAAAAATCACTGAGAAAGACTACCTTACCTGAGATATTCTAATTAATATAAAACGTGTATTATATTAAAAATGAACTTTTATATATATATATATATATATATATATATATATATATCAAAAGAAAAGGCAACTTCAACAGGGTCTGAAATCAATTGATTTCAGGCCCTGCATGATTATATAAAATTAATAAATATAAAAAATAATTAATAGAGATAATAATATATATTGATCAGTAAAATTAAAGATATAAGGATGATTTAATAAAACAAACTATGATTCTATATTATTGCTGTATCGTTCTGTGCCAATTGATACAGTATGAGAACATCAGTGGGTTTTGGTGAAAACCCACTGATAGACCTAAAAAATTACTATTGCAACATAATTTATAATCATTAGAAGTTTGGACACCAAAAATACCATCTCCTAGCTCAACTCTAACTATTGATATTGGATTTTGAGAAATCCAACGTGATTTATCTCAGTGCGTTTTGAGTTTGGGCATCAGTGGGTTTTATCTCATCCAACGTGATTTAAAAATATAAATAAATAATTTTTATATTTGATTAATAGAAATTAATATATTAAATAATATTTAATAAATATATTAATATATAAAAAAATTTTAAAAAAACGTGGGCCTGAAATCAATAGATTTCAGGCCCTCGTTGGGCCTCAAATATTTTTATTTCAGGCCGACGCTGGGCCTGAAACAAAAATATTTCAGGCCCAGTGTGGGCCTGAAATAAAAATATTTCAGGTCCAGCGTGGGCCTGAAATAAAAATATTTCAGGCCCAGCGTGGGCCTGAAATTTTTTATTTCAGACCCACGTTGAGCTTGAAATCTTTTGATTCAGGCCCGACGTGGACTCAATTTTTTTTTTCTATTTTAAAAATATATTAATATATAAAAAAACCTATCAAAACACTTAATTTCAGATTAAAACGCAGGGTCTGAAGTCACGCTAGAAGGGCCTGAACATAGATGTGATGCCCATCAGTGAGTTTTGGTCAAAACCCACTGATATGACTAAACTACTTCTATTGCATTGGTGATATCTAATATATAGATGTTTGGACACCTAAAACATCATCTCCTACCTTTACCCTCTCTATTCATATGGAGTTTTCAGAAATTCAGATATGGTAGGTCCGTCAATGGGTTTTGGTCAAAACTCACTGATATTTCTAAATTACTCCTATTGCTTTGATGATATAAAGTGTATAGATGTTTGGACATCTAAAACATCTTCTCCTAGGTCAACCCTGTCTATTGATATAGGGTTTTCAGAAATCCAGATATGGGAGGTCCATCAGTGGGTTTTGGTCAAAACCCACTGATATTTCTAAACTACTCCTATTGCATTGGTGATATAGAGTGTATAGATGTTTGGATACCTAAAACATCTTCTCCTAGGCCAACCTTGTCTATTGATATAGGGTTTTCAGAAATCCAGATATGGGAGGTCCATCAGTGGGTTTTGGTCAAAACCCACTGATGGACCTCCCATATCTGGATTTCTGAAAACCCTACATCAATAGACAGGGTTGGCCTAGGAGAAGATATTTTAGGTGTCGAAACATCTATATATTAGATATCACCAATGAAATAGGAGTAGTTTAGAAATATCAGTGAGTTTTGACCAAATCCCACTGATGGACCTACCATATCTAAATTTCTGAAAACTCCATATGAATAGAGAGGGTAGAGGTAGGAGATGATGTTTTAGGTGTCAAAACATCTATATATTAGATATCACCAATAAAATATGAGTAGTTTAGAAATATCAGTGAGTTTTGACCAAAACCCACTGATGGACCTACCATATCTGGATTTTTGAAAACTCCATATGAATTGAGAGGGTAGAGGTAGGAGATGATGTTTTAGGTGTCCAAACATCTATATATTAGATATCACCAATGCAATATGAGTAGTTTAGCCATATCAGTGGATTTTGACCAAAACTCACTGATGGGCATCACATCTATGTTCAAGCCCTCCTAGCGTGACTTCGGACCCTGCGTTTTAATCTGAAATTAAGTGATTTGATAGGTTTTTTATATATTAATATATTTTTAAAATAGAAAAAAATTGAGTCCACGTCGGACCTGAATCAAAAGATTTCAGGCCCAACGTGGGTCTGAAATAAAAAATTTCAGGTCCACGCTGGGCCTGAAATATTTTTGTTTCAGGCCCAGCGTGGACCTGAATAAAAATATTTTAGGCCCAACGTGGGCCTGAAATCAACACGCTTTTTTTTATTTTTTTTTCAAATTTTTTATATATTAATATATTTATTAAATATTATTTAATATTTTAATTTCTATTAATCAAATATAAAAATCATTCATTTATCTTTTTAAATCACGTTGGATGAGATAAAACCCACTGATGCCAAACTCAAAACCCACTGAGATAAATCACGGTGGATTTATCAAAATCCAATATCAATAGTTAGAGTTGAGCTAGGAGATGGTATTTTTGGTGTCCAAACTTCTAATGATTATAAATTATATTGCAATAGTAATTTTTTTAGGTCTATCAATGAGTTTTCACCAAAACCCACTGATGTTCTCATACTGTATCAATTGGCACAGAACGATACAGCAATAATATAGAATCATAGCATGTTTTATTAAATCATCCTTATATCTTTAATTTTACTGATTAATATATATAATTATCTCAATTAATTATTTTTTTATATTTATTAATTTTATATAATCATGCAGGGCCTGAACAGGGCCTGAAATCAATTGATTTCAGGCTATGTTGAATTTACCTTTTCTTTATATATATATATATATATATATAAAAGTTCGTTTTTAATATAATACACGTTTTATATTAATTAGAATGTCTCAGGTAAGATAGTCTTTCTTAGTGATTTTTATTATGATTTCAAAATTTTAAAGAGATGTTTCTTTACGTTTCAGGCCTATGTATAAAACCCTATCATAACACATAATTTTACTGATCAATATATATTATTATCTTTATTAATTATTTTTTTTATATTTATTAATTTTATATAATCTTCCAGGGCCTGAAATCAAAGATTTCAGACTCTGCTCAAGGCCTGAAATCAATTGATTTGAGGCCATGTTGAAGTTCCCTTTTCTTTATATATATATATATATAAGTTCTTTTTTAATATAATGCACGTTTTATATTAATTAGAATGTCTCAGGTAAGGTAATCTTTCTCAGTGATTTTTATTATGATTTCAAAAATATAAAGAGATGTTTCTTTATGTTTCAGGCCTACGTAAAAAATCTTATCATAATACATAATTTCAGACCGACGCAGGGCCTGAAATCTTTTGTTTCAGGCCCACGCTGGGCCTGAAATCTTTTGATTTCAGGCCCACGCTGGTCTGAAATCAAAACTTGTTAAGTTCAATTTTTTTTATATATTAATCTATTTATTAATTATTATTTAATATATTAATTTATATTAATTAATTATAAAAATCATCACTTTAGTTTTTTTTTAAAATAAGGTTGGAGGAGAGCTTTCTGTTAATGAAAATAATTTTTCTTTATTTACCTTACGTTTTTTAGCCGATTTCTAAATATATTATTTTAAAATGATAAATCTTAAAAAGTAGATTCAGTTACCTCGAGATTTGTTACTGAGAAAGAGAAAAAGAAAGAGAAAGACTATTTTTGATGGAAGGGGTATAAAAGGAAGTTTACTAAAATGAATACGCCCTTTGGTAAAAATTAAACCAGGTACACCTTTTGATAAATACTAATTCTCAGATACGTCCTTTGGTAAATTGCCGTATAAACATACCTAGCTCCCTTCATTATCACATACCCTAAACGGCCTATTTATAGCCTCATGCTCCTAAACCTTAATAGATTAGCGGATCACATATTAGTAGATTACGTGCACTAAAGAGGGATACTAGCGATATAACATTAATAATTATAGTATTTCCTAATGTAAAAAATATTTTATTAATATGAACGTGGTTGATGCTCCGAATAAGCTCCGACTCCATCTCAACAGAGAGCGCTAAATATTTATCATTCGCATATCATTTAAATATTTATGATTCCGATGTTTACATTATCATTCATATTTCTTATTCATTAAATATTTTAAATCACGTAATCAAATATTTTATCAATTAAATATAACTAGATCACACCTATCAAATATTTCATTTTCAAATATTTTAAATTTTATAATTAAATATCTCATCAAAAAAAATTAAATTTGAAATAATATTTAAAATCAAATATCCTAAATATTTAGATATTTTCATTGAATTTTAAAAAAATAAAATCAAACGACCCATTGCCATGGGCCCCACACACGTACGCACTCACCTCACGTGCAGTCGATTTTTTTTTGAAAAAAAAGATTAGAAATCATTTGACAAAATATTTTATCCTGTGAGTTTTAAATGTTTCTAATCTCTCCTGTTTTCAATGAGATATTTGAGATGAAGATCTCATGGTTATAATACAACAAGACGTTAAATTGTCATTCATAGACATATGATTCGATTTTTATTTACGATATTTTTTATAAGATTTTTTTTTAAAAATGAGATGCACAATTATATGATATTAGACTTCTGAATCGTCGATCGTAAACGCTTCCTAACTTATTTTGACATTTTAATAGAAAATTTTATATGACCGAATCGATCATCTTCAATTTGATAATTATTTAATTATTTTTTATTTGATTTATTTGGGATGAAAAATATTTGAAAAAAAATATTTCTATTATTAATGTTCTAAGATGATCAAAGATGATTCATTTGTCCTAAGAGATCCCAGCGGATCTGTTACATGGAGGGCTCTAGTCCTCCATGGTAGTCAGGTAGGACCGTAGGAGTATGAGACTTGTCATCCCGGCATGACTAACTCGACGTCATAAGGAATTTATTTGCTTGGAGGATCAACACCTCCTACAAAGTGCTAGCTAGGCATTGGTTCGTCTCATCATCCCCATACATTAGTCATATCATTCGGATTAATAGTCTCTGTAATTTATCTTCTCTATGTTGATTTTGAAACGGTTGACGGAGATACTGAGACGAACGAATCATTTTTTATCACGTAGCTAGGCATTGGTCCACGCACAAAGCCATTGAGTTCATTTCCTCCCATGGCTGCTTAATCTTGTTTCCTGAGCAACTCCATGGCCCTATCCCTCCGCAAGCATTTTGTTACGACGAGCTTTAAATTGTGCAAGACCTTTTGCTAGTTTGAACCTTCCACTAGATGATCCGAATGCGGAATGCCTTGTATTAGGCATGATCCATACGGTGACAGGCTCAGTATGACAAAAGAACATTAATGTTCATATTAGCTTGTTTAAATAAAAATTTTACTTTAAATTTTATATTTTACAAAAAAAATACATCAACTATTCTATCTATTTCTTAATGTTAAATTTTATAAATAATATTTTTTTAAATTTAAAGAATAAAATTTATTCCTTAAATATTAAAATATTATTTAATTTGGGAGAAAGAAAAAATAAAAGAATGAATTGGGTTATGTAATAGATATTATATAGTGAGAAAAATAAAAAAAATATATATATAAATTATAGCTAATTTAATATATTATATAATGAAAAATAAATATTTAAAATTAATAAAATAATTTTTTATTTTAAATTTTAAATTTTAGATATGAAATTTACATCCCCTAACATAAGCTATTATCATGCGACATGGCCATGGCATGGAGAGGCTACCACGATGAAAGGCCATAGCAGGACATGACTTACCTTTGACTAACACCATCTGCAAATGCACATTGGTACTACTTCAACATCCCATCAACAAGCTTGTTAGTATCCTAAAAGGACCCGGGGAGTTTGTTGGAACCCAGTAGTATTGCCCTCGATTTTGATTTTAGGCAAATGAATTTAAATTAGATTTTGCATTGTGATTTAATATGTGTGTCTAGGTGTATAGAAACTTAAGATAGCACGGAGGATTATTCGATGACTCAAGTTCAGAGTAATATGACGAACGGTGAAATGGGAGACCCAAAGGACAGGAAGAATTTGAAACAGCTACATCAGGGCAGAAGATACAAGTACGTGAGAAAGATAACATTGGAAGAGATGAGAGATTTATTACATTCGAGGGACGAGAAATATAATGGAAGAATATAGTAATGGAACTAAAAGAAAGCATGGATAGTGAGCTAGAGAGCTCACTCAACATATGAGAAATCGAGAAAAAAAAATTAATTAATAAAATTAGATAACGTTGAATCACGAGCGATCAGTCCGGTCTTACGAAAATTTTTCACTGGCCGCTAGAATAAATCAAAAAGTACTCACAGTGGGCGGTCTAGAAGCCCAACGTCCCGGATTCGCACTATGCCGTAGTTCGGGATCGAATCGCGGATATCTGGGATGATAATTAATCACCTTTCTACTGGACCATAGCTCCAGGGGTGAGAAGTTGAGAAAAAGACGGCTCAAGTAAATTGTTGATGATACAAGTTTAATTAACTCATATTCAAGACGAATGGTAGACTCATTCTTATAATAGACTTGAGTCAAAAGTTCGACGGGACCAAAATTAGTTTAACGGTGACCGAAACTCCGAGCGATTAGCTAGCTAGAATGGAATCAAGGATCTTGTCAGCCTATGCAGCCGATGGTGCTTATCTTCGAATAAGTTTGAAGCCAACCTATTTAGGAGGTCTGGACGATCGAAAGTAGATTCGGACGACAAAATACACATGACGCACAAAAACAAGATGAGACAATCAGAGACTTGGGTTGAACGTGGATTCAGTTGACGAGAATGGATTTGGTCAATCGAAAGGACAATGGCGAGAAGGAGACATGTCCTAGCTAGAATAAGGCCGTACGTTGAGCTGGCTGAGCAAACTCTAAGAAATCGAGATGGCTTCCGAGCCATTAGAATAATGCCACGTCAGCAAGGTGATTAGATAGAAGAAGAGGCTATCAAACGACCAGGTGGCTCGAAAACAAACACCACATTCCTATACTATTATGCAAATTATTATTTATTTATTACTGCTGATAGATATATAAAACGAAAATTTACCAAAAGACGTATCCAAAAATAGGTATTTACTAAACGGTATATCATGGTTTCATTTTCACCAAAGGGCGCACTTAATAATAGTGAACTTTCTCTAATACCCCTCTTGTTATCTACTGTCTTTCTCCTTCTCTCTCAGTAACAAATTTCGAGACGTCTGCAGATACTTTTTCATACTTTTATTTTAAAATAATATATTATGAAATCGGCGCTTAAAACATTGTAAGGTAAACATCAAAAAAATATTTCAGTTAACAAATATCTCATCCAACGTGATTTAAAAATATAAATAAATAATTTTTATATTTGATTAATAGAAATTAATATATTAAATAATATTTAATATATATATTAATATATATATATAATATTAATAAAATATATTAATAATATTTAATAAATATATTAATATCTCATCCCGCTCTTTATTAATAAATGTATTAATAAATATATATAAATATATAAATATATTAATAAATATATTAAATATATTAATATATAAAAAAAATTGAAAAAAAACGTTAGCTGAAAATTAAAAAAAAAAGCGTGTATTGATTTCAGGCCCACGCTGGGCCTGAAATCAATACTTTCACGCCCAACGTGGGCCTGAAATTTTTTATTTCAGGCTCAGCGTGGACCTGAAATAAAAATATTTCAGGCCCACGCTGGGCCTGAAAGTACCGACGTGAACTCAAATTTTTTTTTCTATTTTAAAAATATATTAATATATAAAAAAACCTATCAAAACACTTAATTTCAGATTCAAACATAGGGCCTGAAGTCATCCCAGGAGGGTCTGAAGTCAAATAACTTCAGATACTATAAATAATTAATTTAATAAATAATAATTAAATATAAAAAATATTTTTAAAATTAAAAAATTTTCAGTGTCCTGGGGCCTGAAGTCATCAGACTTCAGACCCTCCATCATTGATATAAAAAAATATAAAAATTTTTTTTATAAAAAGGTTTAATATATAATTACATTTATATAGGAGTGGTTTAGGTATATCAGTGAGTTTGGGTGCCGAAACATCTAATAGGAGTGGTCTAGGAGATGAGATTTTGGATGGCGAAACATCTAATCTTGCTGTATCACCAATGCTATAGGAGTGGTTTAGGTATATCAGTGAGTTTTGAGCAAAACTCACTGATGGACCTACCATATTTGGAATTCTGAAAACCCTATATCAGTAGACAGGGTTGAGCTAGGAGATGAGATTTTGGGTGTCGAAACCTCTAATCTTGCTGTATCACCAATGCTATAGGAGTGGTTTAGGTATATCAGTGAGTTTTGAGCAAAACTCACTGATGGACCTACCATATTTGAAATTCTGAAAACCCTATATCAGTAGACAGGGCTGAGCTAGGAGATGAGATTTTGGGTGTCGATACCTCTAATCTTGCTGTATCACCAATGCTATAAGAGTGGTTTAGGTATATCAGTGAGTTTTGAGCAAAACTCACTGATGGACCTACCATATTTGGAATTCTGAAAACCCTATATCAGTAGACAGGGTTGAGCTAGGAGATGAGATTTTGGGTGCCGAAACCTCTAATCTTGCTGTATCACCAATGCTATAGGAGTGGTTTAGGTATATCAGTGAGTTTTGAGCAAAACTCACTGATGGACCTACCATATTTGGAATTCTGAAAACCCTATATTAGTAGACAAGGTTGAGCTAGGAGATGAGATTTTAGGTGCCGAAACCTTTAATCTTGTTGTATCACCAATGCTATAGGAGTGGTTTAGGTATATCAGTGAGTTTTGAGCAAAACTCACTGATGGACCTACCATATTTGAAATTCTGAAAACCCTATATCAGTAGACAGGGTTGAGCTAGGAGATGAGATTTTGGGTGTCGAAACCTCTAATCTTGCTGTATCACCAATGCTATATGAGTGGTTTAGGTATATCAGTGAGTTTTGAGCAAAACTCACTGATGGACCTAGCATATTTGGAATTCTAAAAACCCTATAGCAGTAGACAGGGTTGAGCTAGGAGATGAGATTTTGGGTTCCGAAACCTCTAATCTTGCTGTATCACCAATGCTATAGGAGTGGTTTAGGTATATCAGTGAGTTTTGATCAAAACTCACTGATGGACCTACCATATTTGGAATTCTAAAAACCCTATAGCAGTAGACAGGGTTGAGCTAGGAGATGAGATTTTGGGTTCCGAAACCTCTAATCTTGCTGTATCACCAATGCTATAGGAGTGATTTAGGTATATCAGTGAGTTTTGAGCAAAACTCACTGATGGACCTACCATATTTGGAATTCTGAAAACTCTATATCAGTAGACAGGGTTGAGCTAGGAGATGAGATTTTAGGTGCCGAATCCTCTAATCTTGCTGTATCACCAATGCTATAGGAGTAGTTTAGGTATATCAGTGAGTTTTGAGTAAAACTCATTGATGGACCTACCATATTTGGAATTCTGAAAACCCTATATCAGTAGACAGGGTTGAGCTAGGAGATGAGATTTTGGGTGCCGAAACCTCTAATCTTGTTGTATCACCAATGCTATAGGAGTGGTTTAGGTATATCAGTGAGTTTTGAGCAAAACTCACTGATGGACCTACCATATTTGGAATTCTGAAAACCCTATATCAGTAGACAGGGTTGAGCTAGGAGATGAGATTTTGGGTGTCGAAACCTCTAATCTTGCTGTATCACCAATGCTATAGGAGTGGTTTAGGTATATCAGTGAGTTTTGAGCAAAACTCACTGATAGACCTACCATATTTGGAATTCTGAAAACCCTATATCAGTAGACAGGGTTAAGCTAGGAGATGAGATTTTGGGTGCCTAGTCCCACTAGGTCTTTTCCCATGCCAGCGTGCGATCTCCCCGATCCACCTGGACTTCACCTAGTCCCACTAGGTCTTTTCCCATGCCAGCGTGCGATCTCCCCGATCCGCCTGGATTTCACCTAGTCAAGTCTCCAGTCAACCTTGACCCACTTGACATCATACGACATTCAAACATAATTATCAAACATCGAAACATCCAAACATAAGCTCACCAAGCTTATCAGACATCGGCTCACCCGAGCCTAATCAACCTAGGTCAACCTTGACCTAACCAAGATTGCACCAACAATCTCCCCCTTTTTGATGTTTGACAATATGTTTGGGAAAGACTAATCCCTATTAACCTTTCAATTTCTCCCCCTTTGATATACATCAAAAACTCTCCCCGAGAGTCTATATCGTCAAAGACATGCTCAACCTTGAGCATTCATCATAATGAAGATTTCCAATCTTCATTCTTTCACTTATCCCAAAAAGAAAAATTCAAACTCATGCTTTTAAGGAAGACCTCCCCCTCAAAACATGCTCTAACCCTCCATCATTGCATCAACAATGATTTTTGAGTTCCTAAAACTTTAGGAAATCTCAACTCGAGGTTATGAGATTTTGAGATTCAAAACTTGAATCAAAACCTCTCCTTAACCCTATAGTTTTCACCAAAACTATCCCTCTTTTGATTTCACAATGAAATTTACCCAAATATACTTATGAAAGTAATTCAAGGGTCTAAGGATTGTTAGGTTACTTAAAAATGGGTTATTGTACTGAAAATAGACAGTTTCAGTCTCACCAATCGATTGGTGTTTGGAACCAATTGATTAGGCTATGCCTTAATCGATCAACTGATCGATTGCGGCTGCCCTTAATCGATCAACTGATCAATTACACGAGCTTCTGTGCTCGCAGATAGGATCTCCCAATCGATTGGCCAATCGATTGGGTATTTCTGATTTCTAAAAATAAATTCAGTTCGAATTTCAGAAACTCCTAAATAATTCTACAAAATTCGAAAAATCCTAAAATTTTGTGTAGACATTATTTATAACATAGACTATCAAGGAAAAATAATTTTATATGAAAATACCTCCCTTTTTCAATGATTGATATAAAAATTGAAACTATTGAAATATTTCAATGTTTCACTCCATTTCGTATCCAATTCATCAATGATGAGTTCTATCAAAAGATAGTCTTCACCAAGGTTTTCCAAAATAGTTTTGAAATGTTTTTCAAAAACAATATCCAACCATGTTCCTTGGGCTAAATGCACATAACTTGTACATTAGCTTTCCCAATGATTGAAGTTTATTTTCATTCATATTTTGATGATCCTAAAACTCAATAAGATGCATATAACTCAACACTTTGAGTTTTGTTCATCACCCTAACATCTCACTTGTTTCTAATGTGTCTCAAAAACACACATAAGTCAACTTATAGTCTTAGTGAGATGTATAAGTCCAGTTTTCCCTAAACTAAGAGTTCATGCATTTCTACCTAGGCATTATAAACTTTGATCATTCACCTAGAATGTCAATTAATGTCAATGTCCTTAATTTCAATAAAAATTGACTTAATGCATGATAATGACTATGACATGCATCATATGAGAATTTTACAATATTGCAACTAGATGATGCATGTATGACATGACATGTAATCTTTTCATAATGAAATATGAATGATGGATTATGATGTCATGGCATGTGATAGGGCATACAAGACATGACATAGTAGCACAAAAGAAAATACCTAGATTTTCTATCTAAGTATCAATAACTCATCGCTAAACCATTGATAATCCTAATTTTGGCCCTAATTTCCAAGATAATGCCAAAACCCCCCAACTTGGCCTATCTTTGGATTCTAACCTAGTTGTGCCAACTTTATCGAGTTTAATCTTTCAAAAATATAGTTTGACACAAATTTTTTACTCCTCCTAGAGTAAACAAATGACTCCTTCATTTTCAAGGGTGGCAACTCCTTGAAAACGTCCCAAAGTGCCAACTTCATCAAGGTTGGGTTAACTACCCTTCCAATTAGAGTTGACACTCCCTAGACTTATCTAGGGTGTGACAAATACACTCTTAGGAACCCAAAACCTATTGGTACTCCTTGGGTGTTCTAGGTATTCACTAGGGATAACTTCCCTTGATACCTTCCTAATGACCCTTTTAGACTTCTCCGAAGCCTTAGTCATCTTGATCTTGTCTTGGTCAACCCTAGGGATGACTTCCCTTGTGGCCTTGACTTGACTCTTTGACCTAGATTGAGTTCCATACCTATATGGAACTCTATGATAAGATGGACCATCATCCTTGGTTTTGGGTTTGTATCCCAACCCTTCTTGCTTCTAGAAGGTCCATGATTTCCTAACTCTAGGTTTTGAATTTTTGATCCGTTAAATAGATTTTCTATTTTCTTAAGGGATTTTTTCAATTTATCAAGTTTTGACCTCAAAACTTGATTTTCAATCATTACCTCATCAAGGCTTGGTTTTCTAAGATTGCCTTGGTGATTTTTCCTTTTGGCCTTGTTTTGGGTAGGTCTACCTTGGAAATTTCTAATTTGTTCCTTATCCTTAGATGTGGTAATCCTAGCATGGAAAGCTCTATAGTTTTCCTTAGATTTCTCATGCCTCCTATGTTCATGATAAATTGTATTAAAATGATAAAAATTATTTCTAGCATGCATATTATCATAATTTAAATAAGTATCATTACCTAATGGTACCTTAGTCTTGTTCTTGGAGGCTCCCCCTTGATTTGAGCTCCTCCTTTTTGCCTTGGTCGGATCCTTCCCCTTTTGACATTGATTCCGATAATGTCCCTTTTGATTGCATGAGAAGCACACAATGTGCTTCTTATCCTTCTTTACCTTCGGGCCAACATCTTTTAGCTTCTCCTTGATCTTGGGTGCCACTTGCACCTTCTTCTTGACCAATTTGGGACACTTACTCTTATAGTGTCCTTTTTCCCTACACTCAAAGCAAATGATGTGATCTTTATTTTTACAAATTGAAATGTTTATACCTTTGCTTGTAGGGGTGACACTTTCTTCCTCTTCATTGACATTGGAAAATGATGTTGTAACCTCTTCTTGTTCCGGCGTCAATGTCAAATTTTTCTCCGCTTCAACCCTTGAAGTGGAGGCTTCTTGAGCTTCATCTTCGGATGTTGAGCACCTCTCAACTTCCGAATCTTCTTCCTCCGATGAATCTCCCTCTTCGGATTTGTCTTGAATTTGTACAGTGGAGGAATCTTCATGAAGCCTTGCCAATTTGCTCCAAATATCTTTGGCATCTTGAAATTCCCCAATTTTGTCCAAGATGGCGGTTGGCAATAGATTGACCAATAACTTGGTCACTTTGTCGTTGGCCTCGCATCTCTTGATTTGCTCCTCATTCCATTTGCTTTTCTTGAGGAGCTTTCCTTTGGTGCTTGTTAGAGCTTCAAAACCCTCCATTAGAGCAAACCATTGCTTTATCTCCATCATGAAGTAATTTTCAATCTTTGACTTCCAAAGATCGAAATTTGCCTTGTCGAATGGTGGAGGTGCCCGGGTGTCGTAGCTGAACTCCATTTTTGAAGTTGAACCCTCTTGATGATGACTTCATGAAATTAAGGTTTCTTCCAACTTCTTCTTCTTCCTCTAGCTCTTTCCCTCTTCGCGATGAGTCCAAAGAAGAGCGACCTCGCTCTGATACCACTTGTTGGGACCGGTAGACGAGCTAGACGGGGGGGTGATTTGCTCCGATTTGCTCCGTGATGATTTTTCGCGGCGGAAGACTTGAGCAAACGCTAACACAAAGGATTTACTTGATATCCACCCCGGACGGGTGACTAATCCAAGGATCCACTCTCCTCACTCTCTCATATACTATGAAAGATCTCCTTTTTGAGGTGGAGAAACCTCTTACAAGCTTACAAGAAGATACAACAAGAATCTAAGCAAATACAAAATGAAATCTTACAAGATTTACAATGATAAGCTCAAGCTTTGCTTTCCTTGCTATCTTCAAGCTTGTGATTGTCTCTAGAACCTTGGAAATGCAGCAGCAATATCCTCCAAAGCTTCCCTTGAAATGGCACTGATGAAGGAGAAGAAGGGGAGAAGAGTTGTGGCTCAAAACTTGCGTGAAAACCCTTATACCCGACGCCTAGAGTTTCCTAATCGATTACCCAATCGATTACCACGTCACACTAGTCGTTCAACGGTTAGTTTTTGAACCTGAATCGATTAGCCAATCGATTAAGACTGCCCTTAATCGATTGCTGAATCGATTCAGCACCTTTCTGTGCTCTCGCGTCACACTGCAGTAATCGATCACCTGATTGATTAGTAGACCCCTTAATCGATTGACCAATCGATTAAGGAAAGGCTGAATCGATTACCCAATCGTTCAGTCACCTTCTGTTCTCGCAACAAAACTCTCTTAATCGATTACCCAATCGATTCACTCTCTCCTTAATCAATTACCCAATTGATTAAGATCCTCCGTAATCAATTACCTAATTGATTACGGTCCTTCTTAATCAATTACCCAATTGATTAAGATCATTCTTGTTCTCGCGAGACAACAACCCAATCGATCACCCAATCGATTGAGACCAACCTAACTTGTGTTCACGGTTAACCCCTTTGACCAACCTAGATTTCTCGGTCAACCCCTTTGACCAACCTGGATTTCTCCATCCTAGCTCTCAACTAGGACTTAACTTGATTCCCAACCAGGTTTGCCTAACCCTCGAGTTAGGTCTAGTCTCTCGGTAGACTTCCACCTTGCCAGCGTGCGATCTACCTGATCCACCTGGACTTCACCTAGTCCCACTAGGTCTTTTCCCATTGCCAACGTGAGATCTCCCTGAACCACCTGGACTTCACCTAGTCCCACTAGGTGTGCCTAATCCCACTAGGTGTGCCTAGTCCCACTAGGTCTTTTCCCATGCCAGCGTGTGATCTCCCCGATCCACCTGGACTTCACCTAGTCCCACTAGGTGTGCCTAATCCCACTAGGTCTTTTCCCATGCCAGCGTGCGATCTCCCCGATCCGCCTGGATTTCACCTAGTCAAGTCTCCAGTCAACCTTGACCCACTTGACATCATACGACATTCAAACATAATTATCAAATATCGAAACATACAAACATAAGCTCACCAAGCTTATCAGACATCGGCTCACCCGAGCCTAGTCAACCTAGGTCAACCCTGATCTAACCAAGATTGCACCAACAATAACAAATCTCTCAATCGATTACCCTAATCGATTAGGTCATACTGAATCGATTTAATATCTTTCTGTGCTCCATAAAAACAACCCCCAATCGATTACCTAAATTGATTCGTTAAGGCCTAATCAATTGGCCATTTGTTTCAGAGCCTTATTGTTCTTCGCGAAAAACTCCCAATCGATTAGGCAATCAACATAATTGATTTGAGCAGGTCCCAATCGATTATGCACTCTGCCTGATCTATTGTCCTTGGGCTAATTGATTGCACTAATTGATTGTCTAATCCTAAAACAAATGAAAAGCAGTTCCGGCTAATCCGGAAGTCCGAAGTGCCGCGCACTTTCTCCTGGAGCCTCTTTGGTCGCAAAGCTTCGTCTTAGCGCTTTTGCTTTGCATAGAAACACTTAGCAGATGATGGAATTGATATTCTGAGTTAAGGGGTCGAAACCCCTATTTATACAGTTTCTCGGGCGCCCTAAAGGCCTCTGAGGTGCCTCATAAGCGATCAAACCTGATCCGCAATCGCGGTCTTCGCACAGGGATAAAACTGCCCTTCCCAAGCGCCTGGGAACTCCAGGGCACCTGGGTAGGGGGGCGCCTGGGATGAACTCCCTCACCCCATAACCCAGGGCGCCCCCATCTTCTTGGGTGCCTGACTTCATTCAGGCGCCCCAGGAAGAGGTTTCCCAAGCCATCTCTTGTGTTTGCTCGCTTGTCTTGCCTCCAACTCTAGGTACTTGCAAGATATACAAATATAAGACAAACAAATATATAATTATAGGTTCTGATTTTGAATTTCTGTGAAATTCTAGGTTGAACCGACGCTTAATGTTCCCTTTCCCGGGGAATGTGCCTTAACCTACTCCACCCTGGAAAAGTTACCTTTGCCAACCGGGACCTCCAGTTGGACTTTTGCTTAACCTCTGAGACTCCCGGATCTCGAGACGTCTGAACCTTGACCCGTCTCTACTTCTGTCCGTAGCCCTCGCTTGGCTACATTGCTCGGTCCCTCAGACCAAGACTTCGTGCTCGGCCTCCGAGAACCCAGATCTCGAGACGTCCGATCCTCGACCCGTCTCTACTTCTATCTGTGATCCCCGTTCGGCAAAGACTCCATTGCATGATCCCTGACCAGGACTTCGTGCCCAATTCATCGAACTAGGACTTCGGTGCCCAACCCTCGGCCAGGATTTATTGCCCAGCTTCACTCACCAGGACTTCGTCCACCTAGTTTCACTAATTAGGACCCAACTTCACTCACCAGGATTTCCTTCACCTAGCTTCACTCACTAGGATTTCCTTCACCTTGATAAAGACTTCTTTTGCTAGTCATCTTAATCCTGACTAGACTTCTCTTCTTCCAAACATCAAGTCCTGTTTGGCTCAGTCCTTAGTCTAACTGACCAACACTCTGCCAAATATCAAGTCCTGTTTAGCTAACCCTTGGTCAACCTGATCAATCTTGGCTTTACCCTACCAAACATTAGATCCTGTTTGGCTTAACCCATGATCAATTTAACCAAACCTCAGTATATTGTCAAACATCGAAACACTAGAGGTTGACTGTTCAAGTCTGATGCTCTTTGCACAAACAATGGCAAAGTTGCTGAAGGTCGGGCATATCAGAGAGGTTCAATTCCCAACATGATTGGCGAATGTTGTGCTGGTCCCTAAGCCCGGGGGTAAATGGCGGGTATGTATTGACTTTCGTGATTTAAATAAAGTCTGTCCTAAAAACTGTTACCCCTTGCCTCACATTGATCAGCTGGTAGATTCTACCTCCAGTTGTGAATACATTTCGATGTTGGATGCTTATCAGGGATATTATCAAGTCCCCCTTACTTGGGAAGACCAGGAGAAAGTCAGCTTTGTAACGGCGGATGACACCTACTGTTACACTGCCATGCCGTTCGGGTTGCGTAATGTCGGGGCTACCTATCAGCGAATGATAGATAAGCTATTCCGACACCATATCAGACGGAACATTGAAGTGTACGTAGATGGCATTTTGATCAAAACAGAGAAGGGGAAGGATATGATCGCAGATGTAAGGGAGACCTTCGCTACCTTGAGGGCCAATAGACTGAAACTGAATCCCGCTAAATGTCTGTTTAGAGTAAAGAGTGGGTGGTTTCTCGGCTATATGGTGACAGAAAGGGGACTTCACACCCGGAGAAGATACAAGCTATTCTCGAAATGTCATCCCCTGTAATCTCAAAGAAGTGCAGCGACTTAACGGAAGAATTACAGCCCTGTCCCGGTTCATATCCCGATCAGCAGACAGAACCTTGTCTTTCTTTAAAATCTTAAGGAAGGCAGTCAAATTCGAATGGGACGACCAATGCGAGAAAGCTTTCACAGAGTTAAAGGCCTACCTCTCAGAGCTTCCCATCCTGTATAAGGTGCTGGGAGGGGAAGCATTATTCGTCCATCTATCAGCGACTGAACAGGCCATAGGCTCTGCGCTCATTCACGAGGAAGGTAATATTCAATACCCCATCTATTTCTTTGGGTACCTTCTTAAAGATGCTGAGACTCGGTATACCACCCTGGAAAAGCTGGCATATGCCTTAATACTGAAGGCACGAGGACTAATGTCATATTTCCTGGCACACCCCATCGTGGTGCTTACTAATACCCCACTTGGGTGTGTCCTCGTGAATCTGGAGGTCTCGGGACGACTAATTAAGTGGATGGCCGAGTTGAGTGAATATGGAATTGAATACCAACCCCGGACGACCATCAAGGCACAAGCCCTAGTCGACTTCATGCTGGAAGTCATACCGATGCCAGAGGTCGTGGAGGTATGGAAGATTTATGTTGATGACTCTTCCAATCACAAGGCCAGCGGGGTGGGAGTCTTAATGATCTCTCCCAGGGAAGATGTGTTACAATTATTCATCCGACTCAACTTTCGGGCCACCAATAATGAGGCCGAGTATGAGGCTATACTAGCCGGACTCTAGACCGCTAAATAGGTAGGGGTTATGCGAGTCGTACTACACTTAGATTCTCAACTCGTGGCTCAACAATTAAGAGGGGAGTTCGAAGTCCGAAACAAACGTCTGCAAAAGTATGTCCTTATATATGAGCAACTGAAAACTTCGTTCACTGAGGTCACCTTGCAGAAGATATCTCGAGCAGACAATGTCAAGCCAGATGAACTAGTCAAACTAGCGAGCTCCCTCACGCTGTGCATGCTGGACAAGCCTAGTGTCTCGGAAGAAGCGGTGTCTCAGATCGAGTAAGGAATTCCTGACCCCGAGTCACCTGACTGGAGAAAGCCTTATATGGAATTTTTGCGCAGCGGAACCATGCCAACAGATGACAAGGAAGTTTGGCTCTTCCGTTGCAGGGCTTCCGAATTCACACTGGTGGGGGAACACTTATACAAAAGAGCGTTCGCCCGGCCATTGCTCAAGTGTGTGGGTACAGGCGATATCGATTACATCATGCGAGAGGTCCATGAAGGCGTATGTGGGAGCCATATCGAGGGAAGGACCCTGGCCAGGAAGATTATTCTGACCGGGTACATTTGGCCTAGCTTGCAAGCAGATGCTACCAAATTTGTCGACGGGTGCGAAGCTTGTCAAAAGCATCAGCATATTACTCACATCCCGACTGAGCTGCTGCGTACTTCCACTGTCGGCTGCCCCATTGATCAATGGGGAATGGATATCGTGGGACCTTTCCCAATCGGACCCCAACAGAAGAAGTTCCTATTGGTACTGATAGATTACTTCTCTAAATGGGTCGAGGCCAAGTCTCTCGCCCACATCACGGAGGCCGTCGTAATGAAGATCCTATGGAGGGACATAGTCTGTAGGTATGAGATTCCTTATAAATTGGTATCGGATAATGGTAGGCAGTTTGCAGGGTGCAAGCTCAGAGAATGGTGTCAAGGGCTAGACATTCACCAAGCATTCACCTCGGTGGCATATCCACAGAGTAATGGCCAGGCTAAGGTGGTCAATTGAGAGATCATTAGAGGGTTCAAGATAAAGCTAGATCATGTCAGAGCAAGTTGGGTCGAAGAACTCCCAAGTGTCCTGTGGTCATACTGCACTATGCCTAAGGAGGGGACTGGACAGAATCCCTTCAATTTGGTCTATGGCACCGAAGCGGTCATCCCCGTGGAAGTGGTCGAGGAGTCCACCCGGCGACGACATAACAACAAGGACAATAATGATCAGGAGCGGCTTATTGATCTAGACCTGGTAATAGAGGTACGAGACAAAGCGGCTACGCGACTGGCAGCATACCGCCAACATATGCAACAAGTGTACAATCGCCGAGTGGTCACTCGGACCTTCCGAGTCGAAGATCGGGTATGGAAGAGAATCAAACCAGTCGGCAATGTGGGAAAGCTGGAGCCCCGATGGAGTGGACCCTACACTATAACCAAAAAGCTTGCTGGAGGTAGCTACTATCTACAAGATACTGAAGGGAAGAGGCTGGAGAGGCCGTGGAATGCGAGTCATCTTCAACCATACCGCGCCAGGGAAGCAGGGTGAGTGACATGCGAGTTTGTAAAACTATCTATTTCTACGAAGTTTAACGCATTAAAGAATCAGAAAAGACATCTTTCTGTGACTGAATATGGGATGAAATGTTGCTCAAGAAACTATCATCTTGAGGTGCCGAGGATGCCCAAGATGAGTAGACCTGACCGAGACACTGAGGATGCCCAGTCAGGAATAGCCAGAGATCCTACCATCTTGAGGTGCCGAGGATGCCCAAGATGAGTAGACCTGACCGAGACGCCGAGGATGCCTAGTCGGGAGCAGCCAGAGATCCTACCATCTATTGGTGTAAAATGCATCAGTTGAACAGTCATTCTCTAGGATTTCGATGTTTGATAATATACTCAAGTTAGTAATTATAAATGTTAGACAATATACTAAGGGTGGTCAAGGTGATCAACGGTTAAACCAAACAGGACCTTATGTTTGGTAGGGTAAACCCAGGTTTGATCAGTTTGACAAAGGACTAAGCGAAACAAGACTTGATGTTTGGTAGTGTGATCAAACCTAGAGTTAATCTGATTAACAATGTACCAAGGGTTTGATCAACTGAGAACAAGGGTTAGCTAAACAGAATCTAATGCTTAGCAGAAAACCTAAGGTTGGTCAGTCAGACCAAGGAGTGAACCAAACCAGACTTGAGGTTTAGAATTATATTTACTAGAAGATTAAGGAAGTCTAGTCAGGATCATGATGACTAGCAAAAGAGTGAGTTTGATGAAAGAAATCTTGGTGAGTGAAGCTGAGTCTTAGTGAGTAAAGCTAGGTTGGACTAAGTCCTGGTGAGTGAAGCTGGGCAATAAGTCCTGGCCGAGGGTTGGGCACCGAAGTCCTGGTTCGAGGAATTGGGCATGAAGTCCTGGTCAGGGATCGGGCAATGGAGTCTTTGCCGAGCGAGGATCGCAGACATAAGTAGAGACAGGTCGAGGATCGGACGTCTCGAAATCCGGGTTCTCGGAGGCCGAGCACGAAGTCTTAGTCCGAGGGATCAAGCAACATAGCCGAGCGATGACTAAGGACAGAAGTAGAGATGGGTCGAGGTTCGGACGTCTCGAGATCCAAGAGTCTCGGAGGCTATGTAAAGTCCAACTGGAAGTTCCGGTTGGCAAAAGACAACTTCTCCAGGGTAGAGTAGGTTAAGGCACGCTCCCCGGAAAAGAGAACATTAGGCGTCGGTTCGACCTAGGAGTTAGCTAAAATCCAAAGTTAGAACCTATAATCTTGTATCTATTTGTCTTGTGTGTGTTTATCTTGCAGGTACCTAGAGTTGGAGGCAAGATAGACGAGAAAACACAAAGAAGTAGCCTGGGAATTGACCTCCTGGGTGTCTGTATTGAAATCAGGCGCCCAAGAAGCAATACAGGCACCTGGGAGCCTTCCTAGGCGCCTGAGAAGCCTCCCAGGTGCCTGATAGGTTGTCAGGCGCCTGGGAGGGGCTGATTCGATCCATGCGCGAAGACCGCGATTGCGGATAAAGTATGACCGCTTGTAGGGCGCCTCAAATGCCTCTAGGGCACCCGAGAAGCTATATAAATAGGGGTCTCGACCCCTCACTTCGAATCATCAACTTTCACATCTTCCAAATCATTCTGTGCGAAGAAAAAGCTCTAGAGACAAAGTTCTCCGACCAAGGAGGCTCTAGGAGGAAGTGAGCTGCACTTCGGACTTCCAGATTGGTTGAAGAACTTCTATTTTTACTTGGTTTGCCTTTTATTACAAGTTTTCAATTTCAGTTCATATTATTTTACTTGTAACACAAACTGTAAGATGAGTTTCTCCACCTCCGGAAAGTCTGAAAAGGAGACCACTAGTGGACGGGCGCTACCTGTGATTAGGCCTTGGATGTACTAACCCTGGGGGTTGGGAACCAAGTAAAATCCCGCCTGTTAGCATTGTCTATTTTCATTTTTTTTATTATTCCGCTGTGCTACTAACTCTATATCTAGAACGAACGAACGACGAATTTACGAAGCAGTTTTTCGAGTCGATGTTCACCCCCCCCTCTATCGACGACACCGATCCTACACCATCTTGAGATGCTAAGGATGCCCAAGATGAGAAGATTTAACGGAGGCGCCGAGGATTCCCGATTGGGAGTAGCCCGAGATTCTACCATTTTGAGGTGTTGAGGATACCCAAGATGAGTAGACCTAACCGAGACGCCGAGGATGTTCGGGCGGGAGTAGCTTGAGTTCCTACCATCTTGACGTGCCGAGGATGCCCAAGATGAGTAGACCTGACTGAGGCGCCGAGGATGCCAGGTCGGGAGTAGCCTGAGTTCCTACTATCTTGAGGTGCTGAGGATGCCCAAGATGAGTAGATCTGACCGAGGCGCCGAGGATGCTCGGATGGGAGTAGCCCGAGTTCCTACTATCTTGAGGTGACGAGGATACCCAAGATGAGTAGACCTGACCGAGGCGCCGAGGATGCCCAGTCGGGAGCAGCATGAGTACCTACTGTCCTGAGGCGCCGAGGATGCCCAAGATCAGTGGACTTGTCCAAGGCGTCAAGAATGCCCTGTCATGAGCAGCTCAAGCTCCCATGAATCACTGGGGAAGCCAGGCAAAGCCGTGATATAAGCATGCAAGGAGATCGTTGCTCACCTAAGCAAGGTCTTGACTTCTCTCGAATATGACAGGAGGAGAGAAGGACACCATGTCCTCGCTTCCCTCCTCAAGGTCAAAGTATTAACAAGCTTGGTGGTTTTCTCAATAAGGAGAAACTACCAAGTATTGCAAGGCCAAAGGATTCTACGAGGACTTAGCGAGGGAAAGCAATACGAGTAATGGAAGTAGAGAAACAGATAATCACATTGCATAGCAAAATAACAATGACATTCCAAAATGGATGATTACATTCCAATTTTTGCAAGGCAGGTCATTACATTAATTGTACAGTTGATAGTCTTTCAGCCTTTAAAAAAAATACAGAGAGGTACAAAAGAGGAGCACACAAATTACAACTCCTTGTCCTTTTCCGAGAGCTCGTCCCAAACCTAGCCAATGTTAAGGAAGCTCAGGTCCACGTATGGTTTCAGCACATGGGTCTGCTGGAGTTGTTGCACCGCGCCATTGAATCCTTGTTTGAGACGCTTTAGGATTTGGCCAGCCAAAAGGTCACCAAACTCCTCGGACTGGAGGAATTTGGCCGCCAGGGCTTCCTCAAGTAGCTCTAAGCTAGATGCGAGACGTGACTTGGCCCGGTTGAGGTCCCCTTGCAGATCAGATGTATAAGCGGCAGAAGTTTGTATTATGGTTTCTTTCTTAGTCAGTTGTTCTGCCTACTCTTTTATCCAACCATTGAGTTCCTCTGTTGATGACTCCAGGAGGCGGATATCTTTCGACAACTTTGCGTCCTGAGCCTGGAGCCGCTCCTTCTCTTGAGTCAGCTGCAGCACCTCTGCAGAGAGTGTTGTTGCCTTCTCTGACAAAAGGCGTTCTCTGTGACGGGTGTTGTGCAAGGTTTCCTCGGAGGCCGGCAAGGTGTCCAGGTAATGCTCCACCTTGGTCCGTAAATCCTTGCTGACCTCCGCCTACATCATCCCTTCTTCCCGAGCCCAATAATTTTCCACCTCCAGTTTCGTTATTTGGTGGCGCAAGGTCTCGTTTTCCTGCTCGGAGGACATGCAGCGACCCAGAAGAAGACACTCAGAGGTAGCCTAACACGAAAGTCATAAAGAGTTAGAGAAGCAGATAAGAAGTAGCAGAATGAGTAAAGAAAACTTACCTTAACGAGCGACTCGTACAGGCTTGCAATTACCTCAGCTGAGGTCACCCCTCTGAGAGATGTGAGGTGCTCCTCTGTCATACCCTTCAAGGCCTCCCAGCTCCTGGGGGAAGGTATCCCCGATGTAGCCTCGGAGTGGTAAGGAGCTAGGGGCAGAGAGCGCGGCGACGAGATGGGTACAGCGGAGGGACCAGATACACCGCCATCAGTGCTGGACGAGACCTCCTCGGAAGGATGACCTCCCTGCGACCGCTCTCTGATCTGTACAGACTGTTGGAAGCCTGAGGTGGCCGCCTTCTCAGCCGCCTATATTTTCTGACACAGGCGGGCACTGGTGAGTTCAGGCTCCTCCGGGAACTATGGGCGAGGAAGGAAGGGAGTAGGCCTCTCTGGTGATTGGCCCGGTCTCACTCTCGGGTTCTGCGGGGGGTGGCGCCACTGTCCGGTAGAAGCTTGGAGAGGGGAATAGCGTCCTCCTCCTCCACACCCATTTTCATTCAGCGGGTTCTCCTCTTTGGAGGGGTCGAGAGAGCTGCAGGCTTCCGACGGGGTATCTGCTGTCCGCTCTCCTCCTCCACCTCAGCTAGGATGAGCCATCGTCGTTCAGGAGGTAGAGGACCCAATTTCCTAGTCCGCTCCGACCTAGGTGTAGGAAGCCGAGCGGAGGGTTCCTCATTGACTCTTGACCCGACCGAGACAGGAAGAGGACCAACTCCCGGAGCAGAGGGCAACTTTGGAGGTGCCAATTCCTGGCCTTGGGTCTGCTCCGATTCCCCAGAAGGCTCGATTTTTGAAGTTATAGGAGCTGGAGGTGGGGGGGGGGGGGGGGCGGGGGCCCGCTCATTTGCAACACACAAACCACAAAACATCAGTTAGAATAAGAGGAAAACATAACAAAGCAGTGGACTTACTGAGGTCGCAGCTAAGGCGTGGAACCGGGTAGAACTGGCTTGGCGGGTTTCCTAAGCAACCACGGGGTCGATCATGAGAGACCTCTCTATGTCTACGGATTAAAAAATTAATCTGAATAGAGACCCGTCTCCCAAACGACCGTCTCGTCATCGTATAGATTAATTCAAGTTATAACTTAGTCAAACTCGAGAGTAAGACCTTGTAACTTTCCGAATCAATCGACCGCAGAAAAGACGATGATTGGATCGCCGGTTTTTATGTTTATTCTCGGGGTCCATGACACAATTAATTATCAATATTAATTAACGAATAATTAAACTATGATAATTAACAAAACCATTTGCGATGATAAGAATAATCAAAGCAATAAACAAGAAAAACGAGAGGAGCCAAAGAGAGGTATACCTCGCCTTTTACCTCGTAGACTTCTACCGTATGACCCTCCCCTCTTGGACGTTGTGTGGGCGATGAGCTACCAAGACGCGGAGTCACCAAGGCTCCAAAAAATCCACCATCTTCTTCCCTCTTCCACGCGCCTACAAAAACCCTAAGTCTAGGGTTTTCGGTCGGCCACCACCTCACCTCTCTTTGTGCCGCCGGCGACCACCAAAAGCCAAGGAGCGCTGACCACTAGGAAACTGAGATGAAGATGAAGAGGATGGAAGAGGAGGATGAGAGAATCCTCTTCTTCTTTCCAAAACCCACGTCGGCTTCCTCTTTGCTTCCACACTGTCGGCGACCGCAAGAAGCTTCTTCTTGCCGCCGGTGAACCTCCTCCCACCCTTTGGATGATCTCTCACAAGAGAGGAAGAAGTGAAGGAGGGAACTAGAAGAAGAATAGGTCTCCTTCAATCCCTAACTTGCGCTCCTTCTTCCTTCTCCACCGGCACCAACCACCTCAAGGAGAAGAGATCCTCCTTCTCCTCCACGCCGCCGATCTCCTTCCTTCTTGCTGCTGCCATGTGCCATAAAGGAGGAGCAAGGTCCACCTTATCCAGTGATCGCCGTCCACCACAAGAGAGGGAGAGAAAAAAAACCAAGGAAGAAGAAAGAAAAACTTCTTCTTCTTCCCTTCTTGCGCGTGACCTAGGAGAGAGAAAAGAGAGAGAGAGGGAAACCTAGGATTTTGGATAATTAATTATGGATTAATCCCCTCTCTTGATATCATGCCTCCTATGGGGTATATATAGGGCTACGATAGGGACCATGAGGAGGAGTTGGGTCTTGGCCCGCTAATGGATCCAAATCTAATCCATTAATGGAGATCCATTCCACTAAAGGATCCCATTGAACTTCCTCACTAACTCCCATATTTTCATATAGGCTCCACCTATTATGAGTCGTCCATCTCCCTGTGTTTAAGATATCGAATGCCTAATAATTAATTTAAATTACTGACAATTTAATTAATTATCCTCTTGATCATTGACTAGTACCACTCAACCTTTTCATCATGTTGGACCATAGTCCACTTGCAAGATTTAACATGATGATCTTTTTGAGCTCATTAAGGGGGCATCATCATCCTGACTCACCAGGATACGGATTCCGTCAATAATCAACAGCACACCATGTAGATAATTTTATTTCCCAACTTACCAGGCCTATCGATCTAACAGAATAGATCTCACCCATTGGTAAATCAATGTAAATACATGTGTCCGTTATTATTTCGAAATTTAGAGATCATACTCCATAATATATATTCGAGGTCTAATCCAATTTATGAAGTCAGTACAAAATTGGATGACCTCGCTTTTGGTCATACTCAATGCACACAGAGCGCACTAGTGTAATTCTATGGTTAAGACAAACCACACCTAATTACACTACAACCATCCTGATGGTTTGTCCAATTCTGTCTCGGTTATGAGCCTCTTACTTATACTTCTGCAAGGAACTTGATAACATGATCTCCTGTGCGTCACCACACACTATGTTATCTATAATGCAAAGTATCAGAACTTTTGTGCATATACTAATATAAATATGCAACATGTGATTATGTGATTCTTTTTAAAATGTAGATGTATATATATATAAGACAAAGCTTTTAGTATACATCCCAACAGGCGAGTGGTTTTGGGGCTGATCCCAACCCGATATAGAAGCTTCTCGAATTGAACCAGGTTGGGACCATGGAACTCCATCCCGGCCAAAATGTTCCTGGCTCGTTGATACCCCCGGTCTTGCTGGAAATCACCCAAATCCGGAGGAGAGGGCAAATCTTCTCGCCAGCGAGTTGGACAGGAGGGGTGCTCGGAGAGGCGAATGAAGAAAAATCATTCCTTCCACCCTTTATGGGAGGAAGGGAGACTTCCTATGAATTTATGGCCGGAGCGAGCAGTGAAGCTGAATGCTCCCCTAGATGCCAAGTTGGGGAGAAAGAAGATGTCGAAAGAGCAAGGGGTCAAAGGGATGCCAAATTGTTTGAAAAGGATGAATGCCCCGTCCATCTGAGCGAAGGTATTAGGAGCCATCTGGTTCAAAGGAATATCAAAGTACTTGGCAACTTCCATGAAGAACCCCATCTCTATCGTTGTTTTTCTCCTACGAAAGCGAAGGCTTAGTGGATAATCATTGCCTGTAACGTCTAATGTTTAATTGAGCAATTATGATGGCCGTTACTAGCCATCATGGGGGGGGGGATGACAATTATCAGATAACCGACGTCCATTAAATGTGGAGAGAAAAGCGGAGACACATAGAACGAAGACATCAGGTATATAGGAGGCATCGACACCCAAGTAAAGGGGGTAAGATCTGGAGAAATCAGACTACTTGTGTTCTTCGTTTCCTACCCTAAAAAAGGGAGATCACTTACTTGAGCGTCGAAGAGGACTCCACCGGAAACTCTTCCGGTGCACCCTTTTTTACATTCATGTTACTTTCGTAGGCGCCGGCGTCCTCCTTCGGTGACAGTCATCCAAGGTTACGCCTTGGCGGTTCCTCATCCACGTCGTTCACTTCCGGAACACATGACATAGAAAAGTAGAATAGAACTTGAAATGGAGCTAAAGGGGATTTGGGTACTCAGAATGACTATCAAAAGTGCTTATATTTTTCATTCTCAAGCTTCTTGTTTTCAGTTCCAAAGTGCTCAAAATATTTAGTTCTTCATCGTACTTATTTCTCAATCCTTACTAGAAATAAAAATGTAAGAGGTTTTCCACCTTCAATACCTTTGAGAAGGAAAAAATATAGTGAAACATTGTGAGATGATCCACAATATTGGTGTAATCATTTTTGGATCAAGATTGTTCGATTTGACTAATCTTGGATAAGTTCGAACTTGAGTTTCGATGTTTAGAGGTCAAGTAGGCCAAAATTGATCAGATATTTGACAATATATGACAGAAAAGTTAAGTAATCCATGAAGGGTGACCGGATACTTGTTTGGGAAGTCCTAACTAGAAGTTAGGCAACAAGAAATCCAAGTGGGTCAAGAAGATTCACACGTGTAAGTATCCCTTGCGGGTTACTTTTGATATGGTCAACCGAGTTAAGTTAGGCCTTGGCTAAATGTGCAGGGAGTTAGGTACACAAAAAATCGAGTGGAAGATTGCACCTGTGGCAACCATCCACCTCCAGTGAGTTTTGATGATCTGAATGCTTCTCCGTCATCATCCAGCTCTCTCTTGGCGAAGGATTGGTATTGAAGATTCTACGCTTCATCCTGCTAAGCATTTCTTCTTCCCATCTCTTCCTTAGGTTGTTGAATGTTTACTTTGGTATCTTTGGTTCCCTCTCCTTTGTTTATGAAGTAGATTCTTCATATTCTAGGACTTAGGGAGTAATTGTAATGTGCATTTGATGAAACGCTATAGATATGCTTGTATATTGTGCCTTAGTTATTGTTTGATTGAATGTCTATGTGAAGAGTGTATGCTTAATTCTTTTGGGTGTATGTTTTAATGTAGTGTTTGATTAAATGAATGTATAGAATGGTCTCTATCTAGGAGAAATACTCAAGATTGTATGCTTGGGGTGTACGGATCTCTATGCGAAAATATCACATACACGCAATGAAAAATAAGATCCCTTGAGCGATTCATGCGAAAAAACTCATACAAAATTTCCATCTACGGGTAATACCTTTGATGCGTGCTCTTCGCTTATCCTGCTAGTCCTTTGGTTTGTCGGATCTCTTGCACGTTCAGAATATCAATGCCTCTAGTAGTATCTACACGAATACGATCTACGCCTCAAAGAATAACAACTTAGTTATACTAGCAACTTTGGGATGATTCATAAAGCATAAAACCAAAAACATCAGGAATGGAGATTCAGCCAAGATGAGGGAGGAAGGAAGAAGAAGGGAAGAATATGTTGAATACCGAAAGTTAGAGGGGCTTAAACAAGTAAGTGCAAAATTAGGGAGTGGTTTGTAAATAGGTGAATTTGAAGGACCTTTTTGCAAAAGGGAAAACACTAATAAAAACCTACTTTTCCTCTCTTTAATCCCTCTTCTTCCATTTCTTTTCCCCCGACACCGCCGCACGCCCGAGCCGTTTCGCCCTGACGTCGCACCCCCACACGCGAGGGCCTTCCTCGCTGCCGAGCCCTAACTCCTCTCCTCTTCTCCTTCCCTTCTTCTTCTTCTTCTTCTTCTTCATCTTCTTCGTCTTCTCCGGCGCACACGAGCAGAACGCCGCACACGTCGTCTCCCTGACCACGGAGCGCCGCAACTCCTCTCTTCTGTTCCATCACCCGAAGACACCGGTTACCGGTAGTCCTTCTCCGCGAGCGAAGCCAGCCCAGGACCGGCGATCTTTCCTCCCTCAGCCAACGCCGAAAATCGCAGCCCTCTTCGCGATCTTTTCTCCTCTATAGCTCTTGGGAGTTTTCATTGGTTTTCCTCGACCTGTCGCCGACCGCCGCAGCTTTATCTCGCACCGGCCATCATCAAGGTAAGGGTACTGTTGGGTTGGGGCTACTGTGTTTTGGGGTTTATTGTTGTTGTGAGTGAGATCTTTGTCGTCTGCAATCTCTTTTGTTGCTATATTTTCTGTTTTGGTTTCATTAGATGAATTGTGTAGGTCTAGTTATTTTGATTTTTGTCACAGGTCTATTAATGGTCAGAAGCTTATGAATGGCATCTTCTTTGGATTTGTAGATGATTGGATTGGATAATCGAAGCATGTAAATAGATTAATTGAGTTGGAGTAACTCGTAAGGGGTTAAGTAGTGAAAGTAGTGTTGAATTTAATGCATCTTGGATCTTAGGGCATTTTAATCATGGTTTATGTTTGGGTTTTTTATCTTTTGGTCGTATACTATTTGGTTGGTGCTAATTAGGGTTCGATCTTGGAAATGAACCTAATGGTGATAAGTTAGATTACGAAGGAACCAGTTGTTATTTATGAGTTAATTAAATAGGCATTATAGTTAGGATTTATCCTAATCATATTTAGTATTATGTTTAGCTAATTTATTAATTTTATAAATAGCTAAACTATGCCCTTGATACAGGACCTTGAATTTGGACTCACGCCGTCAATCGTGGGAGGTTCTTTTCACTTATGGACTTCTAAAATTAAGGTGGGTACTTCTCTTTTGTATTCTTATAGTTCCTTTGTCTTAAATGCATGATTGTTTATGTCTGAGTAGGATTGCTTGACGTTGTCCTTTGTTGTTGTTGTTAATATCGTCCGTTGATACTTTCTACGCTTGATCTTTGAGTTAATCTCGTACGTAAGTACTTGACAATGTTCATTAAACACAACGAGGATTGTTGGCATTAAAGATACCCTACCTAGTTGTTTAGTTGAATATTTGTTGGTTTTTTATGCATGTTGGTTGTATCGTTGCATCGTCGATATTTGGTTGATTTCGTTGCATCATCGATATTTCGGTCGATTGTGCATTCAGTATCATGCATCATATCTGCACAGTTGCATACTGACGAGTATTGGCTTCCATATGGTTAGGCCGTCATCAGACATTTAGTTACTTTGTCCACTCAACCACTTGTCGTGGTAGTTGCTAGAGTGTGAGTAGCTGTTCTATTATGCCACACTCGACCACTCATAGATACTAGATGTTGGAGTTATAAGCAAGCAGTTGACACCCTCACCGTTGTTTCCGAGGGATACTAGAGCTGTTGGTGGCTCCCCCTTTATTCTCGGGGTTTTTGGAGTAGTTGGCTCCCCAACATCATGTCCACTCAACTACATATATTAATGGTATTCGTTGGAGTGCGTATAGTTGTCACAGCCCTATCCACTCGGCCACACAAATGTGATGTGTTGGCGGCTTGACTGGCGTCGGGGGTGACACATGTCATTGCATCATATGCATTTATTGGATTATGCATTTTCTTGTGTTTGCTATATTTATATGAGTCATGATTACTGTATTTGGTTGACATGCATGTATGTTTTGATATTTTGTTGTCATTCGATTTTCATACATGCTTAGTTCTTCTTCTGTTTCATAAAGACTGTACACTGTTATTTAATTTCTGTTATTACTTGCATGTGTATCTAGATGCATGATGGTTAGGTTGTTATACCTGTGATCGACCTGTGCATGTTAGATTGAGTATGCATGATGACCTGGGAGGGGTTGCATGTGTATGAGTCATGCACTATACTTGCATTGTTGCATGTCGACGATCAGCGACTCCCTTGTGGTTGAGCCTATCGTCTTCCGGTACATGATATGCACGCATGACCACTCATGGGTTAGTGGATACTGTTGGGTGTGTGCATTTCCTCTGTACTACTTCGTTTGGCTACTCATGGGTAGTGGTTTCGGAGCGTGGTAGTGACGGACCCAAATATACTAATTAATTTGTCACGAAATGTATGGGCTCATCAGATTTAAATATCAATGAAATGAAAGCTGGAAACCCTTTTTACAGTCAAAAGCATGAAAATGTAATATAGGGGCCACAGGTCATATTTTTCTCAGGGACTAGTTGAAGGTTTGTTTGATTCGCGCTTGTATTTATGTGTCGTTTGTGTTTTCGGGTTTCAAATCAAAATTAAGGTTTGGGTTCAATTTGAAATGAGAATGCATTGAAATTAAAGGAACTTAACTAAAATGAGCCAAGCAAATTGATGGTAATAAACCACTCAACAAATGGAATACCCAATTCAACCAAAAACAACTCAGTCGAAGTTAAAAGAGCACAAAGTAGATATTAAATGCAATCTAGATGCTAAATAAATGAATAGCGCAGTGATGGCATATTGTGGAGATAAACAAGCTGAACACAACAATAGCATACGAAATTTCAGAATTTATACAAGCTACAATTCAGCTCTGCTACAAGATTTGCAAGCCAACAATCGTTAACAAAATTCAGAAATGGCTAAATGTCACACTAGCTGAGTTCAAGCACCATAGCACCACAAAATCAGCATATAATTGGATGCCAATCAATGCTTAAACTGCCTCTCGATACTAAGTGTAGAAGTAAACAACTTGATACACCAAAATGAGAAAATTGTTGTGCCAAATACAATTCAAATCAGTTTCAAGTGGTTACTTAGCTGTGATTAATGTAAAGCAACTGGTAATTCAGAATTACAACCAGTAAGTATAACTTGGAAAACAAAACCTTTCAAGAAGTGGTAAGCAGAATTGAGTGAAGGAAATCAGAACTGAAGCAGAAATTCAGCAGTGCAGGGATTGAGTGTGAAGCTACTGCAGAAATGCAACAACCGAAGCAGAAACTAATAGATCAGGTTGAACATGATGCAATGGTTCACTAACTACAGCTGTTCTGATAAATTGAAATCAAGGATTCATACACAAGTTGAAAATTTTCAGAATTGATTCAAACTTGCAGAAATAACTTGCAGTTTTGCAGAGTTTCAGAAATTATCTAAGTGCAGAGCAACAAACAACAAGCTGATACCTATACACTACTCTACAGTTCGGAAAGCTTCAGAATGACTGATGAATACTTGACACAAATTAAGAAGTGCTAAGCTGACAATTGCTGAAAGTAACTGATGTGCAGGAAACAAACGTGATACGCACAATGAATACTTGGCACGCACCAGGAAATTGGCACGCAAGGTTTTGGACAGAATTAAACTGAAGTTTAAACGAAATCTATCACTACACAAGTTAACTAACTGACTACTGGCCAAATTAAACCTAATTAAGCAGCAAACAAATGCATTAAACGAAATTAACTAATTCTGAAACAAGAACAGAACTAAATAACAGCAGTGATGGAATTACAGCTATAAAACGAAATTAACCAAAACTAAGCTTCAATCTCTCATCTCAGCTCAAGAAATCCTTGCTGTCACTCAAGGAAGAGCCTCGAATTGAGAAAGAATCGATCCATACAAGAGAACGAATCATCTGATACAAAATCCAGAAATAAATTGGCAGAAACGAAATTACAGCTACAACTTGAAAATTCGCTGATTAAACTAAACCCCAATCCTTCTCCTTGCTGTCACTCAAGGATTAGCATCGATTTGAGGTGGTCGCGCCTCGAATTGAAGAAAAACTGAGGCAAAAATGAAGAACAAACGAAGAAATGAAGCTTGCGGCGAAGACGCGACGAGAACAGCTGCTGCGTGATTTTTCCTTAAATAATAACCAATGGACGGCTCAGATTGATCGGAGGAGATCCAACGGTAGATCTTGCTCTGATTGGAGCCAAACTTTTATGATGATGATCTGGGGTCAGGATCTGCCTTGTGGTAGCTCGGATCCTCCAGATGTCCAACGGATGGTCCAGATCAACTCTATCTGTGAATGGACGCTCTAGAGCCCTCCTTGCTTGATCCAACGGTTGATTGAGCTCTGATTGGGATGAAACCTTCAGATCTTGATCATAGAGCTTGATCAACCCTAACCCTAGCTCGGATTGCTTCAGATCGTCCCGGATGGCTCAGATCTAGCCGCTCTTGAATCGGACGGCCCGGATTAATCGTAGGCTTGATAATTCGATCCGGTTCACATCCGACTCAGGTTTGACCCAGTATGCCCTAAGTCCAGGATCCTTTCATGCCTACAAAAATATATCAGAAAATTAGTGGCCAATTAATCCAAAAATTGTGTAATTTTGCAATTAAGTCCAAAATAAGATAAAGTTCCAAAACCTAGGGTAAAATCATAATTAAGCAATAAAAACATGGGTCAAACATGGATTTTAGCAATTAAAATAATCAATAAAATTGCTTATCAGGTAGCAGGCAGGGATCCCTTCTCTTCCCATAGACCAGAGAAGATGAGAGCGATGCTCCCTCATATATACATGGGGTAGGGAGGCGGTCCCCCGCTAGCATCTTGTCCACTCGGTTACTAAGGAGCAGTGATAGCAGGGTGCGTACAATGTCACAGCTCTACCCACTCGGCCGACACAGTATCGCCTGTCTCGATGGCTTGACTGGTGTTAGGGGGTGACCATGTCATTACATCATGTGCATATGATGCAGTATGCATTTTAAATTATGATTGCTGCATTTATTAGCTGCACTTGTTTGACATGATACAGGATATATGTTTTATGTGTAGTTTGATGGCCCTGCACTAGCTCGTTTGATTCGGGCCTTATATGATCATGATAGGCTGATTTCTGGTATGTATAGTCGTTTGTTACTTTCAGTTATACATATTCTGATATTTCTGCTGAGACTGTACCCTGTTGATTTTGTATAGCTTATTCAGCTATTATTTCAGCCATGCATATCTTTCTATATACCCGCAGAGTTCACTTGAACTCACCACCCATAACAATATTTTTGTTTTCATGTTGATAGCTTGTCGGAGGAGCCCAGTTACTAGTCCCGGGTCCCTACGACTCCTACGTTGGGTGCTTCCGCCCTGGTATTCAGATTTATATCACTCCTTATGCGTTGTATTCATTTTTCATGTATCGTGGACCTGTATTTGTGTTTTATTCGTATGGTTGTATTTTTTAGTCCTCTATTGGACTATGTGGTTGTCGTTTTACTCCGCGTCTGCCTCGAGGGTAGCTCAGGTGAGTTTTACGGCTTTCAGTATTGAGATACTTTATTTTCTTATGCTATATATATCTATTTTGAGGCCTGAGGCCTATTATTACCTGCGTGTGTTTGTATGTATGTGTAAATTGTCCGTCGGATAGGGAAGATACTGTCCAATTTTATATTGGATCAGCGGCTCCGCCGGTCTCGAGGCGTGATAATTTATTTTGGTATCAGAGCGTAGGTTACGATGCTTACTTATTTTTGTGTTTTATGGATTTAACGCAGTCATTCTTTCGACATGGGTGTCTGGGACTTGGCGCGATGGGACTTCTCCAGGCGACAGGTATTTCTGCTGATATCTTGTATCCCTGATCCTATTTAGGTATGCTTAGAAATTCTCTCATGTTATTGGTCATGTTACTATTCCTGCACCCGCTTAGTAAGTACCTTTTAAACTTGGTTAGGCCTGATGACTTAAAGTCAATCAGTTTATTGTAATCATGGTCAGGATCGACGATTAAGGCGATTAGTTGGCTTGTTGCGGACTTGTCTAAATGCGGGGAATGCTGATTCTTGTTTGACACTGACATATGGGTTGGACGACGAGGGTCAAACCTGTCAACAAGATATTGGAGGTTAAGAATTTTAGTTTTTCCTGGACTTTACTATTCATGGTACTTATACTAGTTATTATTAGCTAGGCGAGGACTAAGACTTTCTACCGTAGTTGGTTCGATCAGTATAGGATTGACTTACCTTGGTTCTAGAAGTATCGTACCTTTGAGTTGCTTGTGCCTGATTAGGTGACCTGGAAGACACGTTTAGGGTACATGACCTACATTGATGTAGAAGGGTAGTACAAGTTACATACTATCATCGTTAGTAGAGGATTGATACATCCTATTCCATAGGGACTTTGACCATGGATCACTTGTACTTGGTTGATAATTTGGAAAGTACCTATTGATGGGTGACTTGAGCTGATACAAAAAAGTGTGGAGCTAGCTGCTTGACACTTACGGGTTACCACTTGTACTTGGTTTGGATAATGAAGGTGGTACTTGTAGATTTATGATTTGCATTGAGGCAAATTACTTACGAGACTAGGCCACCTCGGGGTGGAAGATATCGAGGACGACCTTCGAGAAATAAAGGAATCACTTCGTGAGTATGTTGAGATACTCTTGAGAGATAGCGTGTCTCTATCTCCTTGTTATGGAGTTAGATCTCAGAGGGTTCTGGACATTGAGTGAAGGAATTGGATTATATTGGGTTACGAGGCGATAGTTGGTTGACTCGCTTATCACTATGCAATTCTATAAGGGATTCTGACTTATAGATTGGGAGTATGTGATTGGATAATCTCGGCAGTACATCGGGATGTACAACTCGCTAGGGTGTGGAGAATGTGGAGTTAGCTGTGTCTATACTTTCCGGAGAGATATTGGACATTAATCAGGAGATCAAAGATATTCACTGATTTTCGGTTGTAATACCCCTACCATGGACTCATTAGTAACAAGGTGATAGAGTTTGGGAGCTTGAATGGAAGATTCAAGTTCGATACCCCCACTTGTTCACCTAGGTTGTATGCAGGTTCATTCAGTTGTTGAGCTGAATGAATAGAGTATTAGGTTCCCAATGTACTTATGCAGTACTGCATACGAGTTGCTAGTATCTGCCGTTGGTAAATGATGAAATTTGGGGATTAAATTTTTATTAGTGGAGGTGAATGTTAAATACGGCAAATCGAAACCTAGACTAGAAAATTTTTCGAAAATTTTCCTGGAGAAGATTTAGGATTTCCGAGACCCAAACTAAAATTTTAGAGGTGAACTGGTTTGAAACATAAGTGTGGAGGGCTTAAGTGCGATTAAAACTAAACTTAAGGGTGCAGATCTAAAAAAGCTAAAGGAGGAGGGCTGAAATGTAAAGTGGCTCTTACGGCGAATTGCTGCGCTCAACGAGAGTAGATCGGGGCTTGACCGAGGTTGAGGAGGATTAAAAATGGAGCTAGGGAGAACCTATTCCTCAATGGCCGGCTACATCACAATCTGAGGGTGTGGGCGTCGGATCAGGTAAGAGTTGATATGTAGGGTTTCGATCTTGGATTTGTAGCTTATAGTTGGTTCTGTTCTTGAATGTTTGATGTTGTAGCTATGAGATGAATCCTTTGCCTTGTTCATTCTGGTTTGAACCTATTTTCCACCGTAGAATCTTGTTTTGGTTTAAGATCTTGGTTTTGGCTTGGAAATTGGAGTTTGTCCCTATTTGGATTCCTGGTTAGTTCTGTTCTGTTGAGGATATGCTAATCAGAATAGGTTTTGTGGTTTAAGGGTTGTTTTTATGGTTGAATTGAGAATTGGATGATATGGTAGGTGAATCTGGGTTTTTTAGAGTTACGTTTTGGTTTTGGCTGTGGATCCTAGGAATTCGGTTCTATTAGTGTTACATGGCATTGGATTGGATGCATGGCTCAGTGGATCATCATACTAATCTTTCTGTTGAGATGTGTTACATGGCTTAATTTAGAAGGTGATGTAAGGAGCTATTGCATTGATCAGTGTAAGGATTAGGCTCTGAAGTGGTAATCTATTTGATGTTGGTTCTTAGGATGAACTTGTGTTAGGGCTTGAAAGTGGTTAATATCCAATTGTGTTTTGGAGTTGATTCGGTTGGGTGAGTGGTAGCGCGACACTTGGATTTGTGTTATGTTCTGTGGTAGGCTCCAAGAATGGTTCTTGGAGTGGTTGGGTTTGGGTTTAACTCCGTAGGACCAAACCTAAGTATGATAGTGGGATAACTCTAATACGATTTAGGGACTCGTTTAGCTAGTGACTATTTGTGTGTATTGTAGCTAAACTTATGTCCTCTGATACAGGACACTGATTGGTTGCTGATTATTGGACAGGAGGTTCTCATTTGATACAGACTACTACTTTGAGGTGACTACTTCTTGCTTGTCTTCTTTAGATTTACGTTATCTTTATGCATGTCTATTTATGTTTATTGCAGTAGGTTTATTTACCTTAAATCTGCTACCATTTATTATCCTGCTTGATACTTTTGCTTGATCTTTGAGATAATCTATCCTTTTCTATACAGTCTCGTTTATTGATATCTGATTCTGTATAGTAGTAGTATGAGCATGAGTATGTGGATATAGGATAGCATGCCATGTATGGTTGCGTTGTTTAATTTCTATTATTACTTGCATTTGTATCTAGCTACATGATTGTTAGGTTGTTATACCTGTGATCGACCTGTGCATGTTAGATTGAGTTATGTATGATGACCTGGGAGGGGTTGCATGTGTATGAGTCATGCACCATACTTGCATTGTTACATGCCAGCGATCAGCGACACCCTTGTGGTTGAGCCTATCATCTTCCGGTACATGATATGCACACACGACCATTCATGGGTTAGTGGATACCATTGGATGTATGCATTTGCTCTGTACTGTTCCGCTCGGCCGCTCATGGGTAGTAGTTTCGGAGCGTGGTAGCAGGCAAGGATCCCTTCTCTTCCCATAGACCAGAGGAGATGAGAGCGATGCTCCCTCATATATACATGGGGTAGGGGGTGGTCCCCCGCCAGCATCCTGTCCACTCGGTCACTCAGGAGCAGTGATAGCAGGGTGCGTACAGTGTCACAGCTCTACCCACTCGGCCAACACAGTATCGCCTGTCTCGATGGCTTGACTGGTGTTAGGGGGTGACCATGTCATTGCATCATGTGCATATGATGCAGTATGCATTTTAAATTATGATTGCTGCATTTATTTGCTGCACTTGTTTGACATGCATATACAGGATATATATTTTATGTGTAGTTTGATGACCCTGCACTAGCTCGTTTGATTCGGGCCTTGTATGATCAGGATAGGCTGATTTCTGATATGTACAGTCGTTTGTTACTTTCAGTTATGCATATTCTGATATTTCTGCTGAGACTGTATCCTGTTGTTTTTGAATAGCTTATTCAGCTATTATTTCAGTCATGCATATCTTTCTATATACTCGCAGAGTCCACTTGGACTCACCACCCGTCACAATATTTTTGTTTTCAGGTTGATAGTTTGCCGGAGGAGCCCAGTTGCTAGTCTCAGGTCCCTACGACTCCAACGTTGGGTGCTTCCACGCTGGTTTCCGATTTATATCTCTCCTTATGTGTTGTATTCGTTTTTCATGTATCGTGGAACTGTATTTGTGTTTAATTAGTATGGTTGTATTTTTGAGTCCTCTGTTGGATTATGTGGTTGTCGTTTTACTGCGCGTCTGCCTCGAGTGCAGCTCAAGTGAGTTTTACGGCTTTCATTATTGAGATACTTTATTTTCTTTTGCAATATATATCTATTTTGAGGCTTGAGGCCTATTATTACCTACGTGTATTTGTGTGTATGTGTAAATTGCCCGTCGGACAGGGGAGATGCTGTCTGATTTTATATTAGATCAGTGGCTCCGCCGGTCTCGAGGCGTGACAGAGCTTTTCTTCCTTTTAATGCCAACAAACCTCGATGAATATCAAAAACTCTTAGTATTCAATTTTCACTTTTCATCTTCTCTTCATCTAATGAAGAGAATGAATCTGGGTCTTCCTTTAATAATAATTTATCAAATCCTTTAATGAATTATTAACCCATCTAAAATATGAAAATTTGGAGGGGTTAAAATGCAAAAATCCTTTAAAATTTAGAGGTTGAATTCGAATTGGCAAAAGATGAAGGGTTACATTGCAAAATTGCCTCCACTTATGAATCTCGTTTCTTCCTCTTCGCAAACTTTTCATGATCTCTTCCTCTCGCGTTTCTTCCCCTCTCCCCTCTGTGATCGGCGTCGCGATCCCTTGAGGTTCTCCTCTTCACGCGAGAGAGAGACGATGCCCCTTTCTTCCACATCTCCTCCCCTAACATTTGCCTTGTCCTCCTCCCCATTAAACCCTAGTTGGCAACCTTGCTTTCTTTAATCAGAGGTTGGTGTTCTACCCCTCCCACTTGAGAATCAGATCCTCACCTCGTAAACGAAAACGGTTTAGCAGCATCTCATCTCCAATGCAGGCTAGTTGCCGACGACCACTTCTCCCATCCACAAGGTGCACATACCAGCGACCCGATGCTAGGGAAGGTGAGGGCTGGGAGTAAAGGGAAATTTGCTGCGGTTGGCCTCTTGTTGCAGCTTCTGATTTCAGTGAATCGGGGCAGAGCTTGGCTAGCGCAACCAGGTAACACTTGTTCGATTAGGAGATGATGATATTTTGAGCTGTATGTGTAGTGTGAATCCAATTTCAGTTTTAGAAATTTATTCTGTTGATGAATATGGATTTAATTTAGTTCTTGGATTGTTCTTTCTGATTGAGATGTATGAGTTGAATGGTTCTGTTTTCGGTATTCAGTGGGCATGAGGTTAGATGCTTTGGATTTGTGTTTGGATCAATAGTTGTCCACTGGGGGTTGTTGTTGGTCGGGTTTGAGGTGGAGAGCATTCTGTTTTGGGGCTGGAAGTTTCTGATTTGGTGTGATGTTCCTGCCGAGAGTTGTTGGGACAATCTGAGATGGGGGTTTAGATTAAAAGGTAAGGATTACAATTGATTTTGATGTGGAGTTAGGTGTTAGCTTAATTGTGCTTGAGTTGTGTTTGCCATGTGATGAGGGAAGGTCTAGCTTGGTGTTTCATCCTGTTGTGTGTGTCATGTGAGACCACGTAAATGTTGTTTAAAATAGAAAGGTGATCACCTGAACTTAGCTTGGATTAAGTTTAGCTTGAGTTAAGTATAGATGTTTTTGTTGATCTCTTTTTTGGAATATGATGTTGGGTTTGGATATGGGTGTTAGCGTTTTGATGTTAGTGTGAATGACAATATAAATTATTGTGGATTATGGTTAGTGTAGTATTTTGGTTGTTTTGCTGTGAGCTATAGAGGGGGTAGGAGTAATCGTTTAGTTGGTATTATCGTATGATGTGATGTTTATTGAGGATTGTACTTAACCGTGGGGGAGAAGTAAGAACATGGTTTAGGCTTGGGTTAAAACAAAAATGAACCTAATCATGAATAATTAAATGAATATGATAATTAGAATTAGTTCTAATACGGTTTAGTAGTCGTGTAGCTAATTACTATTTGTATAAATAGCTAAGATAATGTCCTTTCATACAGGACATCGATATATTTTGGACACTTGGACGGGAGGTCCTACTCATATACAGACTACAGATTAAGGCGGGTACTTATCCTTTGTATTCTTGTAGATCATTTATCTTAAATGCATGACTGCTTATGTCTGAGTAGGACTGCTTTATCTTGTTCTTTGTTGTTTTTATTATCGTCTGTTGATACTTTCTGTGCTTGATTTTTGAGCTAATCGTATTTTATATCCGTGCAGTCTTGTCATTGATTTTCTATTCTGTAAAGTACTGCTTGTATGCGAGTACTTAAAAATGATCATTAAACACAACTAGGGTTAGTTGGCATTAGAGATACTCTACCTAGTAGTTTAGTTGCATGTTTGGTGATTTTTGGCACTTATTAGTTGTATTGTTGCATCGTCGATATTTTGGTTCATTGTGCATTTAGTATCATGCATCATATTTGCACAGTTGTAAGTTGACGAGTATTGATTTCCATATGGTTAAGCCGTCGTCAGTCATTTAGCTGCTCTGCCCACTCAATCACTCATCGTGGTAGTTGCTAGAGTGTGAGCAGCTGTCCTGTTATGCTACACTCGATCACTCATTGATAGTGGATGTTGGAGTTGTAGGTAAGCAGTTGACACCTTTAACGTTATTTTTGAGGGATACTAGAGATGTTGGTGGCTCCCCCTTTTTCCTAGGGTTTTTAGAGTAGTTGACTCCCCACATCCTGTCCACTCAACCACATATACTAATGATATTCGTTGGAGTGCGTACAGGTGTCACAACCCTACCCACTCGACCACACAAATGTGATGTGATGGTGATTTGATTGGCATTAGGGGTGACACATGTCATTGCATCATATGCATTTATTACATTATGTATTTTCTTATGTTTACTGCATTTATATGAGCTATGATTGCTGCATTTGGTTGACATGCATTAATGTTTTGATATTATATTATCACATTGGTTCATGCATGTCTAGTTATTCTTCTGTTTCTTAAAGACTGTACACTGTTGTTTCTTTTGCTTATAATATCTTTTATGATGTCCTACATTTATCTACTCTTATACCCGCAGAGTCCGCTCAGACTCACCACCCCCATCATCTACTTTTGTTTCAGGTAGCTGATAGGTGCATTACTTAGAGTCAGGAGAGGATTCAGTTGTTAGTCCCACGGTGTCGAGTTGTTTTGGAGTTGTCTCAGGGTTTAGTTTATTTTTCGTAGTTACTTTATTTCTACACTTCGTAAGTTTCGCATTTTATTTCCTAGACTGATATTTGTTTTATTAATCCGGTATTGTCGTAATAAATTTATGTTTATATATTACTGGACTGGTATACTCATTTTTTTGGGATTTATATTGGAGTTTTATTCTGATTATGGATTCTCTACTATTTTTATTTTGCTTAAAAATATTAACTATGTGGTTGTGGATTTACTCTATTATTGTGATGTCAGCCGTATGAGGCTGAGCTATATTTTTGTGGAGAGTTATGTGTGTTGATGCAGTCTGACCCTGATTGTTGTTTTGGTGTTGACACCGAATTTAGTTTAGGCCTATGATTATGATTATGGTTAAGTCCTGATCGGAGATTAGGCATGTATGGAAAATCCTAACCTGGAGGGTTAGGTATGGAAAATCCTAGCTTGGAGGGCTAGGTGTTGGAAAAGTCCTAATTCGGAAGAGGTGGGTGAAAAGTCCTAGCTTGGAGGGCTAGGTGAGAAGTCCTAACTTGGAGGGTTAGGTGAAAATTCCCATCTTGGAGGGTTAGGTGAAAAAGTCCTGGCTTGGAGGGTCAGGTCCTAGCTTGGAGGACTAGGTTTGGAAAAGTCCTAATTCGGAAGGGTTGGGTGAAAAGTCCTAGCTTGGAGGGCTAGGTGAAAAGTCCTAACTTGGAGGGTTAGGTGAAAATTCCCAACTTGGAGGGTTAGGTGAAAAATCCTTAGCTTGGAGGGCTAAGGTGGATGAAACCCTAGCTTGGAGGGCTAGGTTTGAATCCCTGGATCGGTCTGGTGACTGATCAGGGATATTGGCACGCTGCTCCTTCGTGGATCGGTCTGGTGACCGATCCAGCGATGATTGATCGGTCTGGTGACCGATCAGGGAGCACACAGTAAGGTTGGGAACCTACTGTGTGGCTCTTGATCGGTCCGGAGACCGATCAGGGAGCAGGCAGCTTCCTCACTGCCTTGCTCCTAATCGGTCTGGTGACCGATCAAGGAGCAAACAGTGAGTGAGTTCCCCCGCTGATCAGCTCCTGAACGGTCCGGTGACTGATCAGAGACTTAGGGTCTGATTTTCGCGATTACTGTTCATCAGACCTGATCAGTATGGTGACCGATCAGGCTTCACTCTGATCGGTCTGGTGACCGATCAGGCATCACACTGATCGGTCTGGTGACCGATCAGGCTTGTGTTACCGCGAGAGCTGGGAATCCCAGCAAAGAGGTGGATCGGTCTGGTGACCAACCCACAAGCCCTGGATCGGTCCGGTGACCGATCACTTTAATTCAAATTGCACTGTCAGACGCTCTGATCGCGTCTGACCGTATCTGATTCTCTGCGCTTAACATCTGATACATGATTTGCTGCTCTAACCCACTGATTAAGCTGCAGGTGACAGGGAAGGATTCAAACACTCAAGGATAGTCAATGGTGGTCTTTCCTTGGAGCAGGTTTGTCTGTTTTCCATCCCAGGTTGCAACGGGCGCTGGCGCTGGCTGGAGCTGCTGTCTGGGGCCGGTCTGAGGGAAGCTCAGGAGGTCCAGAAGGGCTCAGTGGTCGCTGGTGGTTGCAGGAGAGCAGTTGGAAGCTGCTGTGGGATAGTGACCTGGAGCTGTGTGGAGAAGACTTAAGCGTCGGTTGCGAGAAGTCTTCAACAACTCCGCTAATCAGTATTGCTGTGAAGTTTTTGGCTTACTGTGTGTTTGTGTTCTTGCTGCTCCATCATTCCTAAGCAAGCCATTGAGATCTGAGAAGCAACCATCCCTTGCTTGAGCACCTGGAGGAAGGAACAAGGGGCTTGGAGTCCAACAGCGAGAAGACACGGAGAAAGGGATTCTTGCGTGAGATCGTCGCTGGATGGAGCTTAGAAAAGCCTGCTGTGTTCTTGTCTTTGCTAAGTGCTAAGTAAGATCTTTCTTGTGTTTCATTGTGCTTAAAACCATATCATTGATTGAAACGCTATGGAGAGGTTACTCCACCGAGAAGGAGGTTGCTTTCTATCCGGTGTTAACCGGGACTTGATCTGCCGACGATCAAGGGATCGCCCACCTTTCGGGCACGCCAAGGAGTAGGGGCAAGTTATCCCCGAACCTTGTAAACCCTCTTGTTAGCGTTTTTGCATTTGTGCTTAGCCTAGGGATTTAGTTTTCTGCACACTCTATTTTCTACTCTTTCCGCTGTGCTACTGATCTTTGAGTTGCAGAAATTTCATTAAGTGTTAAAGTCCAAGTGATTGGCTATATTCACCCCCCCTCTCTAGCCATCCGAACTCCAACAAGTGGTATCAGAGCTTGGGGCTCTGTTTTTGCGGATTAACAACCGAGAGCTACATCCATGGCGTTGAGAGAAGATTTTTCCACCACCCGACCTCCATTCTTCGATGGCGCAGATTCCAATATTGGAGATTGAAAATGGAGTATTACTTGAAGATGGACATCAACACTTGGTTCGCGGTGAAGGAGGGTTTTACCCGTCCAAAGGATGATGAAGGCAAGGAACTTGAATCGTGGCGGTGGACAGCCGAACAAACTCGAAAGAGTGAAGCCGACGCAAAGGCGGTTGTAACTCTACAATGCGGCATGAACAAAGACCAACTCATCAAGGTTGGTCCTTTCACAAGTGCAAAGGACTTGTGGAACAAGCTCATCGAACTCCACGAGGGCACCTGAGATTCAAGAATCGCCAAGAGGGATTTGTTTCTCAACCAATTACAAAACCTTTCCATGAAGGAAAATGAATCGGTAAGTGAGTTACATAGTCGGTTCAAGGAAGTCCTCAATGGGCTTCATTCGATTGATGAAAAGGTCGAGAATCGCGACCTTGTGAGGTATGTACTAAAAGCATTTCCAAGGAATGCTTTGTGGTCATCCATGGTGGATGCCTACAAAGTTTCCAAGGATTTATCCATTGTTAAGTTAGATGATTTGTTTTGTGAAATGGAATTGCATGAGATGGCTAACAAAGGCCCCAAGGAGAAGGGGATTGTCTTAGTTGCAGGGGACCGGTCTAACAAAAAGAAGAAGGAGAAGAAGAAGGAGAAGGAAGCTTCTTCATCTTCATCCTCTTCCGAATCCGAGTCCGATTCCGAGGAAGATGGTAGCGGCTCTTCTTCTTCCGAGATGGCGAACTTTGTTCGAAGGATGATGAGAAAGGATCGACGCTTCAAGGGTAAAGATAACCCTAGTGAAGCTAAAGGTGATAAATCTAATGTGTTTTGCTATGAGTGTGGCAGGAAAGGGCATTTCAAGAGTGAATGTCCAAAGCTAAAGAAGAAAGAAGAAAAATCCAAAAAGAAAGAGGAAAAATCCATGACGAAGAAGAAAGCCTTGAAGGCCACTTGGGATGAATCCTCTTCAAGCTCATCCGATGAAGAGAAGGAGGAGAAGAGTACAAGGCATGTGGCACTCATGGCATTGGGAGATCAAGAGAGCAGTGATGAATCTTCCAACTCATCAAACGCGGCTTCATCATCTTCGGATGATGAAGAGGTAACCTCTCCCGAACTTGAAAAATGTTATAGAGCAATTGCATGTTTAACCAAAATGTTAAAGAAGTCAAAAAATAAGGTTAAATTATTGCAATTGAAAATTGAACAATTGAAAGCATCTAGGGATGATAATATAGATGACTTGCATGTTGAGATGTTAGAGGATGAGATTAAATCATTGAAACTTGAGGTTGAAAACTTGAAATCCTCTAAGGTTGAGGATGTAGATGATTTGCATGATGATTTGCTAGTAGAAGAAAATAAGTCATTGAAGAGTGAAGTTGAGAGACTCAAGAATATTCTTTAGAAGTTCTCAACTAGCTCTAAGACCCTAGATATGATATCGAATGCCCAGAGGGCAGTCTACAATAGGGCCGGTATTGGTTACCGACGCAAAGAACCTTCATTTGTGTCTCTTATGTCTAGGACTGATATGAGACAAGCTAAGACACCTAGGGTTCAAAAGAAAGTTGTCAAGGCATGGGTGCCTAAGTCTTGTTTGGTTGGTGCTTTAGGTCCCAAGGTTTGGGTACCTAAAACTTCTATTTTTCGAATTGTGTAGGTTATGATTGAGGGGGAGCATCTATCAACTTGGTTCGTTGATAGTGGATGCTCTAAACACATGACCGGGGATAGATCATTGTTTACCACACTTCACAAGAAAAGTAGAGGTAATGTTTCATTTGGTAACAATGGTAGTCTTAAGGTCATAGGAATAGGAGACATTCAAATATCCGAATGTCTTAGAATTTCAAATGTCCTTCTAGTCAAGGGGATGACTTTTAATCTCCTAAGTATCAGTCAATTGTGTGACACGGGTTACACAATTGATTTCCAACCAAGTCAATATCTAGTTAGACAACATGACACCTTGGACACGGTACTAGTAGGAACAAGAGCAGACAATATTTATCAAGTTTCATTTAAAAGTGCTACTAATGCTCTTGCTAAGTGTTTCATGTCAAAAGAAGAAGAGTCCACCCTTTGGCACCGGAGGCTAGCACATGTGAATATGAAGAACATTCGGAGGTTGGCCAATAAGGGATTAGTTCGGGGCTTACCAAGCATCAAGTATGAAAAAGAAAAGCTTTGTGATGCATGTCAAATGGGTAAGCAAACAAAATCTGCACATAAAGGTAAAAGCGCTGTAAGTACTTCTACTGCATTAGATTTACTTCACATGGATTTGTTTGATTGTAGTACTATCATATCATTGAATGGTAGTAGATATTGCTTTGTGATCATTGATGATTTTACTAGGTATACATGGACTTACTTTTTAAAATATAAGGACCAAACCTTACATACCTTCATTTCTTTTTGTAGAAGAGTTGAAAATGAAAAATCATCAACAATTAAGACAATTAGAAGTGATCATGGAGGTGAATTTCAAAATCAACGGTTTTTAGAATTTTGTCAAGATAGAGGTTATAGACATGAGTTCTCTACTCCTAGAACACCACAACAAAATGGTGTTGTAGAGAGGAAGAACCGTGTTCTACAAGAGGCTGCACGAAGCATGCTCAATGAGTACTCACTACCGATTTACTTATGGGCCGAAGCTGTAAATACAGCTTGCTATGTGCAAAATCGAGTTCTTATCCATAGGTTTTTAGGAAAGACTCCCCATGAACTTTGGTTTGGAAAACCACCTACGATTAAACATCTTAGGGTGTTTGGTTGTAAGGTATTCATTCTAAACACCAAGGATCATCTTGGGAAGTTCACGGCAAAAGCTGATGAAGGGATACTAGTCGGGTACTCCCTCGTTAGCAAAGTCTATCGAGTCTACAACAAGAAGTCTAGATTGGTTGAAGAGTCCTCTGATGTTGTCTTTGAAGAAATTCCAAAAGTCAATGGTCAACCAGAAGATGAAGTCCAATTCGAACTTAGGAGACTAAGTTTGAATGAAAGTCCAAATGTTGTTGATGGTGATGAATCCGATGACGGTGAGCCTAGACAATCCATAGATCGGTCGGATCCTGAGGCTGAACTTGTGTCTAGTGAGCCCATTCAAGAAGCACCACCAACACCAAGGCAAGCTAGATTAGCCTCTAGTCATCCCCAAGATCAAATTGTTGGAGACATCTATCATGGGATTAGGACTAGATCATTCTTCAGAAATGAGGCTAATGAAATTGCTTTAATTTCTGAAATTGAACCTAGAAAAATTGATGAGACATTAAGTGATCCCGATTGGATTATTGCAATGCAAGATGAACTAGGTCAATTTGAAAGGAGTCAAGTTTAGGACTTAGTTCCTAGACCTAAGAAGACCACCATTATTGGAACCAAATGGGTCTTCAAAAATAAATTGAACAACAAGGGAGAGATCATTAGAAACAAGACACGCTTAGTAGCCAAGAGCTATAGTCAAGTTGAAGGTCTTGATTATGATGAGACCTATGCTCCCGTGGCACGATTAGAGTCCATCCGATTGATGCTTGCATTTGTAGCCCATCGTGGCTTCAAATTATATCAAATGGACGTCAAATCGGCTTTTCTTAATGGTCTAATTAGAGAAGAGGTTTATGTCGAACAACCACCGGGGTTTGAGAGTACCGAATTTCCAAACCACGTGTTCAAACTCAAAAAAGCACTTTATGGCCTTAAACAAGCACCCCGAGCTTGGTATGAGCGATTGTCGACATTTCTAATTGAGAAGAGCTTCGTTAGAGGCCAAATAGACCCTACACTATTTCTACGGAGAGATGGCGACAATATCTTTGTAGCCCAAGTGTATGTCGATGACATAATTTGTGGCTCAAATAACAAGGGTTATTTAAATGAATTCATTGGACACATGGAGAGTGAATTTGAAATGAGTCTAGTGGGAGAGTTGACCTTCTTCCTCGGACTTGAAATCAAGCAAACTCGCGATGGAATTCATGTGCACCAATCAAAGTACACACAAGAGATGCTTCGAAAATTCAATATGAGTGATTCAAAAGAGGTAACCACTCCCATGGCTACAAACACAAGATTAGACAATGATGAGAGTGGTAAACCCGTTGACTTGACTCAATATCGAAGCATGATAGGTAGTTTGCTATACCTCACAGCTAGTCGACCTGATATACTCTTTGCTGTGAGTATGTGCGCTAGGTATCAAGTATGTGCCAAGGAATCTCATTTAATTGCTGTTAAGCGAATTTTGAGATATCTCAAAGGCACAATTGAAGTCGGTATTTGGTACCCCCGTACCGAATCATTTGATTTAATTGGCTATACCGATTCCGACTACGCTGGATGTAAGTTGGATCGGAAAAGCACAAGTGGGGGATGCCAATTTTTAGGTTCATCCTTAGTTAGTTGGTCAAGTCGAAAGCAACATTGTGTTGCTCTCTCCACGACTGAGGCAGAATATATCGCCATGGGAGAGAGTGTGTCGCAATTGTTGTGGATGATTCACACTCTAGAGGACTATGGATTAAGTTACAAAAGTGTGCAAGTGTTGTGTGATAACATTAGCACAATTAACCAAACCAAAAATCCAGTCTATCATTCTAGGACCAAACATATTGAAGTGCGTCACCACTTCATTAGGGATCATGTAGCTAGAGGAGATATTGTACTCTCACATGTGGAGTCCAAGTCAAACCTAGCTGACATTTTCACTAAACCACTCTCCGAAAATGAGTTTAGTTTCTTAAGAAGGGAGTTGGGAATGTGTCGTGCTTCATAGTTTTCAATTGCATTCAAAATCCTTCATGACAAGTTCTAATTGTTGGGATACAATTGGGTAACTTTGGGAACATCTCACACAAACTATAAGGTTTACCAAAATGTTTTTGTTTGCTAGAAATGGGGTGAGATGCTAGGATCAACTCGATTTCTCAAAATGTCAATGCATCCCTTGAGAAATTAAGTTGACGAGATAAAAATCACTTCGGTGACCAAGTATGGGGAAAACCAATGCATAACACATGTGTATTTGGCTCCATAATCATACTTGGACATTCCAATCAAGGAAACTTGATTGGAGACTTGGATTTGGCACAAAACTTGATTAGAATTTGAGTGGATGATTGTTGATTGAGTTTGACTCCACTTGAGTGGAGCAAAGTGATTGTTGAACCTATAAGGACATTTGATCTTTGTTTAGGGACCAATTATAGTCATGGTATCACTTCCAAGATTGATATCTTTCATCAGATTCCTTCAGAAATCGAGTGGGAATCTGAAACTGCGAGTTTCAGATCGTATTAGGGAGTATCAGGAACCCTGATCGATCACTGGACCGATCAGACATAGGGCTGATCGGTCCCCGGACCGATCTGGCTTCTTCCTGTGGTGATCGGTCCACAGACCGATCAGAGAGGAAGCAGTGATTTGGCAAAGTTTTTGTCCAAACATTCTGTGCTTGTCTGGATCGGTCCCCAGACTGATCTGGCACCCTGCTGGGATCGGTCCACAGACCGATCAGGAGGCGTCCAGAATCTCATCCAACCCTACTGGTTGCTTCTTGATCGATCAGCCGATCGATCAGGAGCGCGCCTGATCGGTCACCCGACCGATCAGGCCTAGGTCAGTCTGATCAGGCCAAAGCATGATCGGTCTGAGCACGATCAGATCGAACGGTGATCCGTTCAGACGCATTAAAGTCTGGTTGGTGGACCGATCCACCAACCAATTAACTCCTCCAAAACCTCTCCTTGCCGAACCCTAGCGCCGAAAACACCTCACTTGCGCCTCTTCATCCCGTGCGAGCGACTTCCTCCTCTGCGCGTGAGCCTCTCTACGGTTTCTCTCTTCCTGCGCATGCTCCCCTACCGTCTCCTCTGCGCGAGAGCTCCTCTCTGCCTTCGGCAAGTTTGTCTTGCTGAAGTTTTCTGCGCCGAGAATCTCTTCCACGCGACCTCTTTCTCAAACCTTCAAGAACTTTCTCCATGGCGCCTAAGTAAGTTTTTGTTGGTTAGTTCACTTTGTGAATCAGTTCATGGGTTTTGGATTTGCACTAACCATGTTTTGATGTTGTGCCGTGAACTCACATTGTGGCCGCGACCCTTCCTTGCCATGCCCATTTACCCTCATTGCTTAAACTCATCTTGCTTGATCAATTCTTGTGGATTATGACTAATGTATTCCATGTCTTACCTTATGATTAATTCTTGGATCTTTAATTAAACTTGTGATCATATGATCTATTCCATCCTTTGATTATCATTATGTGATCAATTCTTTCAATCCATTAGAAAATCATCCAAAGGGAAAGAACCAATGGAGGAAAGCTCTAAGGGCAAAGGCCCTTCATCATCTACACCACCCTCCATTCCTCCACCTCACCCACCTACTCAATTTCAAAACATTCATTATGCTCTAGCTTTTCAATGGCACACTTTCAAACTCATGCCATGTCGAACTATAGACCAAACCTTCATCTATGAACATTGTCCTGTGGTAAGACGAATCATTGAGTTCTATGAGCTTCAGCCCATCCTTTTCTTGGAGAGATCAGTCAACTTTGATTTGGTCTCTGAATTCTATAATAATATGGTCAGTGGAGAGGGCACGGGGTGGAGGACCCATGTCGCCAGTGTCGACCTTGATTTCAATCGATCTGCCTTCACTGCTTTTCTTGGGTGTCGCCGGTCTGAAAATGACTTTACACTCTATCCTTACCTTCCAAGCCCCCTACCATTTCCCTTTGAGGGAGTCACCCCTGACTCTGTTCATGAATACTTTTTCGGCCATCCCAGGCCAAGGGGTCTTGGTGGGCGAGCTGGTAACTTTCCTACATTTCCTGCTCTTCGCCTGTCCCCCCTAGATTATGTTTTGTTCAAGATCATAACTAACTGTCTCCTTCCAACTACTTCAAAGCATCTCGATGAGATTCATCCTTTCCACTGCTTGATGCTCTATGGGATGCATCAGCGGTTAGACTTTGACCCAGTGACTTCACTTTACTTTTCCATCATCGTCCATAGTCAGATGTATGGTCAGACGGTTTACATGCCCTTTGGCCATATCATTATTGCTTGGCTGGAGTCCGTAGGTGTCGATGTTTCACAGGGTCGCATTGTGCCCATGGTTCGACAGGACTGTCGTCTGGATCGTCGCATGCTCGCTCAGTCCGGCATTGTTGTCGGGTCGTAGGGGCTAAGGTGGAAGGACAGGAGACATGCGGGGGAGGTACCAAAAGCTGTTCATAATCAGGAGCCGCCCGCTGATGCTGAGGATTATGATGAGTGGGCTCCTGACCTCCGCTGGCAGGTTGCGAAGCTAGAGCAGATGATGGAGCGCGAGTTGCATATCTCCGAGCTCTGGCGACAGGAGGTCCGCTCAGAGTTTCAGTCTTTCGATCGCCGTTTAGACGCTCTAGCATCCAACGTCTCTGAGATCAGCTCACTACAGGACACATGGTATGAGGAGTGGTATCATCACACGTTTCCTGATGGTGCATCCCCCAGCATCCCTCCGCTAGGGGATGTTATATATCTTGCTGACTCTTCAGACGATGACTACTCGGAGGATTGATGACATTGACTAGTATGATGCGAGTTAGATTTGCTTATGCTAAGTCTTTTTCTGGAGGTGTCTTGACTATTGATGCACTATGATGCATTAGATATTTTGCATGCATGTCATTTTTGACTTACTTGGATGTATATCTTGACATCTTATGCTCATTAGTGGCTTATTTATTGATATTTTGCATGTATTCTATATTTGGCTTACTATGCTTAGCATGGTGGCGTATATGTGTTCACATGATTACTATCTGCCTATATGCTTCATTCTATATTGCTATGCTCATGCTTATGATACCATGTCTAGTTGGTGCATATGACTGTTATGTCATGCTTTGTGTGTTGTTACTTCATGTTCGTATGATGCATGTGGTTGCTTCATCTTGATCTACCTTTTTCACATGATATCATATGCTTTCAAGAAAACCATTCATACCTTTATTGTTTTGAGATACCCCTAGGGTTGAGGGGGAGTATGGTTAAACTTAGCAGCCCCTCTACACCCTTTTCGGTGTTCGACAAAGGGGGAGAGTGTGGTTGGTTGAGTTTAGGATGATTTTGTGGTAGGGGGTCATGATTCCCCTATGATTCTGAATTTGAGAAAATTGATTGAGAATCCCTAAATTTAAAATCGGGTTGTCAAACAACAAAAAGGGGGACATTGTTGATGCAGTCTGACCCTGATTGTTATTTTGGTGTTGACATCGATTTTAGTTTAGGTCTATGATTATGATTATGGTTAAGTCCTTATCGGGGATTAGGCATTGTATGGAAAATCCTAACCTGGAGGGTTAGGTATGGAAAATCCTAGCTTAGAGGGCTAGGTGTTGGAAAAGTCCTAATTCGGAAGAGGTGGGTGAAAAGTCCTAGCTTGGAGGGCTAGGTGAAAAGTCCTAACTTGGAGGGTTAGGTGAAAATTCTCATCTTGGAGGGTTAGGTAAAAAAGTCCTGGCTTGGAGGGTCAGGTCCTAGCTTGGAGGGCTAGGTTTGGAAAAGTCCTAATTCGGAAGGGTTGGGTGAAAAGTCCTAGCTTGGAGGGCTAGGTGAAAAGTCCTAACTTGGAGGGTTAGGTGAAAATTCCCAACTTGGAGGGTTAGGTGAAAAATCCTTAGTTTGGAGGGCAAAGGTGGATGAAACCCTAGCTTGGAGGGCTAGGTTTGAATCCCTGGATCGGTCTGATGACCGATCAGGGATATTGGCACGCTGCTCCTTCGTGGATCGGTCTGGTGACCGATCCAGCGATGACTGATCGGTTTGGTGACCGATCAGGGAGCACACAGTAAGGTTGGGAACCTACTGTGTGGCTCCTGATCGGTCCGGAGACCGATCAGGGAGCAGGCAGCTTCCTCACTGCCTTGCTCCTGATCGGTCTGGTGACCGATCAGGGAGCAAACAGTGAGTGAGTTCCCCCACTGATCAGCTCCTAAACGGTTCGGTGATCGATCAGAGACTTAGGGTCTGATTTCCGCGATTACTGTTCATCAGACCTGATCGGTCTGGTGACCATCTGGTGACCGATCAGGCTTCACTCTGATCGGTCTGGTGACCGATCAGGCATCACACTGATCGGTCTGGTGACCGATCAGGCTTGTGTTGCCGCGAGAGCTGGGAATCCCAGCAAAGAGGTGGATCGGTCTGGTGACCAACCCACAAGCCCTGGATCGGTCCGGTGACCGATCACTTTAATTCAAATTGCACTGTCAGACGCTCTGATCGCGTCTGACCGTATCTGATTCTCTGCGCTTAACATCTGATACATGATCAGTCTTTCTTTGGAGCAGGTTTGTCTGTTTTCCATCCCAGGTTGCAACGGGCGCTGCCGCTGGCTGGAGCTGCTGTCTGGGGCCGGTCTGAGGGAAGCTCAGGAGGTCCAGAAGGGCTCAGCGCAGGAGAGCAGTTGGAGGCTGCTGTGGGATAGTGACCTGGAGCTGTGTGGAGAAGACTTAAGCGCCGGTTGCGAGAAGTCTTCAACAACTCCGCAAATTAGTATTGCTGTGAAGTTTTTGGCTTGCTGTGTGTTTGTGTTCTTGCTGCTCCATCATTCCTAAGCAAGCCATTGAGATCTGAGAAGCAACCATCCCTTGCTTGAGCACCTGGAGGAAGGAACAAGGGGCTTGGAGTCCAACAGCGAGAAGACACGGAGAAAAGGATTCTTGCGTGAGATCGTCGCTGGGTGGAGCTTGGAAAAACCTGCTGTGTTCTTGTCTTTGCTAAGTGCTAAGTAAGATCTTTCTTGTGTTTCATTATGCTTAAAACCATATCATTGATTGAAACGCTGTGGAGAGGTTACTCCACCGAGAAGGAGGTTGCTTTCTATCCGGTGTTAACCGGGGCTTGATCTGCCGACGATCAAGGGATCGCCCACCTTACGGGCACGCCAAGGAATAGGGGCAAGTTATCCCCGACCCTTGTAAACCCTCTTGTTAGCGTTTTTGCATTTGTGCTTAGCCTAGGGATTTAGTTTTCTGCACACTCTATTTTCTACTCTTTCCGCTGTGCTACTGATCTTTGAGTTGCAGAAATTTCATTAAGTGTTAAAGTCCAAGTGATTGGCTATATTCACCCCCCCTCTCTAGCCATCCGAACTCCAACAATGTGTAAATGACCCAACTTGTCCACCGTACAGGAGAGATGTTGCTCGATTTTCGAGCAAACATGGGTCTTTGGGGGTGTGACAATTTGAGTCTAATCTAAATGTGTCTAACTCGGATTAGACCCAATCTCTCAATCTAATTGGATTCACTTGAAACTCAATTAATTTAATTTCATATTACATTTTAGTCAAACTAAAATCATCTCGTCTCCGAGATATTGTGTCCTTTGTGTGTGACTTAATAGGTTCTCGTAATGTTAGCAATGTATCTAACTCTCCTTAGATATATAAACAATGAGCGACATCTAGCAATGCATCATTGCTACCTAAGTGACGAGAATGTCAAAATCCGACATAACCTTTCTGTATCTATTATAATGTATGATTTTATCCTTCTATCCTCGATATCTAGATTGATCAATGAGGCATAGACCATATCATCCTCTAATCAATCTGTGTTTCTTGATCCCCAAATAGACTTACTCAAGCAAATGAGCTCAATATCTCATATTAACTTATTTGAGCATGACCATGCATTTTAGTAGTCTTACTTGATCAAGGGGCTCATAGATATCACTCTCGTCATATGGGAGGATAGATCCCATCTACTCACATCTCTCCTTATAATTTGTTACATATCCAGTGATCACCTTTGTAGTGCACCCTATTACGGAATTAATGCTGATAAAATTAATGCTGAAAATTCAAAATTAAAAGAATACATAGACCTCAGAAAAGAATTCTGCTTGTTTAAATAATTTTTAAAAGTCAAATTCTAAAAAATTTCGTTCATATCTAAACTAGTATATTAGAAATCATAGGGAACAAATTATAAAAGTATTAAAAACTATATTCCACCTAAATATTTGATAAAACTTGTTGGTAGAAATGTATTTTGTATCCATAAATCTGTATTGCTAAGAATGATAGTAATTTTTTTGTGTGAATTTTTTTTAGAAATTAATGTGTTTATTGTATATTATTTTGAAAATTTCTTTCTCGAGTTTGTATTTTTATAAAAAATTTTGTATTTAATTTTTTTTATAGAGTTCATTCAAATTTACCTATAGAAATTTTTTTAGAATTTTTCAATTATTAAATAAATTTTTATAAATTTTTTTATAAAAAGATGATTTTTTAATTTTAAAAATAGTTTGAAATTGAATTATAAAAAATCGAAATTTTAGAGACTTATCGTTGGATTTTAACTCTTACAAAAAATTATCAAGATTTTTGAAAGTCAAATAAATTTCTAAACATTTATCTTTTAAAATTCATGTACTATGAAAAAATTATTTTTTCACACTCAACGAAAATGCATTTTGACTTGAAAATTTTTATACAACTAGATCTAGTATTTTGACATATCCTCAAAATTTTTGAGAATTTTTGGGTAAACAGATTATTATTTTTCAAAAATTAATTGTTTAATCTTGAATTTTCATTAAAATTATTTTTTAAAAAAATGAATTTTTTTGATGACTATTGATGGTGTTTTTTTTGAAAAAAATTCAAAATATTTTTGATAAAGGAACGTTTTTTCTTAATTTTCCAACACATCCTATCTTTAAGTTAAAAGTTTTTTTTATCCTTAATCATTTTTTTAATGAGATCAAAGGGGGAGAAAAGGGAATTATGTCAAGGGGAAAGTTTTAATTGCAAAAGATTACTTTAATTGCAAAATTTTTTATACTTTATTGTAAAAACTTATTACTTGTTTTTTACTTTTTAAAGTTTTGTTTTCCTAACTTAAATCAGGTGAATGCACTTCAAAAAGAGAAGATTGTAAGTACCCTGAGATAGTTTTGATATGGTCAATTGAGTTAAGTTAGGTCCTGTTTATTTTGATCTCTTTCTCTAAGTGTGCAGGAACTTAGGAGTGTAGGAAGTCGAGCGAAAGACTCGACAGACGAGGAGGATGGTATTGGAAGGGAGCCGACGGGCTCGGTGCATCCGAGGGACGTAAGGTTTGCGGAAGAGTACACCGGTGGATGAGAAGGGCGTACTGTGGGATCGTTTAGAATCGATAGAGGGGGTGAATATCAATAAAAACTTTTCGGATAAAAAAGAATATACGCAGCGGAAATAATAAAATCAAAGCACAACGCTAACACGTTTTCTTTTTACTTGCTTCGGAGTCTGTAACGACTCCTACTCCAAGGCCCATGGTCCTTGACCATTTTCGTTGAGCAATTCTATATTTCAAAAAGATTGTACAAAGATTGAAGCACAAATACAGAATTGAAAATAAATAAATACAAGTATATCGACGACCGAAAAGTAGAATCAGAAGCTGAGCAGTGGGTCGTCGTTCTTTATCATCATTGGCGCTTGAAAACTCGAGCACGGGAGATCTTGAACGAAGCATATGAGTGCTTGAGGTTGGAGAAGTTGCGTTTTGAAGAGGGGGACTGCACCCCCTTTTATACTATCCTGTAGGGCACCCGTGAGGCTTAGGGTGCCTGACACGTCAGCGAAATCTGCGCGAACTTATCCGCAGACTTGGCCAACGTTTATCCTCCCATCCAGGGCGCCTGAATGCACTAGGGTGCCTCAATGCTGACGTGGCAACCTGCCAGCTCAGCTTCGCGACCGAAGGCAGGAGGGGCTTCTGGGGCGCCTGTATCCACACGGGCGCCTGACCACTCGGGCGCCTGGGACGCAGAACCTTGACCTTCATGCTCCTGCACCCAGGGTTAGTTCCAATGTACGAAATGATATGAAAATTGAGTTTATAATAACAGCCTGAGCTGTCTTGGTTCTGACATTAGGTTTCCAAATGGAACCCTAGGTCGAACCGACGCCTAATGTTTCCTCTTCCGGGGAACGCGTCCTCACCTACTCCACTCTGGAGAAGTTACCTTTTGCCAACCGGCTCCTCCGATTGGACTTTTGCTTGGCCTCCGAGACCGCCGGATCTCGAGACGTTCGTTTATCGACCCATCTCTACTTCTGTTCGTAGCTCCCGCTTGGCTAAGACTTCTATCCGATCTTCCGGATCAGGACTTCGGTGCTCAGTCGACGACCAGGACTTCTTGCCCAACCCCCGATCAGGTCTTTGGTGCCCAGTCCACAACCAAGACTTATTGCTCGACCCTGCAGGTCAAGACTTCGTGCCTAGCTTACCTAGGACTTTCCTGCACACTTAACAAGTTTGTTAGATCACACATAATACTTAACTTTGAACCCTTTACCATTATCAAAATTAGATTCGATCTGGTGCTTCGCGCACCAACACGTACGAGACGTCCGATGGACGAGAACCCTAGGAGGAAGTCCATTCAAGAAGAAGGTCGGAGACGGGTTCGGGTGAGCCAACTCTGGATGACCAAAAATCACTCAGCAGCGTCAGAAGATTGGTCAACCAAAGGTTGACTAGAACCAGCCCAACTCAGGCGCCCGAGTCAACTCAGGTGCCTGTATTGACTCGGGAGCCCAACCTTAAGTCTAGCATCAACTAGTCATTTTTTGGCCATTGCGACATCGATAAACGCTGACCCTGATCAAGCGCTCGTGATGTGCCACGTCAGCATGTCGATAAGATTGTTCATGCTCTATAAATAGACCCCTTAACTCTTCATCAACCTAGCTATAAACAACTTCTGTATTCATTTCTCTAGTCTTCTCTGAGTTTAGAATCTGTAAGAGACTTCTCTACCTACAAGGAGATATTCTACAGTTGAGCTTTTTATTTGCCTTGGATTAGCAACCACCCAGGTTACAAACCAAGTACATGCTGGTGTCTCTTTTCTTAGTTAAGTATTTATGTAATGGTTTTTTAGTTTTGTACTTAACTAATCTCTATTTTTGTTATGAATAACAAAAGACGAATTTTTTTATTGCAGGGCTATTCACCCACTCTAGCCGATTTGCATGGGACTAACACTTGCCTCATTAGTTCCTATGGATACGATAATCTTTTATGTCACTTGACCTCGATGATTACGTATACTTACAGATACCATCAAGTTTTTAGCGCCATTGTCGGGACTGAGTAGAGTAACATTTGTTGACTAACATTTAGATTAGCCTAGACATTTCTTTTCCTTTTTGTGTGAATATTTTCCACATATTTTCTTTTAGTTTATTTTCTGTAATTTTCTGCATTGTTCCCTTTTTGTCTATGCACATTATGTAGGACCGTTGGTAGGCCGACAAGACGGAGGTGAATTGCCCTGTAAGGAATACCTTGATCTTTTGTACTTTTCTTACAAAGATGGACGTTAATTGCAGTAGTTAATTAAAAACATAAACAATGAAATAAACTAGTAAGAGACATAAGGGTTTACTTGGTTGCAACCAGCGTGATTGTTAATCCAAGACAATTGAAAACTCCACTATCAAGATCTCCTTTGTTTGTAGGCGGAGTAGCTTCTTGCAGACTTTGAATAGCATAGGAAAAGCTAGAAAATTGTAGTACAAGAGATGATCTAGAAACCTAGCTTTTGAGGGCTATTTATAGCCTAAAAACCAAGTTTATCGTTGACCGGAGGTGCCTCAGATTGGATAGAATCTTATACATAAGCTGCTAATAAGAATTGACTCGAAGTGCCTTAGTTACTGATCGAGGTGCCTCAGCTCTGATTTGAGGCACCTCGAGCTCAAACTGAGGTGCCTCAGCTTTGCAATTGTGCAAGGTTGCTGCTTTGCAACTAAGGCACCTCACTCACCAACTGAGATGTCTCCGTTCTTCTTCCACTTAGGTGATTTCCGACCAACCAGAGTTAGACTCACCTGAATCCGACTCTGGCCTTTCTCCTCGAAAGAGCTTCCTCCCTGGCTTCTTGTCCCTCGGACGCCGCGCACGCCCTTCTCGCTCCACCGATGTAATCTTCCGCAGTCTTCGCGTCTCTCGGATGCACCGAGTCCGTCGGCTCCCTTCCTCATGTCATCCTTCTCGTCTGCTGCATCTTTTGTTCGACTTCCTATGCTCCTAATCTCCTGCATATTTAGACACAGGGATCAAAATAGATCAAGACTCAACTTGACTTGGTTGATCATATCAAAACCAACTTGAGGTACTTATACATTGTGCTTATTTCCTTTCAGTTTTTGCATTTTGATATAGAAATCCAAAAATAGAGTTTACACTTGTTCTATCATGTGAAGATTAATTTCTGTAGGAAACTTGCCATGTATTAATCCTGAGATTGATAAGACATTCAGACGGAGAAGAAGAAACTTGTAGAGACAAATAGAAGAAGAGCCAGAACAAAGAGTCATGGCTAACAATAATAATAACAAGCCTTTAAAAGACTACGCTGCACCACATGCTAGGGAATTTAGCTCTGGCATCACTAGGTCTTCTGTTGAGGCCAACAATTCAATATTGGGGTCGGGGGGGGGGGGGGGGGGGGGGTGGAGCTTCAAAAAAAAACCCAACCAATATCTTGAGACTATCTATGAGATTTGTGGTACACTCAAAATAAATGGTGTGCCAGCGGATGCAGTGAAGCTACTCTTATTTGGATTCTCTCTGAGAGACCAAGCGAAGGCATGGTTAGATTCTCTACCGTCTAATAGCATCTCATCCGTTGTAGATGTTAAAAACCATAAGTTATCTTGGGTAATTGACAAAGAGAGAATAGAATTTAATCCGTCAAAGTCTTCTAACCCATTATCTATATTTGTTATTGTAAGTGTTGGATGCAGGTCACGGAGATCCAACCAAAAGAAGAAGAAGAATACTCTCACCCCCATCAAGGAAAACTGCCGGAGGAAACATCGGATCCAACGGAGAAAGGAAAACCACCCTGCGCCTCAAATGATAGATATGTTATTCCGGTACATGCCCGAAAGAATGACGAGGCCAGATAGTTTGGCCAAGATAAAGGGGAGCATCTCCCCTTTAAAGCAAAGGCTCTTACTTGAGCCATGAGGTCAAGGTTGTCACCTAAAATGAGTGCTTCTTGGAAGGCAACTCAAGAATGTTCATAGTTTGTTTGACATTTCTCTCCGTCTTTTGTTTTGTTTGAGGGTTTGATTTGTGTCTTTTTATTTTTTTATCAAATTTATCGGTTTCTTGGAGGAGGCCGTGTACTCTTTCAAGGGCGGAGGACCACTCAGGATGAGTCGTGGTGAAGGACCATCCCGGAGAGCAAAGAGGGAGAAGCCATGTTGATGGGTCATGCAAATCTACATGGTTGCGTGAAGCAACCTGGAGTAGCAGAGCAAGGCCATGGAGTGACAATGCAAAGTCACACGGTCGTGCCCCAACGACCTGAGTGTTCCACGGCATGGTAGTGCCAATTGGCACGGCTATGTGACCCCCACTGCGAGCTCCATAGAGAGGCTGTGCAAAACTGCACAGCCATGTCACCCCCCCCCCCCTCCCCCCGAAAGGGACACGGCTTGGCCGTGCCAAGGAGAGGCCGAGTGAAAAAAAAAGAGAGAAAAAACCAAGTCGTGTCGTGCTCACCAGAAGGCGCATGGCACAACCGTGCGATTTTGCATGGCTATGCTGGTTCGCCTCACCCTCGCATGACCGAGCCCCTCCTAGGGTACAACCATGCTACAGTCAAACCCCCCCCCCCCCCCCCCCCACACACACACAAATTTTCTTCTTCTCCAAAGCTTCAAGATTCTTCTCTCAACTCTCCCTCCTCTCCTTCTCCTCCAAGAGCACAAATTGTCCTCATCCAAGAGCAAGATTCACCACTAGCAATTAGATTTATCCTCTCCAAAGATAGGTCTAATCCTTCTCCCTCCTAAACAGATCATTCTCCACCTCTCCTTCCTCTCTTCAAAGCTTTCCACACCTTCTCCAAGAGACTCCTCCTTCCTCTCTCAACTTCCCCTTAAGAGAATTCCCCCTTCTTAATTCTTCACACCCAAGTTCTAGCTTCCTCTCTCCTGAATTTGCAAGATAATGTCCAATATCTTGAAGAGTTCTGAAAGAGTGGTTCATCGAGCGAAGGAGGAGACGATCCAAAGAAGAACAAAGGAAAGGGCAATACAGTGGGCACTGGGAAGCAAAAGGCGAAAGGCAAGGGGAAATGGTTGGTACATGATAAGTGTCATTTTGTTGATCATTTTATATGTTTAAATCTGTGTTTGACCCATATTTTACTTGTGTAATTGTGAATTTACCCTAGGTTTTAGGATTTATACCCTTTTTGGACCTAATTGTAAATCTTGTCATATTTGGATTGTTTTGTCACTAAATTTTTGATCTACTTTTGTAGGCTTGGAAGGATCATGGACCTAGGTCATGTTGGGTCAAAGTTGAGTCAAAAGTGGACTGGATCAAGTAATCAAGCTCCGATTTATTTGGACCGTCCGATGCAAGAACGGTTAGATCTAGACCATCTGAGACCTTTTGATCAATCCGAGCTGGGGTTAGGTCTAATCAAGTGATCAGATCAAGATCTGAAGATTTCAGCTCAATCGGAGATCATCTAGCCGTTGGATCATGATTAGAGTGATCTAGACCCTTCATACAAAGATCAAGGTGATCTGAACCATCAGTTGAAGATCTGGCAGATCCGAGCTACCACGAGGATGATCTTGACCTCTGATCAAGATCTGAAAATTTTGAATCAAATCGGGAAAAGATCCACCGTTGGATGAAGCGGATTCAATCTCGCCGTCCACTGTTTAACCATTTAAACTGCCTTCAGCCCTGTTTTCAGATCTGTCGCGTCTTCGCCACTAGCAGCTTAGTTTCCTTCTCGTTTTCTCGTTTGTTCATCGTTTTCCTTCAAACTTTCTTCATCAGAGGCGTGACCAACTCGATCACATCCTTGAATCAATATCTGGATCTCTGGAGGAGAGTTTCATGGCGATTTTAGCTCGGAATTGCGCCGGATGCAGAGCTTCTTGAGGGTTTCGGCAGTTTTGCGATTTGAGCTCTTGGATCTCAACTGCGTCCATTTCCTTCCATCTGAGTCATCTGTAGAGGTCCGAGGATGAGCTCAGATGATTTCCAAATCGTCATCTCAACATTCCACACCGAGATCTAAGAGTTTGAAGTGGAATTTTCCAACTGTGAGCAGTTTCGAGCAGATCTGCAATTGGAGCTTATTTTCCATTGATTTGCGAGTTTTAGGGGTTCTTGGCTTGCCCTTGCGTGACGAACAAGGTGGTTTTGAATCAAGGAATGGTCGAGATTTAGTTTTATGGCAATTTCTTTGTGTTTTAGTTGTAATTCCCTAGCTGTAATTTCTGTTTCAGCAATTCTGCTTTTCTGCACTTGTATCAGCTTGCTACTTTCAATCTTTGAACTGTTTTTCCTTAATTCGGTTTTAATTCTGTAAGACAATTAGTTAGGGAGTTTGTTTAGATAATAATAGCTTTAATTCTTAGTTCAATTTGTGTTTTGCTGTTTGCGTATCAGAATTTAAGCTTTGTATCAGTTTCTGATTTGCAGTTTCAATTTCAGTTCTGAATTCATATCAGTTGATTAGTTCTTTACCTTCAGTTGTTCAGCCTTCATTACCTAGAGAACAATCATCCTAAATTCAGTTCATTTCGTGCTTAGTCCATTTCTGAACTTCTTTTCAGCTTTGCGTATCAGGTTTCTGCTGTGTGCCAATGTCAATTCTACAGCCTTCCATTAATATTCTGAATTGAGTGTTAGTTGTGAATTTTGGCAGCTGGATGTATGAGTTTCAGTTCTCGTTAATGCTACTTAATGCTTGCATTCGAACTTGCATTCTGCATTCATTCTATTACAGCATTTTCATGATCAGATTCTGAAATACATGAACTTGTTCCTTCAATTGGTTGTTTCTGAATTAGCTAGATAATTTCTGCAGATTTAGTGTATCATTCTTGCAGCCTTGTCGAGAACTTGATCTCATTTGTTTCGTTTACCTGCTATGAGTTTGAATTGATCTACATTTCTGCACTTTCATTCTGAAATTCTTGAAAAATCATTTATGCAATAGTTAAGTCTGAATTTTGCATTCAATTAGTTTTTCAAAGCCAAGTTTGTTACATCAGTAGTTTCACATGTAGAGTAATGCTGTTTTTCTTGTACCAAGTTGTCATTCAAGTCTGCATTTAGTATAATTAGTTCATTCTTTTACAGCAGCTTTCGGCACAAGAATTCCCTTCTCTTGGTATCAAGTTTAGCTTGTGAATTCATGCATTTCAATCCTGTAATAAGCTCATGCTTATATTGATGCATTTAATTCTGAATTTCATTTCCTTATTCATGCATTTAATTTCATTAATAGCTTTGTTCTTCAAGTGATGTGATTAGTCATTTCTTAGTTTGTTTCATATTGAGTATCAAGTTTCCATTTCTTGTTATTGCCTTTCCCTTGCATTTTTCTTGTCTATTTGAAACCAAAATCCCATTTCTTATTTGAAACCCAAAAACATTTACGACACATAACTACAAGCACGAATCACACAAACTTGAACTAGCCCTTGGAAAAATACGACCTGTGGCCCCTTTACTACGCTTTTCATATTTTGATTGCAAAAAGGGTTTCCAGCTTTCATCTATAAATATCTAAATTTGAGACCCACATTCGTGACAGTCATTTTGGGTCCATCAAATTTTTGGCGCCGTTGCCGGGGACACATACTAGTTGAGTTGTTTGATTTTTGCTTGTATGCTTATGGACATATCATTTGATTCTATTTTCTTTTGCTTTATCTTTTGTATACGGTTGCTGCCATTTTTCTTGTTTGTTTTGTGACAGGGTTGCAAGATCAAAATGGGGTCAACAGAGCTTGAGGATGCACTGAGGGAGTTAAGGAATGTGTTAAAGGAGTTGGACTACCAACAAAAACGGGAAGCTCAGTCATCTACTTACCAGAAGCAGATTCAGCCTACATTTCAGCCACCTCAGCCACAGTTTCAGCCTCTCCAAGATTTCCAGCAACCCTATCCTAATTTTCAGCAACCAAACTTTCAATTTCAGCCACCACAACCATTTCCACAGCAATTCCAACAAACTCAGCCGAATTTTCAGCCAATTCAGCCATTATTCCAGAATTATCAGATTGGGCAGCCATCATTTCAGCAATTTCAGCCCAATTTCCAGCAATTTCAGAATTTTCAGCACCAAAATCAGTACCAACAGCCCCCACCTCAATTTGAGTGTTCACCACAACAAATTCAACCTCAGATACAAGAATTTCAGGGCTACAGTTTTCAGCCATCTCCACCAACTTGTGAACCAAATATTCAGCAATTTAATTAGTCATTTCATCCATTTGAGCAACCCCAACAGTTTCCATTTCAGCATGCACAGCCTCCTCCTGGACTTCAGCAGCCCTATTTTCCATTTCAAGACCAACAGGGGTTCCACACTAACCAAGGAGGTTTTGATGATCCTGATTGGGATGAGGCTCTACACCAAAGGATGATGGAGATGTGTCAACAAATCCAACAACAACAAGAACAACAACAACAATGGTTTCAAAACATACAAGATAAATTGAATCAGATAAAAGCCCAAAGAGCAGAACAATTATCTTCTCAAGCTGCTTTTAATTCTGAGAGCCCCGGAGTTGGTTTTATATCAGTTCAAGGTGACCCTAGTGCATGGAAAAGTCCTTCTTCAATGGATCTTGCAATTTTAGAAGAAGAAGAAGAAGAATACATTAAAGTCTGGGCACTTACAGCATGCATTCCTCCGGAGACTCCTATTCAAAATCCAATTCAAAATTTTTCAGCTCCAGAAGAAGAAATTGAAGCTCCACAGGACCATTCTAGTCTTTTATTTTCTGATGATAGCATTATTAGTGGTCCTAATTTTTCTAATATTGTTGTTGCAGATATTACAGGAGAAGCATGCAGAGGAGATGATTCCATAGGTGTAGGGGATTGCACTAAGTCCCAGGGACCACCACAAGATTTAGAGAATGAACCAGAAAGTGTAGGGACTTGCATGGTGGAAGCAAGCACCCAAGGATCACCAGTTGATTGTCTACCAGAGCCTGAGGCTGAAGAGGAGCAGGTACATGACCAGGAGGAGACTACAGATACATCTACTATTATAGAACCTCCAGGTATTATCCAGCACGCTCAGGTAAGTATTTCTCCTCTTTGTTCAGAAAAATTCAAAAAGGTACCTAGTGCTCACTTTATTGATTCTGATGAATTTATTGATATACCTTGTGTAGAAATTGTTTGTGAAAATCCAATAGAGGTACCAAACATTGATTTCATTGATCGTACTGCATTACTTGATACATCTCTTGTAGATATGGATTGTGAACAAATTTTAGAGGAACCTATAATTGATGTTGTTTGTTATGATGATATTCTTGATACACATCATGGAAATGCTGATAGTGAAAAATTTTTAGAAAAGCCTGAAATTAAAGTTTTTTATTGTGAAGAATCTCTTGCTATATCTTATGCTGAAGTTGAGTGTGAAATACTTATGGAGGTACCTGAGATTGATCTTATTGACTGTGGAACATTTCTTGATACACCTTTGATGGAATTTGATTGTGAAAAATTTTTAGAAGAACCTGAAATTGAAGTTGTTTATTGTGAAGAATCTCTGGTTATTTCTTATGCTGAAATTGAATGTGAAAAACTTCTAGAGGTACCTGAGATTGATTTTATTGACTGTGGTACTTTTCTTGATATACCTCATGTAGAATATGCTTGTGAAAAATTTATTGAGGTACCAAAAATTGATTTTATTGGATGCGATGCATTTTTAGATACATTTTATGTAGAGATTGATGATATTGCATTTTTATCTTACCCTGCACGCTTGAGGGAGGTCTTACATGGTTTTGCAGGGTCCAGAAGACTACTGGAATGGGTACTCCACCTAAACAGTCTCCGACCTCCTGGAAGATTTTCCAAAAAGAATAAAGAGGGAGGAGATGATCTTGCTTTAACTTATAGCACTCCACCTCTGAAGTGGCTATTGCACTTAAATCACCTTCGGCCACCTGGACAGTTTACTGCGAAAAATAAGTGTGGGGGAGTAATGCAAAATAAAATTGAGCAAATGAAAGAAATTTTTTCAGCTACTCCTACTCCTCCACTACCAAGATGGAGATTATTCCTAGATAGACTCAGACCGCCAGAAATAAAAGGGAGTTTACTTTTTCTTGCATTTTCTTTCATTGCCTTTTTCATCTTTATGCTTGTTAGAAGTAGAATTTTCTTTTGAAATGAATTCTTGCTAATAAATGCATGAGTAGAGTAGAATTAATAAATAGACATTGTAAATATCATTTTATATCTTTTGGCATTTTTTTCTTCATGAGTAGGAATAAATGTATTCCTCTAGGTTATCTTGATAACATTTTAGAGTCTTTTGAAAACAAATTAAATTTGGTTGTTAAAACTTAGAATTTGAGCTCATGGATGAAATCTTGGATGCTTGAGTACTACTTGGCCATGAATTCTAGATTGAGGACTTGAGATGAATTATTTTTACCTAGTGAGGTTTAGCCTTATTTTTGTGACACATACATGTGATTGTACTCTAGAACTTGCTTAGGTTCTTTCAAAGTCATATTTCAATGATTGGATCATATCTATAGAGGCTAATAAATTTGTTTACCTTTCATTATCAATTCTTGATTTTAATCATGTTCTTTCTATTTTCTTTCCTTATCTTCTACTCTTAACCATACCTTTACAGGGATTTGTTTGTTTGGGGATGTTCTTTGATGTTATTTTGCCCGAGACGGACAAAAAATTAAGTGTGGGGGAGTGGATAGTGTGATGGAAACATTTGAAAAAAAAAATTCATTTCATTGATTGAGTTGAAGCCAAAAATTGCCAATTGGAGTGGAGTTTGGTATCAAGATTAATGGGAATTCAGTTGTGAATTGGAGGTGAAGTAAATCTTGAAAAGAAAAAAATCTGTAATGGAAGAATGGTACACGAAAAAAAAATCAGAAAAAAAAAACAGAAAAAATTGTGCCATGGAAGAGAGTTTGAAAGCAATGGAGTTTGTAGCACTTGGGAAGTAGGAATTATGGAAGTTTTATTTGTCAACACTTTGCTAAAGTCTGAATTGAAGTTGTAAGCTTGAATTGTAGAAGAAAATCTGTGTGGAATAGAGGAACCAAGTGGAAACAAGTGAGAAAAAAAATCTGTGTAAAGGGAAAAATCAGAAATTTTGTGCCAAAATGGAAGAAATGCTATGAAATTGTTCCGGCCACTCTTCTAGGAGCTGAATTGCAGTCAATAGTTGCTGAAGTCAGTGAAGAAGAAGAAAACTGATGCCAAGTGGGAAGAAATGAGCAGAAAAAAAAATGAAGAAAAAGAAAAACACACAAAGGAAGCCAAGTATCAATCCCTTTAGTGGAAGAAGATAATCTGAGAATCTGAATGATCTGAGCTGAATAAGAAATCAGAAAACTGTAAGAACGAAGAACTTGATGTTTCGGAATCTGAAGTGAATTGCCTTGGAGCTGAACAGGAAAAAAAACAGAAAAAAACAGTTGGAAAACAGAAAAAAAACAGAATTTTGAGTTGGTTTCACTTGAGTGCTCTAAATTTTGGAGAAGTTTGGAAGCTGATCACACCATGAATAAAATAAGAAGAAGCTGTAGAAAAATCAGGAATTCAGCAGCTGAAAAGAAAGAAAAAAAAGAAGAAGACAGTTTGAAAAAAAAAACAGAAAAACAAAGAAATAAGTGGCACACCTTTGAAATTTCGGCACTATGGAATCATTGAAGTTTCTCACATCCAAATTAAAAGCTTTGCTTCACTACAAGTCTGAACTTGCTAGAGGATAAAAGAAAAGAAAAGAAAACCAGTAAAGAGAAGAGAAGAGAAAAAAATGGCACAATAGAGGAGAAATTGGCACAAAGGAGTTATTGAGGCTTTTTCATCAAATTTTGAAAGAGCAATGCTTAAGCTCACTTCATCACACTTTGACTTCATTATATGGACTGAAAGGAGGGCAAAAATGCATCAAGAATATCCTTGAACATCCAAGTCTTCCATTCCATCAAATTTGCTATTTTCATGTCTTTTATTTCATTTTTACCATCTCCTATTTCTTTCACTTTTGAATAAGTTTTTATAGATGATTGATTCTAATCTTGGATAATGGTAGAGAGTAGATAATAAGCAAGCCTATGGTGGTGCAAGAAGCATGTGTGTAAGAGTGAGCTCCATTTTCATCTTGTACTTAGCACTTAGGAGGAGAGCCACCAAAAATTACCTTGAAAGGCTTAGAGAGTGAAATTCATCTCAATGACTCATGAAGGTTGAAATTGTTAAGTTGTTGATTTAAGGACAAGATACTAGTCCATAGAGTTTAGATTTTTGAGAATTAACTACCCTAGGTAATTTCTTTTCAATTGCTTCTACTTATGTTTGGAAATAAACTAGGGGATACATATTTAGTACTTTTCGCGAGACGCTCAAGCTTAAGTGTGGGGGAGTTGATAAGTGTCATTTTGTTGATCATTTTATATGTTTAAATCTGTGTTTGACCCATATTTTACTTGTGTAATTGTGAATTTACCCTAGGTTTTAGGATTTATACCCTTTTTGGACCTAATTGTAAATCTTGTCATATTTGGATTGTTTTGTCACTAAATTTTTGATCTACTTTTGTAGGCTTGGAAGGATCATGGACCTAGGTCATGTTGGGTCAAAGTTGAGTCAAAAGTGGACTGGATCAAGTAATCAAGCTCCGATTTATTTGGACCGTCCGATGCAAGAACGGTTAGATCTAGACCATCTGAGAACTTTTGATCAATCCGAGCTGGGGTTAGGTCTAATCAAGTGATCAGATCAAGATCTGAAGATTTCAGCTCAATCGGAGATCATCTAGCCGTTGGATCATGATTAGAGTGATCTAGACCCTTCATACAAAGATCAAGGTGATCTGAACCATCAGTTGAAGATCTGGCAGATCCGAGCTACCACGAGGATGATCTTGACCTCTGATCAAGATCTGGAAATTTTGAATCAAATCGGGAAACGATCCACCGTTGGATGAAGCGGATTCAATCTCAGCCGTCCACTGTTTAACCATTTAAACTGCCTTCAGTCCTGTTTTCAGATCTGTCGCGTCTTCGCCACTAGCAGCTTAGTTTCCTTCTCGTTTTCTCGTTTGTTCATCGTTTTCCTTCAAACTTTCTTCATCAGAGGCGTGACCAACTCGATCACATCCTTGAATCAATATCTGGATCTCTGGAGGAGAGTTTCATGGCGATTTTAGCTCGGAATTGCGCCGGATGCAGAGCTTCTTGAGGGTTTCGGCAGTTTTGCGATTTGAGCTCTTGGATCTCAACTGCGTCCATTTCCTTCCATCTGAGTCATCTGTAGAGGTCCGAGGATGAGCTCAGATGATTTCCAAATCGTCATCTCAACATTCCACACCGAGATCTAAGAGTTTGAAGTGGAATTTTCCAACTGTGAGCAGTTTCGAGCAGATCTGCAATTGGAGCTTATTTTCCATTGATTTGCGAGTTTTAGGGGTTCTTGGCTTGCCCTTGCGTGACGAACAAGGTGGTTTTGAATCAAGGAATGGTCGAGATTTAGTTTTATGGCAATTTCTTTGTGTTTTAGTTGTAATTCCCTAGCTGTAATTTCTGTTTCAGCAATTCTGCTTTTCTGCACTTGTATCAGCTTGCTACTTTCAATCTTTGAACTGTTTTTCCTTAATTCGGTTTTAATTCTGTAAGACAATTAGTTAGGGAGTTTGTTTAGATAATAATAGCTTTAATTCTTAGTTCAATTTGTGTTTTGCTGTTTGCGTATCAGAATTTAAGCTTTGTATCAGTTTCTGATTTGCAGTTTCAATTTCAGTTCTGAATTCATATCAGTTGATTAGTTCTTTACCTTCAGTTGTTCAGCCTTCATTACCTAGAGAACAATCATCCTAAATTCAGTTCATTTCGTGCTTAGTCCATTTCTGAACTTCTTTTCAGCTTTGCGTATCAGGTTTCTGCTGTGTGCCAATGTCAATTCTACAGCCTTCCATTAATATTCTGAATTGAGTGTTAGTTGTGAATTTTGGCAGCTGGATGTATGAGTTTCAGTTCTCGTTAATGCTACTTAATGCTTGCATTCGAACTTGCATTCTGCATTCATTCTATTACAGCATTTTCATGATCAGATTCTGAAATACATGAACTTGTTCCTTCAATTGGTTGTTTCTGAATTAGCTAGATAATTTCTGCAGATTTAGTGTATCATTCTTGCAGCCTTGTCGAGAACTTGATCTCATTTGTTTCGTTTACCTGCTATGAGTTTGAATTGATCTACATTTCTGCACTTTCATTCTGAAATTCTTGAAAAATCATTTCTGCAATAGTTAAGTCTGAATTTTGCATTCAATTAGTTTTTCAAAGCCAAGTTTGTTACATCAGTAGTTTCACATGTAGAGTAATGCTGTTTTTCTTGTACCAAGTTGTCATTCAAGTCTGCATTTAGTATAATTAGTTCATTCTTTTACAGCAGCTTTCGGCACAAGAATTCCCTTCTCTTGGTATCAAGTTTAGCTTGTGAATTCATGCATTTCAATCCTGTAATAAGCTCATGCTTATATTGATGCATTTAATTCTGAATTTCATTTCCTTATTCATGCATTTAATTTCATTAATAGCTTTGTTCTTCAAGTGATGTGATTAGTCATTTCTTAGTTTGTTTCATATTGAGTATCAAGTTTCCATTTCTTGTTATTGCCTTTCCCTTGCATTTTTCTTGTCTATTTGAAACCAAAATCCCATTTCTTATTTGAAACCCAAAAACATTTACGACACATAACTACAAGCACGAATCACACAAACTTGAACTAGCCCTTGGAAAAATACGACCTGTGGCCCCTTTACTACGCTTTTCATATTTTGATTGCAAAAAGGGTTTCCAGCTTTCATCTATAAATATCTAAATTTGAGACTCACATTCGTGACAGTCATTTTGGGTCCATCAGTACGCGACAAGGGTAACGAATATGAAAATTCTTTTGGCATAATTTCACATAGTGAAGTTCAAAAATCTAGCAATTTGATGTGCTTGTTACTTGGAAATTAGTTTGCACTAGATAGCCTGATCTGACCATAATGAAAATCTTAGGGATTAAGGAAAATATAGATTGGATGATTAGTGTCGTTGATTGGAACAACTTGATGTATACAACTTACCCTACCTACCCCCGCTTGGTCCTAAAATTCTTGAGTTTATTAGAAGTCAACTTTACTTTAGATAGTGATCATCATGGCAATATAAGTATCAGATTAATGAATCTTGATTACATATGTACTCTATATGAATTCAATAATTATTTTGGCTTACTCGTAGGGGTGTCTCAGACATTTGACTACGAATTTAATAGTAATGCCTTTTTGACCCAACTCGCCGACCTCAACAAGCCCCATGAGTCATCATGCTTTAAAGCTTCTTCCCTCCAAAACTCCCATCTTTCATTACCTTCACCGGGTAATGAGTAAAACCATTTTCGGATGAGCTGAAAGTGACTGGGTAGTTAGGAAGGTAAAACTTTATACTTTTTTGGGCTATGTTGAACAAAGTCGATTGTAACTCAGGGTTCCATTTTCTACCGACTTTGGTGAGAGCTGTAAAGGCTACATCAAACACTATAGTATTTAGCGAGTTGATTACAAAAATCATAGTCAATTTAGAGTGAATTGTTTGATTTAGACATATTCATGGTAATATGAAAATAGACATTGACACATGTTTAGCCATGAAAATGATAGTTCAGGATGAACATGTTTGGTCCCCACGGGACGGACTGATGGTTAGTGCATGGGTGTTGTCACCATGAGGTCTGGGGGTCAAATCTTGGCAAAGCCAGTATGCCCACCCTCCTCACGCATTAGCCACAATATCCGGACTAGTAGCCCTCGTGATTTACCTCCTCCATGTTGACCCTGGGACGGGTTGGTGGGGGCGCTAGGGGCAAGTGAATCACCTTTGCCACCAGGATGAGAACATGTTTGCCTTTCCTAGGAGTGATGGAATTCCTTTCCCTCTACTAAACCCCAAACAAACCACAATTCGCAACTCCGCCAACTAGATTATTAGAGATAGAGTGCTCGTTGATATTGGCTTCCCTATGGAGCACCATCCACCCTTGTCATCTAGACACTCGTAGTAGGCTCAGACTCATGAGCTGATAAGCTACTATGACCCTGAGACAATTAGACATTCTTTTGCCTACGGTGGCACGGGTACACTTAGGTTTGATTTCACTGATCTTCGAGCTTCCTTGGAAACTCTTCACGAGATTCAATGTGCCACCCAACGCTGGTTAGAGAACAATTAGGCACTATCTCAAGAATAGTTCCAAGAAGTTCGAGACCACTTTCAAGTGATGAGGAATTTTCAAGGGCAGATATCTGAGTTCGTCAACAAATATTATAATGAGAGAGACATCAAAAGGGAATTTAGCGAAGATATCTTTATCACCAAGAGCAAGTTTCCATACTTTATCAGTACTATAAGCAAATGGGACAGCTACCATAGGTCCCTAGATTCCCTCCAAGATGACGATCCCTATCCCCTTATAAGAGACCCCTTGATCATTACCCTCCTCCTCCCTATAGACGGCCTAGGCATAACCCTCCCCATCTCCTTATTGATGAAATATCCAAGTCTGGGAGGAGTTTGTACATACTTGTACATAGTTTAGTTTGTTTGCATATTTCTTTAGCCTGTTTACATGTTGCTTTAGTTTGATTGTGGTTTTATTTAGCTTGTGAGTCAGAGTTCATCATGTGCACATTACTGCTGTTTTATCTTACTCTCAAGTAGATACTCTTGCATTCTCATTCTCCATTTATATTATTAGATGTTAGTGCTAGTATGTCAAATGAATGACTTTTCTCTATCTATATTAGCACGAAGTGAGTATTGCTTTATTGAAATATTTGAAGATGACCTAGTTTTAGAATCTCCCTTCACTTTGTTTATTTTGAATAGTAGATAATTTGATAAATAGTCATAATTCATAGAACATGCTAGTATTTGTGTCCCATGGTGATATTTCAAATTGCATTTTGGTTACTGGATGTGGCTCAGATCATTAAAATTCACTTGGAAAAATCTTTATTCTAACACTTGCTTGGATAGACTTGCATTTCTATTAGTGCTATACTTGTAAAGCACCAAAAAAAAAAATTGAATTGATTAAAGGATTAAAAAATAGTATCATAAGTAGAAACTAACAATTTACTTTTTTGAGACCGAGTTAGGTTATTGAGGAAATAAATGTTAGGATTCCATTGATTTCGAGCACGCCTTTGAGACCATGGGGTAGTTTGAAAGAGATAAATTAAGTGTGTGGCAGGTAAGTATCTATCGCAAGGATTATAAAGAAACTAGTTAGATGATGATTTGATTAAACATTAGATTTGAAACTTGAAGAAATATGACCAAGAACTTCTTAGGTCACACTCAAATAAATTTTTATATCGTGCTCATCAATGAAAGTGTTTGATGGAGTTAAGTGACGGGCCCAAACTATGCTAGTTTAAATTGTCACGAATGTGGGCCTCAAATTTAGAATTTATATATGAAAGCTGGAAACCCTTTTTACAATCAAAAAACTGAAAATGTAATATAGGGGCCACAGGTCGTATTTTTCTCGGGGACTAGTCGACGTTATTTGATTCAAGCTCGTGTTTAGGTGTCGTTTGTGTTTTCGGGTTTCAAATAGATGTTTGGGTTCTGGGCTGCAATCGGAAATGACAAAATCACAATGGAAAATAATGGAACCCTAACTCATGAACCAACCAAGCGAATGCATTTAATTATTCAACCAATTGGATCACTTAATCCTCTAAAGCCCTTAAGCAATTTGTTTGAAACTGATTTCTGATTTCTAAAACAGATCAAAATGCCAAGCAATGAAATTAAAGCAGTGATTGAGTTTTCGGAAATAAACCAGCTTGATACAATGAAAAGCATGCAAAATTAAGAACTTGAACAAGTACCAACTTCAATTCAATTTTAGCTACAAGTTTTGGTAGCCAACAAATGCAAACTAAGTTTGGAAATGGATGAATTCAGTACCAATTCATTTCAGACAATTATGCACACTAGAAACACCCTAAAACTTGGTACCAATCATTGCTTAAACATGAACTTGATACAAAGTGCTAAATTTCAGCACATTTGGCACATAAGAGAAGAAAGCTACTTCCCAAATTCTGCTGCCCTTGCAAATAATCTCCAGCTCAGAATTCAAAGTGGAAGCTGGTCAATTGAGCTTAGGAAGCAAGGCAATTAGTGAATAAATTTGCAAGAATTGAAGGAATGAATTTAACTTCCAAGTGCAGCTCCATATCAGGCATGTTAAGGCAAACAATGTGCAGAATTTCATGTTCAATTCGGATGCAGGGCCAACAATCAAGGCAAGCTGGCTGAAAGTGCTTTTGAAACCAGCTTTCAGATGGGATTTAGAAGACCTAACATTCCATTGATGCAGCTTAGAATTCATAAACTGAACAACTCCAACAATAATTCTAAAACTGTCTAAGCAGAGATGGATTCAGGATTTCAGAAATCAAATACAGGGACAAGACAGAAATTCAAATCCAGAATTTAGTGGAACGAACTGAGCATCAATGCCTTAATCTAGCTCAGAAGAACAACTGAATTCACTAATGTTATTGGCATCAATGCAGAAAGGAAAAACTGATGTGCAGAAATGGAGTGGAACACGCAAGGAAACTGATATTCAAATTGAAAAACAGATTCTGAAGCTGATATCCATTGCTATGGAATCATACCGACTGCACTTGAGTTCAGAACTCAGCTTATTTGTATCAATTCAGCAATGAGAAGTTGAAAATTGCAGAAATTAAAACTGGGTGGCAGAATTCGAAATCAGATTTCAGAAATGAAGTTGCTTCACAATAACTGATGTGCAAGGCTAAAAACGAATGCTAATCAGCTAGGCTAAACTGCAAGATAAACTCATAAGGGAAAACTAAAGCGAGCTTGGAACAAAAATGCAAGAATTCAATAGGGAGAACTGACCCACCATTACAGAGCTTGATACGCAGCTATAACTATCTGATACGCAAGTAGAAAATTGCAAACAATTGAAACTAAGTAAAGTGTTAGCTAAATAAGCTGGCTAACTACTGGAAAAACAATTCGAACCACTAATTAAGCAGAATAAATCCAAAACCGAAGCTAAAACAACTGATGAATAAATTCAGAAACAGGAACAAAATTCAGAAACGAGATTACAGCTAATAAACGAGATTAACCAAGCTTCAATCCCTCATCTCAGCTCACAAATCCTTGCTGTCACTCAAGGATGAGCTTCCGATTAAGATAGAAACAATCCATACAAGAAAACGAATCATCTGATACAAAATCCAGAAATAAATTGGCAGAAACGAAATTACAGCTACAACTTAAAAATTCGCTGATTAAACTAAACCCCAATCCTTCTCCTTGCTGTCACTCAAGGATTAGCATCGATTTGAGGTGGTCGCGCCTCGAATTGAAGAAAAACTGAGGCAAAAATGAAGAACAAACGAAGAAATGGAAGCTTGCGGCGAAGACGCGACGAGAACAGCTGCTGCGTGATTTTTCCTTAAATAATAACCAATGGACGGCTCAGATTGATCGGAGGAGATCCAACGGTAGATCTTGCTCTGATTGGAGCCAAACTTTTATGATGATGATCTGGGGTCAGGATCTGCCTTGTGGTAGCTCGGATCCTCCAGATGTCCAACGGATGGTCCAGATCAACTCTATCTGTGAATGGACGCTCTAGAGCCCTCCTTGCTTGATCCAACGGTTGATTGAGCTCTGATTGGGATGAAACCTTCAGATCTTGATCATAGAGCTTGATCAACCCTAACCCTAGCTCGGATTACTTCAGATCGTCCCGGATGGCTCAGATCTAGCCGCTCTTGAATCGGACGGCCCGGATTAATCGTAGGCTTGATAATTCGATCCGGTTCACATCCGACTCAGGTTTGACCCAGTATGCCCTAAGTCCAGGATCCTTTCATGCCTACAAAAATATATCAGAAAATTAGTGGCCAATTAATCCAAAAATTGTGTAATTTTGCAATTAAGTCCAAAATAAGATAAAGTTCCAAAACCTAGGGTAAAATCATAATTAAGCAATAAAAACATGGGTCAAACATGGATTTTAGTAATTAAAATAATCAATAAAATGGTGCTTATCATTAAGTCACCCTGGCAACCTGTGGAAAACATCTGTGGGCCCAGGTCAGCCGTCCGAGGTTGGAATAACCTCGTTAATTATTTTTTTAATGGAGTTAAGTCAAGTCACTAGAGATTATGTTAAATCCGACACTTTTGACTAGGTCCCGGTAATTTTCGGAGGATTACCAGGTAGGTTCCAGGGACTCCGAGTCCCTGGACACAAAATTTAGGGATCAAAAGTTAATAAGACAAACAATTATAAGGACTAAAACGTAAGTAGGTTTGAAACTAAGGGTATCCTTACGATTTGTCTGAAACTGTTGGACTAAATTGTAAAATGTCCATATAAATACACGACCTAACCTATTCGGCCGATCACAGCCGTGACTCACTCACCCGCAGCCAAGCACCCCCACGCATCGATCTTTCTCTCCTCCCTCGCCCGCGTGCCCTAGTTCTCAGAATCCTTCCACCGTTTTCACCCACTCGATCGCCGACCACCCCTCTCCATCACGCGACGCCGGCTACTAGTGTTGCTATCTTGTGGATTGACCGGAGTTGCAGAGGGTTGACGCTCGATTGGGGTTTCTCCTTACTCGTTGTCCGCAAGGCGGTGAGGCGAAGTGGGGTGGGCGATTAGGGAACCGTTAGGTCGCTGTTCATCCTAGTAAGCTCTCGGTTCCTTAGATCTCAATCTTTGTTTCCCTTGGTGAGTTGTGATGCGATTGGGAGTTCTGTGTTGATTTGCATCGACCGCGATTCTCTCTTTGGAATTCAAATCGTGTCTGGTTTGTTTGGGCAGGATGGGAATCTGAGGTTTGTCTCGAGGATGCACTGAATCCCTGCTGACCCCAGTTCCGACAGATTCAAGTGGAAGAGGTGGCCGACGCATCAGGTAAGGAATGGATGGTTTGGGTTTATAGTTGCGCTGCGTTTTGTTGGAATTTCATACTCAAGATTCGATCCATTTGGTAGATTGTGAGTTGGAGTTTGATTCCTCTGCTGGAAAATTTCAGAGTTATGTTCTGTGCTTGAAGTTGGCTGCGGTATACTTGGGATCAATCTTCCTCAGTTTTTGTTGCCGAGAAAGCTTGTGAATTCGAGGTAAGGAGCTATCCTTGGTAGATATACCTTTACATGCTGCCCTGGCTTTTGGAGTTAGCTGTAGTATTGATGTTTATTGGGATTAGTTTGTTGTGGTTATTAGAATTAGGTGTTGGCTTTTTGGAAGGGGAAACTATAGGTTAAATGTAGACTAAACCTAATCCTAAACGAATAAGGGTTTAATCATTTAATCAAGTTAATTAAATGAAATGCGAGGATTAGGTTAACCCTAATATGACTTAGGGACTTGTTAGCTAGCTACTATCTTTGTGATAGCTAATTAAATGCATCCTTGATACAGGAGCTTGATTTGGATTTATTGTTGTTTATTATTGGCGGGTGGTTCTATCGCGTTTGATACGGACTTCCACTCTTGGAGGCGGGTACCCCTTGACTTATCTTGTTGATATTGTCATATTGTTATGCATAGACTGTTATATATAGCAGTAAGTTTATACGCTATCCTTGTTTAGTATGCTTGTTCTGGATACTTGTTGTCTATCCCTGAGTTGTTATGCTGTTAGTTCCATACAGTCTCAGGTATTGTCATATATATATGTATGCTTAGATATCATGATGTATCTCTTGCATTTGACGTTGAGGGATCAGTAGCTTCCGGCCAGTATACCTTGTAGATTATCTGTATTTCCTGTTATAGGACTCAGACTGAGACTTAGTATACTGAGGACTTGGTGAGGGAGGTATGTGTATCTATCATACACCATCTCTGCATTGGTGCATGCCGGCGATCAGCGACTCCCTTGTGGTTGCGCCTATCGTCTTCCGGTACATGATATGCGCACACGGCCACTCGTGGGTTAGTGGATACCGTAGGATGTGCGCATTTGCCCTGTATTGCTCCGTTCAGCCACTATTTGGAGGGTGAGCCGGGGCGTGGTAGCAGCCAGGGATCCCTTCTCGTACTGAGCCACGAGGAGATGAGAGCTTGACTCCCACATTGCTTGGGGTAGGAGCGGAGTCTCCACCAGCATCCTGTCCACCCGGTCACTCAGGAGCAGTGATGGCAGGGTGCGTACAGTTGTCATAGCTCTACCCTCTCAGACGTCACCTATGACAGGTGTACGATGATCTGACTGGTGTCAGGGGTGACACATGTCATTGCACCATGTGCATATTTTGCATCGTGCATTGTTTGCTGCACTTGTTTGACATGCATATTCTGGAGACTTGTTATCTGAGATTATATGTCTATTGGTATTCCATTGGTATTTATTACCCTCTTTTCATGTTAGATGGATTCTGGTATGTATCTTCCTCAGTATTTTCAGTACTAATCTTTCCCTCTTATTGATATGAGACTGTATTAGCGGAACTCTTATTGTTAGTATAACTTTCTATGCATATCTACTCTGGGTATCCGCAGAGTTCTTTTGGACTCACACCGTTGGTTATTTTCTTTAATTTCAGGTTGATGTCTGCCAGGAGAGCCCTAGCCGCCAGTCCCCAGCTCGAGAGGAGCTCTACTTCGTTTTATTTTGTGTTGTTTTTCGGTTATGGACCCTGTAGTATGTACTTTACTTCCGTTGCCATGTTTTGGACATATATTCATGTTTTATTCGATGGTATTGTACTTTTGAGTCCTATGTTGGACTTCGTGGGGTTTTGGCTTTGTTCCTGCCCCCTGGCAGCTCAGGTGAGTTCGTGCTTTGGTTTTACGACGGTTATAGTCATATATCTGTTGTTTCTGCATGGATTTGAGGCCTGAGGCCATTTAACTGCGTGGTTGTGCTATTTGTATCTGTGTGTATGTGTAAATTGTCCGCCGGACAGGGGAGGTGTCCGATTCTCTATTGGATCAGCGGCTCCAGGGTCTCGGGGCGTGACAATTTATTTTTGGTATCAGAGCGTAGGTTTGTGATGCCTACTTGTTTTACAGGTTTTGTCGGATCTTTTCGGATTTTTTCGAGAAATTATCTGAAACCAACATATTTTTGGTATCAAACCCAGGATGCGGGATACCATCGATTCGTGTTTTCTCGGAATTTAAATCTGACACTGAACTGGTAGGTGTCGGAGCTCGGGTCTGATGTTATTCATCCGAGTACATTACGGATCTTTAAGACCGTGGTTGCGATGCGACGGCAATTTGGGACTTGGCAGTGACAGGACTTCTCCAGGCAGCAAATAGGTAATTTAAGGTTAGCCTCTTGGTTTTGATTATAATACTCGTTAATAATTTAGCAAGTATGACGCGAGATGCTCATATTCCTGTACCGAGACGTGGTCGGGGGCGGCCACGTAAGGGGACTGTAGAGCCTCCGGCTGTAGAGCCATCTGAGAGGACCACTGATAGAGAGCCTGATAGACGAGGTCAGACTCCGCAGGACATCCAGAGGGGTCAGGGTTCCCCGACTCAGAGGGTCCCTACTCCATTCCCATCAGCAGTCCCTACTGCCCCTCCTGCTGTGTCTACGCCGATAGTATTCACTGTGTCAGCGGTCGTACCACTGCCGACACATTCAGTACCGGTAGGATCTGCACTGATGTTCCCTGCAGTTCCATCAGAGACACCTATTCCGACGCATCCCGCAGCTACCTCGGTGGTACCTGCCCCGGTTATCCCCACTATTCCATCGGAGGCGCCTGTACTTGCTCCGATGTATTCTGCAATTCCACCAGCAGCACCGGGTCTGTATTATCAGACTACGCCATCAGCAGTACCGGCACCATCGTATGCTACTGCACCCTCGATTATGACTGCTGCAGCATATCCCCCTACTCAGACTACGATGCAGGCCCCGGTGCTCCCTTCAGTTCCACCGGCATTTGTTGCCCCCGGATTTTCTACTGCACCTATGGTACCACCTGTGGTGTCCACCCCGATCATGCCTACGGCTCCTTCTATGATTCCCGCACCGGGATGTTCCACCGTGCCCCCTGCGGTATTTGATCTTACCGATGGCGTTAGAGATCGAGCCCGGATTCTGATGTTGGCGGCGTCCGTGAAGGGCCGATTCACTTTATTCCAGGGAGGACCAGATCCAGCTGCGGCCCGAGAGTGGATCAGGACACTTGAGAGTACTTTTCGTTATCTGACGTGTTCGGAATGGGAGAAGGCTGAGTTGGCCATTTATCATCTGCGAGATCAGGCGTATGCTTGGTGGACTACGCAGCAGACCGTCATTGGCGAGGAGTACGTCACCTGGGACACATTCCAGGAGGCATTTGAGGCGAGGTACCTTCCAGCAGCATTCCGCATGGCTAGGCGACAGGAGTTCATGGTTCTCAAGCAGGGAGACCTATCAGTACTGGAGTATGAGGCGGAGTTTACCCGCCTATCAGAGTATTGCCCTCACATGGTTGCAGACGACATGGAGAGGATGACTCAGTTTCATCAGGGTCTAGCGGCATACATTCAGACTCGCATGTCAGGATTTGTCCCGACCTCCTATCGAGAGGCATTAGAGTGAGCGCTCATTATTGAGATGACTCAGCACAGACTGTTTGGGGGTAAGAAGAAGGGGAAGCAGGCGGTAGCGGACTTAGCTCAGACACAGCAGCCGCAGACTACTGGACGGAAGCGCGGCAGCCACACTCAGGCAGCTTCTGGCACTTCTGGGGCATCCTCTCAGCCCCAGAAGTCGAGACGTTCTTCCACCGGATCCTTCCAGTCTTCTCAGCAGGACCGGAAGAAGACTGCACCGACATCTTACTGTACCCGTTGCGGATCCCGAGAGCACGTTGTAGCAGATTGTCGCCTGGAGCAGGCCGTATGCTACCACTGCAAACTACCAGGACACTTGAGCCGGGACTATGCCTTGAAGGCACAGAATGAGAGGACGGGAGCCACTAGCCAGACTGGACCTTCGGGACAGTCGGGAGCTCATAGAGGCGGACTGAGGACTCAACCTTCATTCCGCCAGCCGCATGCTGCCCCACCAGCACCTGCATACTTTATGCCAGGACATGAGTCTAGTTACACCCCAGCCTTATCGCAGAGCCCAGCATCAGGACCTCTACAGCAGACTTATCCAGCTTATCAGTCCGTGATGCAGCAGCCTCAGTACCCGGTGGGAGGGTCAGTTCAGCAGCCGCAGTCTCAGTTGCAGTTCCCACCTCAGCAGTACCTAGCAGTGCCACCACCACCACCGCCTGAGACTGGACGGATCTATGCGGTCACTCGAGAGGAGGCCCAGCTGGCCGACGGATCGGTATTTCGCGGTACTATTTCTCTTTATGCCTTTCCTGCTGAGCTATTAGTTGATACGGGTAGTTCTTACTCTTTCATATCGCGGATATTCATGAGTAGGATTGGTAGATTGGCTACCGCTAGATTACAGCAGTTATTTGTATCCTTACCCTCAGGAGAGATCTTGAGTATTACACAGGAGGTCAGAGCATGCTCATTAGATTTTGGTAATATTACCCTCACGGTTAATTTGTTAGTTCTGGAGATGGTGGACTTCGATATTATTCTTGGTATGGATGTTCTTACCGCGTATCATGCCACAGTCGATTGCCAGACGAGGGTGGTCACTTTTCGGCCTCCGGACCAACCCTCGTGGGATTTCACTGGCATCAGGGATGAGGGCTTATCAGTTATTTCTGCGCTTCAGGCACAGAGATTGCTATCTCACGGTTGTCAGGGTTTCTTACTATCATATATTAGCACCGACGACAGCAGTAGCCCTCCGCTCTCGGACGTTCCAGTGGTCCGGGAATATCATGACGTATTTCCAGAGGAGCTACCGGGTTTGCCTCCCAGGAGGCCAGTGGAGTTCACTATTGAGCTGATACCGGGGACTTCGCCGGCATCGAAAGCTCTGTATCGTATGGCACCGAGAGAGTTGGATGAGTTGAGGATTTGTTTGATCAACTCAGGGGCACATCTGTGTATTCCAGGATTGATTTGCGATCCGGATATCATCAGTTGAGGGTCAGAGAGTCAGATGTCCAGAAGACAGCGTTCCGCACCAGATGTGGACACTACGAGTTTTTGGTAATGCCATTTGGGCTTACCAATGCTCCAGCGGTATTCATGGACTTGATGAACCGCGTATTTCTGGAGTATCTGGATCAGTTCGTCATAGTATTCATTGATGACATCTTAGTCTACTCTCATTCCGAGGAGGAGCATGCACAGCATCTTCGCATCGTATTGGAGACTCTCAGACGAGAGCGTCTATATGCGAAGTTCAGCAAATGTGCCTTTTAGTTGTCATCAGTAGGTTTTCTGGGACACGTGGTATCTAGCAGAGGCATCTCAGTAGATCCCCAGAAGATCGAGGCTGTTACCAGCTGGGAGCAGCCGAAGTCAGTTACTGAGGTTCGCAGTTTCTTGGGACTAGCAGGCTACTACCGACGATTTGTTGAGGGCTTCTCGAGCATAGCTATGCCGCTGACACGCCTTACCAGGAAAGACATGAAGTTCACATGGATAGAGGCTTGCGAGACCAGCTTTCAGGAGCTGAAGCGGCGATTGGTGACAGCACCCGTCCTCGTTCTTCCATCAGGAGAGGACGGATTCGTGCTGTATACCGACACATCTCATCAGGGGTTAGGCGCAGTTCTGATGCAGCACGGACGGGTAGTATCTTATGCTTCTCGACAGTTGAAGGAGCATGAGAAGAACTATCCGGTTCATGATTTGGAGTTGGCCGCCATCATCTTTGCTTTGCGGATTTGGAGGCACCACCTGTACGGTATTACTTTTGAGATTTTCACTGATCATAAGAGTTTCAAATACCTATTTACGCAGAAGGAGCTCAACCTCCGACAGAGGAGGTGGATGGAGTTCCTGAAGGACTATGATTGCACCATTAGCTACCATCCAGGGAAAGCTAATGTTGTGGCGGACTCATTGAGCAGGAAGTCCAGAGGGACTTTGGCCTGCCTCCGGGCATCAGTTACCGAGCTAGTTCAGGGTGTCTCAGAGTTGGGTCTAGAGGAGCAGGGGCAAACTGAGAGGGGTATTCTGGCGACCATTGTTGCTCAGTCTTCCATTCGGACGAGGATCAGAGAGGCTCAGGCGAGCGATCAGCATCTGCAGTTCCTCGGCAGTCGAGCAGCCACAGAGCAGCAGTCTGATTTTACTCGAGACGATGCGGATGTCTTGTATTTTCGCGGGAGACTTTGCGTACCCGAGACACATCCTGTTATGGAGGAGCTATTACAGAAGGCGCATCGCTCCCGATTTGCTATCCATCCGGGTGCCACCCGTATGTATCGGGATCTGAGACGTTCCTACTAGTGGAACGGCATGAAGAAAGACATCGCGGATTTTGTAGCTAGATGTCTAGTTTGCCAGCAGGTTAAGGCTGAGCATCAGAGACCTATTGGACTACTTCAGAGGATTCCCATTCCTGAGTGGAAGTGGGAACACATTACTATGGATTTCGTGGTAGGATTACCGAGGACTCAGTGAGGACACGATGCGATTTGGGTGATCGTTGATCGATTAACCAAATCCACACACTTTTTGGCCATTCGGAGGACAGACTCCTTGGACAGACTAGCAGAGCTGTATTGCAGAGAGATCATCAGGTTGCACGGCATACCGTTGAGTATCATCTCCGACCGAGATCCGCGTTTCACCTCATGCTTCTGGCAGAGTCTGCAGAAGGTCATGGGTACCGAGCTCAGATTTAGTACCGCCTTCCATCCGCAGACCGATGGTCAGTCAGAGCGTACCATCCAGACCTTGGAGGATTTACTGCGAGCCTGTGGTATGGATTTCGGAGGCAGTTGGGAGGATCATCTGCACCTTGTCGAGTTCGCCTACAACAACAGTTATCATGCGGCTATCCAGATGGCACCGTATGAGGCGTTGTATGGTAGGCCTTGTCGGACACCCACCCTCTGGGAGGAGGTTGGGGAATCCCAGCTGTTAGGACCTCAGAGAGATCAGCACGAGGTAGAGTTAGTCTGTACCATCAGACGCAGGATATCTGAGGCGCAGGATCGTCAGAAGAGCTATGCCGACCGGAGACGGAGACCTCTGGAGTTCTCCGTAGGTGATCATGTATTTCTGCGAGTTTCACCCATGAAAGGGGTGAAACGATTCGATCTTCGAGGGAAGCTTGCTCCGCGTTACATCGGTCCATTCCAGATTCTGGAGAGAATTGGAGCAGTTGCTTATCGTTTGGCTCTTCCACCATCCATTACCGGCGTATATGATGTATTCCACGTATCGATGTTGAGGAGATACGTACCAGATCCTTCCCACGTGTTATCGGATGTCTCGGTTCCACTTCAGCCTGACGCGACTTACGAGGAGATTCCTGTACGGATTTTGGGTCACCGAGAGCGTCAGTTGCGGAACAAGACAATCCGGTTGGTTAAAGTCGGATGGCAGCATCACTCAGATGAGGAGGCTACCTGGGAGCTTGAGGATGTCATCCGAGCTCGCTACCCCCACCTATTCACTTGAGGTATGAATAGTTCGTTACTGTTCAGTATTTATATCAGCATACTTCTTAGTAGTGTTTACTATAGTGAATATCGAAATTTGGGGACCAAATTTTTATTAGAGGGGGAGGATGTTAAATCCGACACTTTTGACTAGGTCCCGGTAATTTTCGGAGGATTACCAGGTAGGTTCCAGGGACTCCGAGTCCCTGGACACAAAATTTAGGGATCAAAAGTTAATAAGACAAACAATTATAAGGACTAAAACGTAAGTAGGTTTGAAACTAAGGGCATCCTTGCGATTTGTCTGAAACTGTTGGACTAAATAGTAAAATGTCCATATAAATACACGACCTAACCTATTCGGCCGATCACAACCGTGACTCACTCACCCGCAGCCAAGCACCCCCACGCACCGATCTTTCTCTCCTCCCTCGCCCGCGTGCCCTAGTTCTCAGAATCCTTCCACCGTTTTCACCCACTCGATCGCCGACCACCCCTCTCCATCACGCGACGCCGGCTACTAGTGTTGCTATCTTGTGGATTGACCGGAGTTGCAGAGGGTCGACGCTCGATTGGGGTTTCTCCTTACTCGTTGTCCGCAAGGCGGTGAGGCGAAGTGGGGTGGGCGATTAGGGAACCGTTAGGTCGCTGTTCATCCTGGTAAGCTCTCGGTTCCTTAGATCTCAATCTTTGTTTCCCTTGGTGAGTTGTGATGCGATTGGGAGTTCTGTGTTGATTTGCATCGACCGCGATTCTCTCTTTGGAATTCAAATCGTGTCTGGTTTGTTTGGGCAGGATGGGAATCTGAGGTTTGTCTCGAGGATGTACTGAATCCCTGCTGACCCCAGTTCCGGCAGATTCAAGTGGAAGAGGTGGCCGACGCATCAGGTAAGGAATGGATGGTTTGGGTTTATAGTTGCGCTGCGTTTTGTTGGAATTTCATACTCAAGATTCGATCCATTTGGTAGATTGTGAGTTGGAATTTGATTCCTCTGCTGGAAAATTTCAGAGTTATGTTCTGTGCTTGAAGTTGGCTGCGGTATACTTGGGATCAATCTTCCTCAGTTTTTGTTGCCGAGAAAGCTTGTGAATTCGAGGTAAGGAGCTATCCTTGGTAGATATACCTTTACATGCTGCCCTGGCTTTTGGAGTTAGCTGTAGTATTGATGTTTATTGGGATTAGTTTGTTGTGGTTATTAGAATTAGGTGTTGGCTTTTTGGAAGGGGAAACTATAGGTTAAATGTAGACTAAACCTAATCCTAAACGAATAAGGGTTTAATCATTTAATCAAGTTAATTAAATGAAATGCGAGGATTAGGTTAACCCTAATATGACTTAGGGACTTGTTAGCTAGCTACTATCTTTGTGATAGCTAATTAAATGCATCCTTGATACAGGAGCTTGATTTGGATTTATTGTTGTTTATTATTGGCGGGTGGTTCTATCGCGTTTGATACGGACTTCCACTCTTGGAGGCGGGTACCCCTTGACTTATCTTGTTGATATTGTCATATTGTTATGCATAGACTGTTATAGATAGCAGTAAGTTTATACGCTATCCTTGTTTAGTATGCTTGTTCTGGATACTTGTTGTCTATCCCTGAGTTATTATGTTGTTAGTTCCATACAGTCTCAGGTATTATCATATCTATATGTATGTTTAGATATCAGGATGTATCTCTTGCATTTGACGTTGAGGGATCAGTAGCTTCCGGCCAGTATACCTTGTAAGTTATCTGTATTTCCTGTTATAGAACTCAGACTGAGACTTAGTATACTGAGGACTTGGTGAGGGAGGTATGTGTATCTATCATACACCATCTCTGCATTGTTGCATGCCGGCGATCAGCGACTCCCTTGTGGTTGAGCCTATCGTCTTCCGGTACATGATATGCGCACACGGCCACTCGTGGGTTAGTGGATACCGTAGGATGTGCGCATTTGCCCTGTATTGCTCCGTTCGGCCACTATTTGGAGGGTGAGCCCGGGCGTGGTAGCAGCCAGGGATCCCTTCTCGTACTGAGCCACGAGGAGATGAGAGCTTGACTCCCCCATTGCTTGGGGTAGGAGCGGAGTCTCCACCAGCATCCTGTCCACCCGGTCACTCAGGAGCAGTGATGGCAGGGTGCGTACAGTTGTCATAGCTCTACCCTCTCAGACGTCACCTATGACAGGTGTACGATGATCTGACTGGTGTCAGGGGTGACACATGTCATTGCACCATGTGCATATTTTGCATCGTGCATTGTTTGCTGCACTTGATTTCTGCACTTGTTTGACATGCATATTCTGGAGACTTGTTATCTGAGATTATATGTCTATTGGTATTCCATTGGTATTTATTATCCTCTTTTCAGGTTAGATGGATTCTGGTATGTATCTACCTCAGTATTTTCAGTACTAGTCTTTCCCTCTTGTTGATATGAGACTGTATTAGGGGAACTCTTATTGTTAGTATAACTTTCTATGCATATCTACACTGGGTATCCGCAGAGTTCTTTTGGACTCACACCGTTGGTTATTTTCTTTAATTTCAGGTTAATGTCTGCCAGGAGAGCCCTAACCGCCAGTCCCCAGCTCGAGAGGAGCTCTACTTCGTTTTATTTTGTGTTATCTTTCGGTTATGGACCCTGTAGTATGTACTTTGCTTCCGTTGCCATGTTTTGGACATGTATTCATGTTTTATTCGATGATATTGTACTTTTGAGTCCTATGTTGGACTTCGTGGGGTTTTGGCTTTGTTCCTGCCCCCTGGCAGCTCAGGTGAGTTCGTGCTTTGGTTTTACGACGGTTATAGTCATATATCTGTTGTTTCTGCATGGATTTGAGGCTTGAGGCCATTTAACTGCGTGGTTGTGCTATTTGTATCTGTGTGTATGTGTAAATTGTCCGCCGGACAGGGGAGGTGCTATCCGATTCTCTATTGGATCAGCGGCTCCAGGGTCTCGAGGCGTGACAGATTATGATGCACTACACTAATACATAAGTCTAATGCAAAGTGTTTGCTTGAGGACAAGCAAAGATTTAAGTCTGAGAGTGTGATGAGCATAAGTTAGACATATTTTTATACTCTTATTAGCACTTATTCACTTACTTTTCTTAGTTCTAATCTACATTATCATACCCCTTCATGTTATTTTATCGGCATGATTACTTCCTTTTGTTCGAAGATCTGCTCTGTGCTTGTTTTTATTAACAGGATATGATACGAAGCGAAAATGAAACAGAAACGGAGCAAAATGAAAGTCAGAGTGATGTGTGTAGATTATATATGTTTTTAGGGATTAATTGACGCACATTCACTTGTACTTCTTGCTTATGATTTACGTTATTGCACCTTATTTTATCATTTTATTAGCAAAGTTATTATTTTTGTTTGGAGAACTACTCTTTGCATGTTTTTATTGATAAGACATGATTTCGAAGCAAAAAGAGAGCATTAGAGCAATTTAGAAGAGAGGTCAGTAAAGCATGGTCGTGTGTCAAAGAGGAACACCTAGAATGCACCGCGGATTGATTTTGGAATAACCATAACCTTTCACTTGGTTGGAGTCACGAGCTGATTCACCCATCAAAATGAAGAAGACTTAAAGATCTACAACTTTGCTTCAAACATCAAGCCGTGGAAACTGTCTTGGGGAGGGCACAGTCGTGCCTCTCCTAGACACGGTCATGCCTCCACCCAGACTGCAGACCAAAAGTACAATGATCATAACTTTGCGTTCATTTAGAGTTATGGGGCATTACAACCATCAAAATGAAGAAGACTTTAGGATCTACAACTTTCCTTCAGATACCAACCCGTGAAAACCATGTCTTGGCATGCTAAAAGGGGAGACACTACTATGCCTCTCCCAAACATGGTCGTGCCTCTCCCAGACACGACCATACCTTACTCCAGGAAGATTTTGACATAGCCATGCCTTTAAAAGACATATGCATGCCTCTCTGCCAAAGTTTACAAGACATGGTCATGTCAAAAAGACAGTCCTATGAACACTTACATCCTAAATATGCATGTCAACTAAATGCAGTAATCAAGTGCAGCAATCACAATCAAATGCAGTAATGCATAATATGCACATGATGCAGCATGGGTCACCCCTAATGATAGTTGGCCACCGTCGCATCTATGCGAAACCGAGTGGGTAGGGCTTTGACCATGTCCTCCATCCACCCAGGTGGCCACCGTCGCGTATATTGCGAAACCGAATGGGTGGGTCTTGAACACTGAACGTACTCCGCCCTAGGGAGAAGTAACGCTCCCAACCCCTCGCTATCTCCGGATAGAGTAAGGGACCTGTCGTAGCGCCGTGACCTATAATCCACTAACGAAGAGTGGAACTGGAACTACACGATAGGTAATCTAGCAAATCTGATGACCCGTCTCAGCCTCCATGGAGCCAAGAGTCGTCTACGTATGCCCCCACACCAGTAGCATGTCCGATGACCCGTCTCAACCTCCAGGGAGCCAGGGATCGCCCGCATATGCTACGTGTAAAGATGATGCATGTCACTAACACATGCATCATCCACTATCTAATCCTACTACCATCTACATGATATGTAGTAGTCCAGGTAATAGACATGCACCATATCCTAATCTTAGAACGAGGTATAAAGTCTGTTGTTTGTAATCCAATACACGTAGTAATATGGAATAGTAAAGCAGTAATCCTAATCAGATAATAAGTACTAAATGAAATCGTACAGAAACAAAAATAATAGGTATCCCTACTGCTATCTATATCTAACTATGCATAAGTGTCACGCCCCGAGACCGGCGGAGCCGCTGATCCAATATAAAATCGGACAGCATCTCCCCTGTCCGGCGGACAATTTACACAAACATACAACACACACTTTATAAATTGGCCTCAGGCCTCAAAACAAATATATAATATATGGAAATGAAGACATAACAGCACCAAAATCTTAAAACTCACCTGAGCTACCCTCGGGGCAGACGCGCAGCAAAACGATAACACACAATCCAACAAAGGACTAAAAAATACAATACCATAACAATGAAACACAAATACATGTCCACGATATATGGAAAACAAATACAACGCATAAGGAAAACTATAAAAAGGAAAACCAACGTAGAAGCACCCATCAAAGGAGTCGTAGGTGTTGGTGCAGAAAGCACCACAGTCAAACCTGTGTTTTGATAATGGCAACAGGGTTCAAAAGTTAAGTCTTACTTGATATCTAACATGTCACTTGAGTGTGCAGAGTAAAAAGCCCTAGCGAAGGACTGCTAGGCACTGGCGAAGGAATGCCAGAGTACAAAGCCCTAGCGAAGGACTGCTAGGCACTGGCGAAGGAATGCCAGGGTGAAAAGCCCTAGCGAAGGACTGCTAGGCGCCAGGCGAAGGACAGCTTGGGACTAAAGCCCTAGCGAAGGAATGCTAGGCACCGGGCGAAGGACAGCTCGGTATCCAAGACCTGGCAAAGGACCGTCAGGCAAAAGTCCAACCAGAGGAGCGGTTGGCATCAGGTACAATCTCCCGAGAGGAGTAGGTGAGGACGCGTTCCCCGTCGAGGGAACAGTAGGCGTCGGTTCGACCTAGGGTTTCATTTTGGAAACCCAAAGTCAGAACCAAGACAGCTAAGGCTGTATAAAATAATATAATACTGCTTTTTAGACTAACCCTGGATGCAGGACCGAAGGACTGAGTATCTGCAGCTCAGAGAGCCTCAAAGGAGTGAGGCAGAAGCTGAGCAGGGCGCCCCGGATGTTCCGGGCGCCCCCAAGGTCAACCCAAGTCAGCAGGAGCGAAAACACGCCTCGACAGTTATATGTCGGGGCGCCCCGGATGCTCCGGGCGCCCCGCCTGTCGCGGGCGCCCCCAGTGCCAACTGCCAAAGCACACCCTCGCGAAGCCAAAAGGATGAAGGCTTGACCCGATCAATGCGGGCGCCCCGGTCAAACCTGATCCCGATTTTGAAGGGATCAGATGTTGACCGCGCTGGAGACGGATCGACCGCCACGTGGGGGGGCGCCCCCGACGTCCCGGGCGCCCCCAGGCCCTATATAAAGGGCCCTCGACCCCAGGCTTCAAGCAACACTTTCAATCAACGCTTCTACGCTCTTCTGTTCTCGCGCCTCGCTCCGGAAACCTCCCAACTCGAGCCGACGACGTCCCGCTGCTCCGAAAAAGACAACCTACATCGGACGTCGGTAAAAGAAGAGTTTTTCTTTTAATTGTTAAGTTTACTGTGCTATATTTGTAAATCAATCTTTGTAAACTATTATTGCGCCTCATATAGAATTGCCTAAAGTAAACGGTCAACGACCGTGGGCCTTAGAGTAGTAGTCGACCTAGGCTCCGAACCAAGTAAAAATTACTGTGTTCGTGTGTTTGTTTTTATCTTCCGCTGTGCAATTTCTCTTTCTCTAAATCCGAACGATTTCCGATATTCACCCCCCTCTATCGATTCTCTCGATCCAACAAGTGGTATCAGAGCGGGGAAGTTCAAATTTGGTGCAATCACCAGTTTGAAATTTTTTTCAGATTTTCTTTATTTTCTTTTTCTCGTTCGAATTTTTTTAAAATTTTTTCGTTCGAATTTTTTTCCGTTAATCGAGGTTGGTGCAACACCCCTCGATATTTTATTCATCTTATCCCGCACTACTAATCCAAGACCAAGTCTTGGGAAATTTTGTTAGTTATCTTTTTCAGATTAAATGGCCATGCAAGAAGGATTCAGCACCGCCAGACCTCCACTGTTCAGTGGAGAAGACTTTTCTTACTGGAAAAGTCGAATGGAGGTCCACCTGAAAACTCAGGTGGACATGTGGATCATCATCCAGTCCGGACTGGAGATTCCCAAGAACGCTGAAGGAATACCTCAAAGCTACTCAGAATGGGACACCGCTCTGAAGCGCAAAATAGAAGCCGATGCAAAGGCAACTCAGACCCTACAATGCGATTTAACAAAAGAGAAGCTGAACCGGGTGAGCCCCTTCAACAGTGCCAAGGAGCTATGGGTAAAATTGATCGAGCTGCACGAAGGAACATCAGACACTCGGATCAGTAAGAGAGATCTGCTCCTAAGCAAACTGTACACCATCAAGATGGCCGACAATGAAACAGCAGCCCAACTCTACGCACGAATCCAAGAATTGATGAACGGTCTTCACACTATAGGTCACAAGGTCGAAAACCGTGACCTAATAAGGTATGCCCTAAATGCTTTCCCTAGAAATACCTTGTGGGCATCTATGGTAGATGCATACAAGGTTTCAAGGGATCTCTCTAAAATTAAATTAAATGAATTGTTTTCCAAGTTAGAACTTCATAAACAGACTAACTGCAATATGACCGAGAAAGGTATTGCCTTTGTTGCAGGAAAAACAGGAAAATCAACAAAGAAGAAGCCACAACCTGAACTCGAGTCTAACTCAGACTCAGACTCAGAAGACGAAGAAGGAGATCGACCGAAGCTGGTCCGATTGGCCCGAAGTTACTATAAAGAATTAAAGAACTAAACCAACAGAAAGAAGGTCAACCGAAGAAAGGACGAACCAGCTGAACCCACAAATGACAAAAACAAGCCCAACGTAACCTGCTACGAGTGCAAGAAGAAGGGTCACTACAAGACGGAGTGTCCAAACCTAAAGGAGACCAAAAAGTCAAGAAGAAAGAAAGCACTACAAGCAACCTGGGACGAATCTTCCTCAGAAGAAGAAGAAGAAGCACCCCAATCAAACCTACTAGCCCTGACCGCCTCAGAAGAAGTCGAGACCGAGTCTGAATCAGAACAGAACGACGGCTGACTAACCTTTTCAGAAGACGGCGAGATCAAGGTAAGTGGTTTCAATAGAAGTCAATTAAATGATCTTATTTCTTATCTTTCTCGAGATTTGGCAAAAGCCAAACTCCGAGTCGAATCCCTCCGACAGGAAGTAAAACTCCTGAAAGAGGAAGTTGACTCTAAATCCTTAACCGAGAAAGTTCAAGAAGGAACTCCTACTCAAGTTGAAAAACTTGAAAAAGAGAACTCCTCCCTGAAAACTCAGGTTAAAGATCTTAGAGCGGCCTTAGAACGATTCACTTCTGGTTCCAAGGGTCTTGACATGATTCTTGGAAAACAGAAGTCTGTTCTAAATCGATCCGGACTTGGCTATAGAACCAAATCCCGACAAAGATCTTATTTTGCTGTACTGAATCAGTCCAGAAGTAAAATTCAGGCATGGGTACCAAAACTATGCCTGTACCAACAAACTGGATCAAATCAGTATTGGATCCCCAAGGACAAGATTCACATCTTGCCTAATCATTATCGTGGCTATAGTCCAGGGGGAGCCAAACTGAAAACTATATTTATTGTTAGATAAAATTTAATTCCTGATTACAAATTGCATGTTTGATTGTTTATTTAAATTTCTGCAATTTACCATGCTTAGAAATAGTTAGTATAAGGACTAAACAAACTTAACTGAAACTTGAAAACATAGTATTGGGTGGAGGTGAGATGATAGTACGTTAGGGAAACCAATTCTAATAAGATCAAGTTTACTTGGTCTCTTTAGACTGGTGAAACTAGCCGAAGCTACCGATCCAAAATCCAAACTAGTTAGACCAGAACTTTTTCAAAGATTAATTTTGAAAATGAAATTTCATTAAACGGCTTTGTCAAGGAAAGGGTTGATGATCCAATAAGGCTACGACCAAAGAAGGCCTAGTGTCTCGCTAAGACCTGGAAGCCAATTTTTGAATTTTAAATTCAAATTACTTTTTGTCAAATTCAAATCTAACACAATTTTCAGTTAAGCATAGATTCAAACATCCTTTCAAAATAAACTTAACTGTTTTCAAAAATTAATTTAATGTTTTCAAAACAAATAATAATTTCTCAAAGTAATTTTATTTATCAAAATCTGTCTCACAAAACCTATAAGGCTAACGTGATTGAAAACCCTAGATTTGGGTGAGACAGACTAGGCAGTGAAACTCAATTTAAGCTACTCCTGACTCTAATTGGTTCCAAATCAATAAAACTCTTTATGTGTAGGAACATAAAGATTTGGACCAATGGATATTGGATAGCGGTTGCTCCAAACACATGACTGGAGATAAATTGAAGTTCACCAAACTCAAGTTCAAGAACCTAGGCTCAGTGGCATTTGGTAACAATGCTACACTCAAGGTAATTGGGTCAGGTAATATTGAGCTTAAATCTGACTTTATTATTAAGAAAGTTCTCTTGGTTGAAAACTTTAAGTTTAACTTGCTTAGCATAAGTCAGTTATGTGATTCTGATTATATAGTCACCTTCAACAATTCTAACTGCCTGATTAGAAATGTACAAGACTCAGAAATCATACTTAAGGGCACTAGGAAAAATAATGTATACACTATAAATCTTCCCTCAGTACCCAAATGTATGTTAACTCAGCTAGAACAATCGAACCTCTGGCATAGGAGACTAGGTCACACTAATCTGAGGACTATCTCAAAAGTCACCCAACTTGGCATAATCAAAGGAATCCCCAAAATTAAAAACAATGAAAACCTAATATGTGAATCATGTAATCAAGGTAAACAAACCAAATCTAATCACAAACTAATCCAATCTGACCTAACTCAAACCACACTTGAGCTCCTGCACCTTGACCTATTTGATTCACATGGAGTCAAGTCACTAAGCGGGAACCGATACTGCTTAGTAATAGTTGATGATTATTCTAGGTTCACCTGGGTTAGGTTTCTAAAAACCAAAGATGAAACCCTAAATCTATTTAATGATTTCTGTAAATTAATTGAAAATCAAAACGATACTAAAATTAAAAGACTTAGGAGTGACCACGGGGGAGAATTTGAAAATCAACGGTTTGAGGAATTTTGTAAGGTCAATGGGTATTTACATGAATTTTCATGTCCTAGAACCCCCCAACAAAATGGGATAGTCGAAAGAAGAAATAGAACATTACAGGAAGCCGCTAGGGCTATGCTCAACGAATTTAACTTAGCAAACCAATTTTAGGCAGAAGCGATTAGTACGGCGTGTTACATCCAAAATAGGGTTCTGATTAACAAGCGACACAACAAACACCCTATGAACTGTACTACCATAGGCTCCCAAATCTACACTACCTAAAGGTCTTTGGATGCAAAGTCCATATCCTAAACACCAAAGACTACTTAGGGAAATTTCAGTCCAAATCAACCCTAGGTATCTTCCTAGGATACTCAACCACAAGTAGAGCCTATAGAGTTTACAACAAACAAACTAAGAAAATTGAAGAAACAACTAACTTAATATTTGATGAAGAAGTCAACTCAACATCTGATAATCCAGACCTAACTTCATCAAATTCTGATCAAGAAAATAATGAACAAACTAGTGAACCCTTAATTGAATCCTTAAACGAACTAATTATTGAACCAATTATCGAACCAACAAATGAACCAACCCAAAGAGTCAAATCAAATAGTGAACCAAACCGACCAGCCGGACCTGAGGCTGAACCAAGTTCTAGGAGAACCAAGAAACCCAGACTTAGTCACCCAACCGATCAAATTGTGGGTGATCCAACTCTAGGAGTCAGGACTAGATCCTCCTATAGAAACCTTAGTCAAATAGCTATGATATCAAAAATAGAACCCAAAACTATAGATGAAGCCCTACCTGACCCTGATTGGAACATAGCTATGCAAGAAGAATTAGCCCAATTTGAGAGGAACCAAGTCTGGGAACTAGTGCCTAAACCTGAAGGCAAATCCATCATTGACACTAAGTGGGTCTTTAGGAATAAGCTAAATGATCAAGGAGAAATAGTTAGAAATAAAACCCGCTTAGTAGCTAAGGGATTCAGCCAAGTAGAGGGGTTAGATTATGATGAAACATATGCCCCAGTAGCTAGACTTGAGTCCATTAGAATGTTGTTAGCCTTTGCATCCCATAAAGGATTTAAGCTATACCAAATGGATGTAAAGTCTGCTTTCCTAAATGGATTCATTAAAGAAGAAGTTTATGTAGGACAAACCCCTGGGTTTGAGGACTTAGACAAACCTAACCACGTTTACAAATTAACTAAAGCACTATATGGGTTAAAACAAGCACCTAGGGCTTGGTATGAACGTTTATCAACTTACTTAACTTCTAAAGAATTTAAACAAGGACAAATTTACTCATCATTATTTATTAAAACCCTAGGAAAAGATATATTTATTGCCCAAATTTACGTAGATGACATAATCTTTGAATCCACCAACACAAACTTCCTAAAAGAGTTTGTCAAAATAATGGAAAATGAATTTGAAATGAGTTTAGTTGGGGAGGTTACCTTTTTCCTAGGACTACAAATCAAACAAACTAGAGATGGAAACTAGGTCTATCAATCCAAATATGCTAAAGAGTTAATAAAGAAATTTAAAATGGATAACTCTAAAAGCATAAGTACCCCCATGGCCACTAATGTAAAAATAAATAGTGGCCCTGATGGTAAGCCAGTAGACCTCAAACTATATAGAAGTATGATAGGTAGTCTACTGTACCTTACAGCCAGCAGACCTGACATTCTTTTTGCTGTAGGGATGTGTGCTAGATACCAAACCTGCACTAAGGAAACGCACTTAGCAGCCCTAAAAAGAATACTAAGATATGTAAATGGCACCCTAAATGTAGGGATTTGGTATCCTAGAACCTCAACTTTCAATCTGTCAGGATACACGGATTCTGACTATGCTGGTTGTAAATTAGATAGAAAGAGCACAAGTGGAAGCTGCCAACTATTAGGAATAGTCTAGTAAGTTGGTGCAGCAAAAAACAACACTGTGTAGCTCTGTCCACAACTGAAGCTGAGTATGTAGCCTTAGGAGAGTGTGTAGCACAACTTTTATGGATGATGCACACTCTTAAGGACTTCCAGCTCAACTACACCCAAACTCAAGTATTTATTGACAATATAAGTTCAATTAATCTAACTAAGAATCCAATCCAACACTCTAGAACAAAACACATAGAAGTTAAACATCACTTCGTAAGAGACCATGTAGCTAGGGGTGAGATAGTACTTAAACACATAGACTCAAAATCCAACTTAGCTGATATATTCACAAAACCCTTACCTGAGTCTGAGTTCAGCTCACTAAGAAAGCAGTTAGGATTGTGCTCTGTAGAATAGATTAACTCTACTCTTGTTTTTTTTTGCTTTACTTTAATTTAAAATCAGTTTCTAAAAGAATTTTGAAAAACTGTTGTTTTTAAAATCAGTTTTAAAAATCTTTTCGGACTTAGTTTTTTTAAAAAAAAAACTACCCCCTTTCAAAACTAAGGTTTTTTCGCAAATGGACTTAGCCTAGGCCCTAACCCTAGAACTGCATGCACCTATAGATTTAGAAGCCAGCATCTCATAAGCACTTTAGGGTACTTTTGATTGATAACCTAGAAAGGGTTGAGATGCTTAGGTTTTTGCCTTAATTCAAGATGCTTTAAGTCAGTGCATCTGCAGTAATTGGGGCACTAAATACAACTTACACAGCAATCAAGATAAGTGTCAAGTTTAGAAAATCTAACTTGAACAGAAACACTTAACTTGACTAACCCTAACGAAAACTACTGCTTATAACAGTTAGTAAGTAGCTAAAAGGGTTAGACAGGTCCCTACAAGAGAAAATCAACTGATTTGGTCTCAGTCTTGGTTCAGTACAGCAAAATCATACGAATATTTTCCTTTATGAAAGTTATTTTTTGTATGCAATTTAATTTCTGCTAGATCTATCTGTTTTTGATATATGGCAAAGGGGGAGAGATAGAAAAGGAGAGAGTTCAAATTTTTTTCCAAATCTCAAAATCTTTCTTCTTTTTTCAAAAAGTTAGCTACTTTTCAAAACTTTTCAAAACCTTTTTAGAAGTACTTAAGTTTTTTAAGTGTTTTGAAAAAACCTTATTAAGTACTTAAGTTTTTCAAAACGTCTCGAAGTTATTCAAAAGTACTAAGTCTTCATAAGTACTTTAAACTTAAATTGTTTCAAAAGTTACTAGGTACTTAAATTATTTCAAAAGTTACTAAGTACTTAAATTGTTTCAAAAGTTACTAAGTACTTAAAGTTTTCAAAACTATTGAGTACTTTAAACTTAAGGCTTCAAATTTTTTGTAAGTACTCTAAACTCATGCTTTTAAAAAACTCCTCTATGTACTTTTAAAACTTAAGTTATCAAAAGATTTCCAAAGTACCTAAACTTAAGTTTTCAAAGTGCAAAATCATTCTAAGTAAAGTTTTTTTTAACCCCACGAAGTTTTGAAAAATCTAGGGGGAGATTCCCTCCAGGGGGAGGGAACAAATTTTTATGTTTTTTGATTAAACTTAACTTTTTGAACTAGGATTGCCATAAATCAAAAAGGGGGAGATTGTTGGTGCAGAAAGCACCACAGTCAAACCTGTGTTTTGATAATGGCAACAGGGTTCAAAAGTTAAGTCTTACTTGATATCTAACATGTCACTTGAGTGTGCAGAGTAAAAAGCCCTAGCGAAGGACTGCTAGGTACTGGCGAAGGAATGCCAGGGTACAAAGTCCTAGCGAAGGACTGTTAGGCACTGGCGAAGGAATGCCAGGGTGAAAAGCCCTAGCGAAGGACTGCTAGGCGTCAGGCGAATGACAGCTTGGGACTAAAGCCCTAGCGAAGGAATGCTAGGCACCGGGCGAAGGACAGCTCGGTATCCAAGACCTGGCAAAGGACCGCCAGGCAAAAGTCCAACCAGAGGAGCGGTTGGCATCAGGTACAATCTCCCGAGAGGAATAGGTGAGGACGCGTTCCCCGTCGAGGGAACAGTAGGCGTCGGTTCGACCTAGGGTTCCATTTTGGAAACCCAAAATCAGAAGCAAGACAGCTAAGGCTGTATAAAATAATATAATACTGCTTTTTGGACTAACCCTGGATGCAGGACCGAAGGACTGAGTATCTGCAGCTCAGAGAGCCTCAAAGGAGTGAGACAGAAGCTGAGCAGGGCGCCCCATTTGTTCCGGGCGCCCCCAAGGTCAACCCAAGTCAGCAGGAGCGAAAACACGCCTCGACAGTTATATGTCGGGGCGCCCCGGATGCTCCGGGCGCCCCGCCTGTCGCGGGCGCCCCCAGTGCCAGCTGCCAAAGCACACCCTCACGAAGCCAAAAGGATGAAGGCTTGACCCGATCAATGCGGGCGCCCCGAGCGCTCCGGGCGCCCCGGTCAAACCTGATCCCGATTTTGAAGGGATCAGATGTTGACCGCGCTGGAGACGAATCGACCGCCACGTGGGGGGGCGCCCCCGACGTCCCGGGCGCCCCCAGGCCCTATATAAAGGGCCCTCGACCCCAGGCTTCAAGCAACAATTTCAATCAACGCTTCTACGCTCTTCTGCTCTCGCGCCTCGCTCCGGAAACCTCCCAACTCGAGCCGACGACGTCCCGCTGCTCCGAAAAAGACAACCTACATCGGACGTCGGTAAAAGAAGAGTTTTTCTTTTTAATTGTTAAGTTTACTGTGCTATATTTGTAAATCAATCTTTGTAAACTATTATTGCGCCTCATATAGAATTGCCCAAAGTAAACGGTCAACGACCGTGGGCCTTGGAGTAGGAGTCGACCTAGGCTCTGAACCAAGTAAAAATTACTGTGTTCGCGTGTTTGTTTTTATCTTCCGCTGTGCAATTTCTCTTTCCCTAAATCCGAACGATTTCCGATATTCACCCCCCCCCCTCTATCGATTCTCTCGATCCAACAGTAGGGACCCAGGACTGGCAACTGGGCTCCTCCGCCGACCTATCATCCTGAAAACAAAAACATTATGACGGGTGGTGATTCTAAGTGGACTCTGCGGGTATATAGAAAGATATGCATGGCTAAATAAATAGCTGAAATAAGCTATACAGAATCAACAGGATACAGTCTCAACAGGAATATCAGAAATACGCATAACTGAAAGTAACAAAGGACAGTACATACCAGAATCAGCCTATCCTGATCATAAAAGGACTCGTACCATACGAGCTAGTGCAGGGTCATCAAACCACACATATATCATATACCCTGTATATGCATGTCAAACAAGTGCAGCAAATAAATGCAGCAAATACAATCAAGTGCACAATGCATCGTATGCACATGGTGCAATGTCATGGTCACCCCCTAACACCAGTCAAGCCACCGAGACAGGCGATACTGTGTCAGCCGAGTGGGTAGAGCTGTGACACTGTACGCACCCTGCTATCACTGCTCCTGAGTGACCGAGTGGACAGGATGCTGGCGGGGGACCACCCCCCTACCCCATGTATATATGAGGGAGCGTCGCTCTCATCTTCTCTGGTCTATGAAAAGAGAAGGAATCTCTGCCTACTTTCACGCTCCGAAACCACTACCCATGAGCGGTCGAGCGGAGCAGTATAGAGCAAATGCACACACCCAACGGTATCCACTAACCCATGAGTGGCTGTGTGTGCATATCATGTACCGGAAGACGATAGGCTCAACCACAAGGGAGTCGATGATCGCCGAATGCAACAATGTAAGTATGGTACATGACTCATACACATGCAATTCCTCTCAGGTCATCATGCATAACTCAATCTAACATGCACAAGTCGATCACAGGTATAACAACCTAACCATCATGCATCTAGATACACATGCAAGTAATAACAGTAATCAAACAACACCACCATACATGGCATGCTATCCTATATCCACATACTCATACTCATACTAACACTATACAGAATCAGATATCAATAAACGAGACTGTATAGGGAAGAATAGATCATCTCAAAGATCAAGCAAAAGTATCAAGCAGGATAACAAATGGTAACAGATTTAAGGTAAACAAGGACCTACTACATAAATAATAGCAAGTCATGCATAAAGATAAAGTGGTACTACAGATACAAGCAAGAAGTACCCGCCTTCAAGTAGAAGTAGTCTGTATCGAATGAGAACCACCCGCCAATAATCAGCAATGATCAAATCCAAATCAAGTCTCTGTATCAAAGGGCATATTTAATTAACTATTACAAAAAGATAGTAACTAGCTAATTAATCCCTAATCCCTACTAGGGTTAACCTAATCTTTCGCTTTCTATTTGATTATCTCTAATTAAATGAAAAGATTCCTAATTACCCCTCGAATGAGGTCAAATCCCCAATCAAATTCACCACGCTTAGTTTATTAAATTTGGCTTACAAGTTAAACCTAACCCCTCCCAAATCCAAGTATCGTGTGGCAACATCGTAAGCTCCTACCACTACAACAGATCCACATTGGTTCCAAAGGTCAAATGAACTAACCTCTAAAGGAACCCCAGCACAGATCCAAAACAGGGCATCTAGTATCTACCTCCTATTCGAACATATACCAGGTCCAAGACGAGGCCACACAACCACATACCTCAATAGATCACACTCCAAACAACAGTACACAACATCCTCAACCACAAATTGGATTCTCGACCATAAACAGAGCTTAGGACAGCTCATGGCCGAAACAACCAACCAAACTCATCAAAGAGAACAGATGATCAGATTCAACATAGGGTCTCAAATAGAAGCTCACCCTGAATTGATCCCTCCTCAGCTGCTCAAATTCCAGCTTCAATCCAACCTCCCCTAATTAATCCAGCTAACCAAAATCCCTAAAATCATTTCCAACAGTGAGCTCACGGCATAAGAACCCACTGAAATTAGAGAACTAAAACCCCACTGCTTACCTGAACATAGCAGCTCTCCACGGCATCAATTTCCAATCGACACAGTGAGATGGCACAAGGAAGCAACACAGAGCACCAAGACCCAGGCTTCTACAGCTAATCCACAAAGGAAGAACTGCTACAAGATCCAATCAAACTTCAAATCAGTTCGGAATCCAAACCCCAAACAACCCACTGATCAAATCCTCCAATTTAGAATTGAGTACAACAATGAGCTTACCTCAGATCCATACCTTCATCTCCGGAGTAGGGAATAGAGCAACTAAGCCTGCTCAGATCGAAATCCGGCTACTCCAGTTAACCTAGCAACCGTCTTACTTCAACCTTCGATGATTGAACTCCAACCCCAAGCCATCGATCCGATACACCACCGCCCCAATCACTAGATCGCCCTCAAGAAGAGGAGTAGAACTCAGATTAGTGAGGAAAACCAATCCAACTTCTACGGCTCGAAAGATCCAGACTGAAAGAACCCTAGCTCACCTCCGTTGGGGCTCCGGTCGTGCGATGACACCGTCGGCCGTTGGCAACCACCCGCGCCCCAAATCGCCCACAGCCAATCCCTAGATCCTACTCACGAGGTGGTCCGGGGTTCGGGAAATGGAAGCTTCGCCGTCGGCTAGCTCCGAGGGGCGCAGTTCGCCGGAGAGAAGGAAGACAAAGGAGACCATGGAGGCGTCGGTGCTCGATCGAGAGAAGTGGAATCGGGGGCGTTAGGTTTGTGGCCGAAGGCAGCGACGCAGGCCCTTAAGTCCTGCCATTTTCCATTTAGGCCCCTCAAGTCCCTTAAAACTGAGATGCAACCTTAGCTTTGGTTCTTTAGCCTAAAACCCCTTGAAGGTTTAATTCTTGAACCAATTTAATCCCCAAAACTCGTTCAAGGCTTGAGAAACACTAGAACCTGCTCGGTAACCCTCTGAAAATTTCTCGGGACTAGTCAAAAGTGTTGGATTTACCAATAAGAGTTTAACTATATCTAATAAAGATAAGTCAAGGGTACCCACCTCCGATGTAGAACTCTGGAAACGACGAGAACACCCCGTCCAAAATAACATCCGCGACGAGTGAACTAAGTCAATGCCCTTCATCAAAGATACAATTATTTAGCTATTTACGCAAATACTAAATAGCTAATATCTCAACCTATTAAGATCATCCTAATCCAAATGATAAATTTCAAATTTAAAACCTACACCTAAAGGTTAGGTTTAATCCCTAATCCAAGTCATGATCAAATCCAAAAAAAATCCAAACTAAGCTCACGACAAGATACGTAAGCACTAGGATGAACTATAGCTTAGGTCTACAACCATTCCAAATCAGAACCATAACCTCGCAGAGCCACTCATCCAAAACAAAGAGGTAAATGATAACCTCGCGATATTAGTCCGAACTCCACTAATCAGAGTGAAGGATATCTTCACAGCAAAACCAATCAAAGAACAAAACACATCCATTCCACGATCTATTTAAATAGAACAGATCCTTCTAAATCAAAGAAGACCAAAACCGATGGCAAGTATTCAAATTCCGAATCAAACCAAATTCATCAACAAAGGAAACTCACATATCTCCAAGATTATCCGAAACCCCCATCATGGATCAAACACCCAGTCCAAATACTGATCAACACAGCAGCATAGAGCTACAACTCAATATGATCTATACACTAGCATTAACCACCCATCCGAAACCAAGATGAACAGAATTCCATCAGAAATCCAAACGAAATGTTCTGCTTCAACACACACCAGTACATAGATCACCACATACCAATATCATGATTCAAAATGAACACAACCTCAGATCTAGGATAGAACTCTTTGGATCAAATAGTCAGATCCTTACCTCAATCAAACATTGTTTCTAGAGTTCTATTCAGATCTGCCCAAATCAAGACCAGTAAGAGGAATCTGCCATAAAACCAAAATTACCACTCGATTGGAAACCCCAAAACCTAGAAAACTCAAATCCCTAGCTTACCTATTTGGGATCGAACGCCGTCGCCAAAGGAGGTTGAAGAAAACACTGAATTGCTAGCGCGGGGAAGATGAGAATCCCTGCTCGATCCACCTTCTGGGAGAGGGAAACACCAGCTCGTACCGGGGATGGGTGGGCTTCAAAACGGAACGATCGAATGGCAGCGGGGAAACTGGCGCTATCGTGTGGCTTCGTTCGAAGCGACAGAGAGGAGATTAGCGATGTGCCAAGGAAGAGGAACACAGAAAGAGGGTCTGCCGCAGATCCGTTCGTGAGAAAAGGAGGCGAAATCGTAGAGAAGAGGAAGAAGAAGAAACGACATTTTCCCAAAGGGTGTATGTAACTTTTTAAATTGACCAAAAAGCACATCCTACTTTGATCTTTACCAAAAAAAACGTATCTTTTTTAGTGTTCTTTCCATTTTACCCTTCTGACAAATCTGATTTTTATGCATGCATGCAAACTCTCATTCCTTTCCTCACTCTTATGCATGTAACATCTTTTCTGTTTCCTCTTCTCTCTTCTCATTCTTCTCTCTTATTCATTTTCCTTTGCATGTATAATTTCAGGCCCAACGTTAGGCCTGAAGTTTTTTATTTCAAGCCCATGTTGGGCCTAAAATAAAAAATTTTAGGCCCAATATGGGCCTGGAATCAAAAATTTCATGCCCACGTTGGCTTAGAGAGCCCCGATTTGACCAAGAGAGCTCTAATTGTAAAAATTTCAGTTTTCATGGATTTCTAAGATTACAAGGAGTTCAAATATGTTATTTATTATTTATTTCGACCTCTCCTAGGTGTTAAAATGTAATAACGGAGAATCAAGAGAAAATCACATATTGAGGTCGTTGGGCCCAATATTAGATTTTTTTTTTATTCTTCGTTATTACATTTTAACATCTTAGAGAACTCTAAATAAATAATGGATAGCATATTTGAACTCTTTGTAATTTTAGAAATCCACGGGAACTGAAATTTTTGCAATCCGAGCTCTCTAGGTCAAATCAGTGGATTTTGGTCAAAACTGTTGATGCAGTCTGGCCCTGATTGTTGTTTTGGTGTTGACACCGATTTTAGTTTAGGTGGATGATTATTGATTATGATTAAGTCCTGATCGGGGATCAGGAATGGTATGGAAAATCCTAGTCTGGAGGGCTAGGTGTTGGAAAATCCTAACCTGGAGGGTTAGGTGTTGAAAATCCTAGTCTGGAGGGCTAGGTATTGGAAAATCCTAACCTGGAGGGTTAGGTGTTGGAAAATCCTAGCTTGGAGGACTAGGTATTGGAAAAGTCCTAATTCGGAAGGGTTGCGTGAAAAGTCCTAGCTTGGAGGGCTAGGTGAAAAGTCCTAACTTGGAGAGTTAGGTGCAAATTCCCATCCTGGAGAATTAGGTGAAAAAGTCCTGGCATGGAGGGTCAGGTGCCTAGCTTGGAGGGCTAGGTTGGATGATGTTCTAACTCGGAAGGGTTGGGTGAAAAGTCCTAGCTTGTAGGGCTAGGTGAAAAGTCCTAACTTGGAGGGTTAGGTGCAAATTCCCAACTTGGACGGTTAGATGGAAAAATCCTTAGCTTGGAGGGCTAAGGTGGATGAATTCCTAGCTTGGAGGGCTAGGTTTGAGTCCCTGGATCGGTTTGGTGACCGATCAGGGACATTGGCACGCTGCTCCTTCATGGATCGATCTGGTGACCGATCCAGCGTTGTCTGATCGGACTGGTGACCGATCAGGGAGCACACAGTGAGGTTGGGAACCTACTGTGGGGCTCCTGATCGGACCGGTGACCGATCAGGGAGCAGGCTGCTTCCTCACTGCCTTGCTCCTGATCGGTCTGGTGACCGATCAGGGAGCGGACGGTGAGTGAGTTCCCTTGCTGATCAAAGTCCTGGGTCAGTCCGGTGACCGATCAGGGATCTTGGATCTGATTAAAAAATCACTGTTCATCTGTCCTGATCGGTCTGGGTGACCGATCAGGCTTCATTCTGATCGGTCTGGTGACCGATCAGGCTTCACTCTGATCGGTCTGGTGACCGATCAGGCTTCACTCTGATCGGTCTGGTGACCGATCAGGCGTGTATAGCCGCGAGAGCTAGGAATCCCAGTGAAGCAGTGGATCGGTCTGGTGATCGACCCACATGCCCTGGATCGGTCCGGTGACCGATCACTTTAATTCAAATTGCGCTGTCAGACGCTCTGATCGCGTCTGACCATATCCGATTTGCTGCCACTTACATCTGATATTTGATTTTCTACGTGATACACTGCTCTAACAGCCTGATTAAGCTGCAGGTGACAGGGGAGGATTCAAACACTCAAGAAGAGGTCAATGGAGGCTTTCCTTAGAGCAGGTTTGTCCAATTCTCCATTTCAGGTTGCAACGGCCGAGCTGCAGACTGGAGCCGAGACTGGGGCTTAGCTGAGGGGATCTCAGGAAGACCAGAGAGGGCTCAGTGATAGCTGGCGTTGGCAGCGTGGTAGCTGGAGGCTACGGAGGATGTTGTCACCTAGTGCTGGGTGGAGAATGAAAAGCGCGGAAGTTAGCTTCGTGGAAGCAGAGTTCGGAAACTGATCTTCTTGCTGCGTCTTGAGTTCTCCATTCGAAGCTTGCTGCGTTCTTGAAGCTTCATTACTTTGAGCAAGCTACTGGCTTAGAGAAGCAATCATCCATTACTTGAGCGCTTGAAGGAGAGAACAAAGAGCTGGGAGTCCAACAGTGGGAAGACACGAAGAAGGGTCCTTGCGTGAGATCGCCACTGGGTGGAGCTCAGAAAGCTTGTTGTGTTCTTGTCCTTGCTAAGTGTTTGAGTAAGATCCTTCCTGTTGTTTCTTTGTGCTTAAACTTTATCTGTGACTGAAACACTGTGGAGAAGTTTCTCCACCGAGAAGGAGGTTGCTTTCTTATCCGGTGATAACCGGGGCTTGATCTGCCGACGATCAAGAGATCGCCCACCTTAAGGGCACGCCAAGGAGTAGGGGCAAGTTATCCCTGAACCTTGTAAATCCTCCTTATTAGCGATCTTGCTAATTGTGGTTGTTTGTCTTCAGTTTCTGTTTTCGTTTACTGCACTGCTTCATTTCCTTTTGATTCTTCCGCTGTGCTACTGATAAGTTGAGTGCAGGAAATCTGTTAAGTTTCAAAGAAAAGTGATTAGCTATATTCACCCCCCCCCCTCTCTAGCCATCTCGTTTCCAACAAAAACCCACTGATTTGACCTAGAGAGCTCGGATTGTAAAAATTTCAATTCCCGTGGATTTCTAAGGCTACAAGGAGTTCAAACATGCTATTCACTATTTATTTGGACTTCTCCAAGGTGTTAAAATGTAATAATGAAGAATCAAGAAAATCACACATTAGGGTTGTTGGGCCTAATATGGATTGCATATCAGGCCCACGTTGGGCCTGATATAATTCAATATCAGGCCCCATGTGTGGGTTTTGATCAAAATTCATTGATGACCCCTAGAGAGCTCTGATTGCACTCATTTCAGTTCCTATGAATTTTTTTAAATTGTAAGGAGTTCAAATATGTTATCCGTTGTTTATTTTAGCTTCTCCGAAGGTGCTAAATTGAAATGATAAAAAAGCTACATTGGGTTTGATATGAAATTAGAACATTGAATTTTTTTAGTTCATAATTCATAATGTATGTTTTTGGATTTAATTAAAGTTTATAATGCGTGGAGAATTTGACAACTAAATATGAGATTTGGTTTAGAAAAAAAAATTTGTTAATTAAACAAAACTAATTCATATCAAACCCACGTTGGGCCTAATATGAAAAAATATCAGGCTCAACGTGAGCCTGAAATATTTGATATCAAGCCTACGTTGGGCCTGAAATATTTAATATCAGGCCTAATTGGACCTGAAATTTTTTATTTCAGACCCACGTTAGGCCTGAAATTAAAAATCTTACGTCTTGAAAACATGTCAATGTGTTTACATGCATTTCAAAATCTTAAGTCTTGAAATTTGTTGTGGGCAATGTATTATGTGAAAAAAGTCAGTTGCATTCTTATTTGTATTATCAAAATAGTTGAGGCCAAATCATTTCAGTTTACAAGCTTATGGTTAGGGGCCATTAGCATCTACTTTATATTATCTCCCTTTGCCTGAGATTATATGAGAGATTTATCATATACTCTTTTTAAGCTTATCTAATTTTGAAAGTTATGATTTCGATAGAAAAGAAGTTTTTCATTTGCTAATGTTCTCGATTTTCATAACAAATTCCACTTAGAAAGCATAGTGCCCTTGCCAACTAAGTCCTTAGTAGTTCAAACAATAATCCATTTCTATCATTTGTCTATCTAAAATGTGTAGGCCATGCAAATATTACATGGTCTAGCATAATTAAACGCAGTGGCTTTAAGATTATAACAAGTTCTATAAAGACTTGAATCTAAGTAAGCTTACAAATTAAACACAGGGTTTAGGGCCTAAATTTTTTTTTTCAAGCCCAATGTGGGCATGAAAATTTTGATTTCAGGCCCAACGTGGGCCTGAAATCAAAAATTTCAGGCCTAATATAGGGCCTGAAATTATACATGCAAAGAAAAATGAATAAGAGAGAAGAATGAGAAGAGAGAAGAGGAAAGAAAAGAGATGTTACATGCATAAGAGAGAGGAAAGGAAAGAGAGTTTACATGCATGCATGAAAATCAGATTTGTCAGAAGGGTAAAATGAAAAGAACGCTAAAAAAGTTACGCTTTTTGGTAAAGATCAAAGTAGGATGCGCCTTTTGGTCAATTTGAAAAGTTACATATACCCTTTGGTAAAATGCCGAAGAAGAAATAATCGCGCTCTTGGTTTCGCGATCTACCATAGGGGAAGAAGAGAGAAGGATTTAAGAGCGAGATTTTTTACAAATAACCCCTCGAACTTGTGTTATTTACTCGGAACCCTTAAGCTAGGGACTTTATGCACTCAAGCCCCTAGTTTTCTTTTTGAATTTTACATTGTGATCTGGTCGCGCCTCTTTCCTATAAAAGGGGATTTCTCCCTTTGGATGATGGGATCTTGGCTTGGGGGTTATATCCCTTGGCTTGGCAAAGGATTCTCCCTCTAGGGAAAACCCTAGTGTCACCATCTGCTCCATCTCCAACGATCCGTCCGCCTCCGGAGCGAGGATTGCATTCAAGAAGGCCTGTGCTACATGAATAAGCTCTCTTTTTCCTTCTCTTCATATTTTAAGTTGTAGATTGCTTTATTTCTTATCTCTTGTTGTATTTCCTTATTTATGGAGTAGATTCTCCCAATCTAGGATGTAGGAAGTAGCTATGATGTGATATTGATATATAAACTATGAATTTGTCTATTTCTTTGTTTAATGATATGCCTATGTCTTATTTTATTTGTTGTTCTCTCTACATGTTTAATTGAATGTGCATGTAATGATTACATATAGATGTAAGAGATTGGTGTTGGGATGTATACTAAAAACCTTGTCTTTTATATATACATCTACATTTTAAAGAGAATCATATAATCACATGATGCATATTTATATTAGTCTATGCATAAAATGTCTAATACTTTGAATTGTAGTTAACATGGTGCGTGGTGACGCACAGAAGATCATGTTATCAAGTTCCTTGCAAAAGTATAAGTAAGAGGCTCACAATCGAGATGGAATTGGATAAACCATCGGGATGGTTGTAGTGTAATTAGGTGTGGTTTGTCTTAATCATAGAATTACACTAGTGCGCTTTGTGTGCATTGAGTAGGACCAAAAGAGACGTCATCCAATTTTGTACTGACTTCGTAAATTGGATTAGACTTCGGATTCTATTATGGAGTACTATCTCTAAATCCTGAAATAATGACGGGCACGTATAATTGATTATTATTTCTTTGACTTACCAATGAGCGAGATTTATTCTGCTAAATCAATAGGCCCGGTAAATTGAGAAATAATATTAATTATATGGTGTGCCATTGATTATTGACGGAATACGTGACCTGGTCAGTCAGGATGATGATGCCCCCTTGATGAGCTCATAAGGATCATCGTGTCAAATCTTACAAGTGGACCATGATCCGATACGATGAAAAGGTTGAGTGGTACTAGTCAAGGATCAAGAGGATAATTAAATCAAATTGCCAGTAATTTAAAAATTAATTATCGGGCATTCGATATCTTAAACACAGGGAGATGGATGACTCATAATAGGTGGAGCCCATATGAAAATATGGGGGTTGGTGAGGAAGTTCAATGGAGATCCTTTAGTGGAATGGATCTTCATTAATGGATCGATTTTAGATCCATTAGCGGGCCAAGATCCAACTCCTCCTCTTGGTCCCTACCTTAGCCCTATATATACCCCATGGGATCATGAAACCAAGGACGAATAATAATCCAATTGATCACCACAACCCAAGGCCTCTCTCTTCTCCCTCTCCCTTCTCTCTCCTAGGGCACGCAGCAAAGGGAAGAAGAAGTTTTTCTTCTTCTTCCCATCTCCACCACTCCTCTCGGTGGCCGGCTCTCACTAGACAAAAGGGGAGTTCTCCTTCTCCTTTTTGTGCATGCAGCGAGGTGGAGGGTGGTCGGTGCAAGGAGGGGCGGTGGTTCAAGGGCGGAGGTGGCACCGGTGACAAGAAGGAGTTCTCCTCCTTCTTGTTTTTTCTTTCTCTTCTTCTTCACCATTGGTGCTCGGCGATCACAGATACAGGGAGAGGCTTCAACCTCCTTGGGTGGCTCGGCAAGAATAAGGAGAAAGAGGTCTCGCCAGAGGTGGAGAAGTTCTCTTCTCCTAAAATTCCGACGGCGGCGCAAGTCAAGAGGAAGAGGAGTATTTCCGGCCGGTTAGGTTGAGAATGAAGCTTCTTCTCTCCTTCATCATCTTCTTCATCTTCCTCTCTGGTCCCTACTTGTGGCCAGCGGGCTTGGGAAGCTCTTGGTGGCCGGCGGCACAAGCAAGAGGGAGAGGAGGGTCGGCAGTGGCAAACCCTAGGGTTAGGGTTTGCTATGTGAGAAGAAGAAATCTATTGGAGTGCCTTGCTGATCCCGGTTCTTGATAGCTCATCGCCCACATGACGTCCGGGAGGGGAGGGACATAAGGTAGAAGACTACGAGGTAAAAGACGAGGTATAAATCTCTTCTTTGGCTCCTTGTTTATTTCTATGATTTGCTTTGATTATTGTTATTATCGCATGTGGTTTTGTTAATTATCATAGTTTAATTATTTATTTATTAATATTGATAATTAATTGTGTCATGGACTTCGATAATAAATACAAAAATTGGTGATCCAATCGTTGTCTTTTCCGCGGTTAGTTGATTCAGAAAGTTACAAGGCCTTACTCTTGAGTTTGGTTAAGTTGTAACTTGAATCAGTTGATATGATGACAAGATGGTCGTTTGGGAGACGGGTCTCTATTCAGATTAAATTTTAATCCGTAGACATAGAGAGGTCTCTCATGATCGACCACGTGATTGCTTAGGAAACCCGCCGAGCCGGTTCCTATCAATTGGTCACCATGTAGAGGAGGGACTTTAGATAGTACACCCGGAGGGCCCTTGTGACAGGAAGGTACCCTTAACAACCGGGCATCTAGTGCCTCACCTTGAAATGGAGGTCAATTCCCTACAAGTGGTGAATACGTGTAGATGTATGAGGTTAGTCACCACGTAGGGAGAATTCTCGAGATAGTATACCCGGGGGAGCCATCATAGCTCCCTTACAACTGGACATCTTGTGTGTTCCCTTGAAATGGAGGCTAAACCTCTACAAGGGATTGTCTAATTGTACTTAATGAGTTTCTCTCAATCTCGTGTTAGGAAATGATCTGTGTAACGTTGAGAAGTACACCTGGGCAGCCCTCAAATGACAATTGGTACCTTTAACAAACAAACTCTCTACGTTACCTCTTTTACTTAATGATTTTGGATGTCAATGGGGAAAACACTCCAATGCACCTTCGTGGGGTTCATTTAGGTATTTCGTTAAGATCCCTACAGGTGAATAAACATGGAGATTAGTAGATGAACAATCCAAAACATCAACTAACATTGTAGTGCAACTGAAATCCTAGATTTAACTCATAGAATCCTTCCCCCAAGATCAACTTGCTTTCTCACTCTCTTTACCTCTCTTAGTTTGTAAGACTTCAAAAACACAAATCGATAGTCTAGATAATTTACATTGTAGATTCGACTAGTGTTTAATCAACGGTCCCTATGGATTTGATATTTTTATTATTGATAACTTTGCCCTGCACATGCGGTATAGTAACACAGCAAGAAGCAGAGTTGGGCTATATGACTCTACATGGCCGTGCGACTATGCCGTAAGCCACAGAACCATGTCGTGCCATTTGGCACAGCTGTGTAGGCTCCCACATCCACCCGCACGGTATGGTCGTGCCAAAGGGCCCGATCATGCTAGCTCAGGCCGAGGAGCACACGGACGGGTCATGCAAATCCACACGACTGTGCGACCTCCTCCCAGAAGCCAACACGGCCCCGTCAGAAGCCCACACAGCCCGAGCGTGCCATACCACTTCGCTGCCCCATGGGCCAGCCGTGCAGATTTGCACAACTATGCCACTTGGGGAGCAGGGGGCGTGTCCCCTACTATAAAAGGGGAACTCCTCCCCTTTTCTGGGAGAGAAAGTTTCTCCCTTTGGAAATTCCACCTTTGGGGCATCATTCACCTCCGGCGAATTTTCGATGATCCAAAGGCTTCTCCATCATCATCTATCTTTCTCTTGGTGAAGGATTGATTCCGAAGACTCTATGTTTCATTCGGCTAAGCATTTTTTCCCTTCTCTTCCTTGGGTTGTTGAATGTTGACTTTGTTGTCTTTGGTTTCTTCTCCTTTGTTTATAGAGTAGATTTTTCATGTTCTAGGACTTAGAGAGTAGTTGTGATGTGTATTTGATGAACCCTATGGATATGCTTGTATCTTGTGTCTATATATGATATGTTTATGCTTAGTTCTTATTTGATTGACTGTCTATGTGAAGATTGTGTACTTAGTTCTTTTGGATGTATGTTTAAATGTAGTGTTTGATTAAATGGATGTATAGAATGATCTCCATCTAGGAGAAATGCTCAAGATTGTATGTCCAGGGAGCCCTACGTGACAAGAGTAATCAATCTTAAGTGTTAGCTTGAAATGGAGGCTACTTTCATATATGGAAGGACTTAATTAGTGTTTAATGGATTTTTCCTAATTCCATGTTAGAAGATAACTTGTGTAACTTAGAATGTATGACCAGGAAACTCATTGTAACAAGGGTAATCTTTTAACCGGACATTTTAAGTTATTCCGTCTATCTAATGACACTGATCAATACTCATCGGAAGATACTCCAATATGGCAATGACGATGTTACATCGGTATTTAGTTAGACTTCCTATGAAGCATGAACATAGAGACCAAGGTGTTAACTGTCCATGTGGCATCAATAACTATCACAATGTATCCAAAATCTTTAGACCTTTTTCCCACACTAGTCTCCTTCACATAACTCTCTAGTTTTCCTCTCTCTCTATCTTTCTAGCTCTAGCTCTCTATAGTTTGTAAACACTTACACTTTTACTTAGTCTAGATAACTCGCCATGCGAATTCACTAGTGCTTGCCTCATCAGTACCTGATGATACGATAATCTTTTATATTACTTGATGACGTTTTCGTATACTTACGAATACCATCAATGAGCAAGCCCTAGCAGGTCAAGGTTGATAGGATGCTAGGCAACGGAAAGTCTCAATAGGTCATAGATGACCGGATAATGGGCAAGCAAATCTTAGATTCGGATCAAGCAAGTAAGGGTTAGACAATCGATTATAATAATCGATTGGACCTACGCTAATCGATTAGGGTAATCGATTAACTCCAAACCATCCTAATCGATTGGGAGTCAAAATTTGCATGAGCACATAATGGTCTTGAATCGATTGGCCTAATTGATTCAACCCTTTTTAATTGATTGAATAATCAATCAAGAGATTTTTCATAAGAGAGAAGAAGAGTCAAAATCAATGGGGCAATCATTTCAGTTTTCTCCAATCGATTAGGCTAATTGATTGGGCTATATTTCATGAGAGAACAAAAAGATTAATAATCGATTGAGCAATCAATTAGAAATCTTTCTCACATGAACAAAAAGTTGTTGAATTGATTGGGACAATCGATTAAAAGCTATCAAATTAATTGGTATGACTTACCAATCGATTAGATATTTGAAAAAAGTTATTCTACAATTTTGAACGGGCAGATCCTTCGTGGCAATCGCCTAATCGAGTGGGAGGCATAGAAGAACCCTAGAAAAGGGTTTTCGTGGATATTTCAAAAGGCAATGTTTTGAGCCAATTATTGAATTCTTGGAGGCAAGTGTTGCTCAACTTTTCAGGCATCGAAAGGTTTTTTTCAAGCAAGAAGAAAACAAACTAAGCAAGATTTAAGTATTGTAAAATCATTTTCGATTTGTATTTGTATTTGCTTCCTCTCTTCTTTGTGTATTCTCGTGCTTGTGCTTGTGCTTGTGCTTGTGCTTGTGCTCGTATGAGGCTTCTCCATTTCCAAAAAGAATATTTTCATAGTATATCTACGAGTGAGAAATAGATCCTTAGATTAGTCATCAAGGAGATGGATAACAAATAAAATCAAAGGTATTAGCATTGTGAAGATCATTGCTTCGAGTATCGACTACAAATCATCATCGAAAAAACAATCGAAGTTATCCTCCTCCTCTAGCTCTCTATGTGTCCTAACAGACATGAGCTTACTCGAGTTGTAGCCCGAGGGCCCAGCTGCTGTTGTTAATTTTACCCATTCATCCCATTGATTTTAAATTTCCAAATCAAAAGAAAGTGCTTTTAGCCCAGAGATCTATATCACTACAAAAAAAGAGGTATTCTGCGACAAATTTTTGTGACAAAAATTTTCGTCGTAGATTAGCGATAAATTTTGCGACAAAAATAATATTCGTTGCAAATTTGCAACAAATTTAGCGAAGAAAATTCTATTGACGCCAATTAGCGACAAAAATTTTTCGTTGCTAAATTTGTTGCACTTTTGCGACAAAAAATTATTATTTGACGCAAAATTTGCAACAAATTTTTGTTCGTTGCAAAATCGTTCCAAATTTGTGACAAATTTGATATTTGTCGCAAATTTTGCAACAATTTTCCAACCAAAAGACATTTGTTGTAAATTTTGCAACGAAAATGAATATTCGTCGCAAAATTTGCAACAATATTATTTTCGTTGCAAAATCATTGCAAAATTGCGACGAATTTAAAATTTGTCGGAAACTTACAACATTTTTTTAAAATTTCGTTCTGCGACGAATTTCAAAATTCGTCCCTGATCTGCGACGAATTTAGGAATTCGTTGCAAAATTTGGGACGAATTCTGAAATTCGTCGCAAAATTTTTAATTTTTAAAAAGAAACTTAAATACCTTCAAAAAATCATAAATAAACGTACGGAGCTCCGAATTTCATGAAATAAGTTTCTACGTGCTCGTAACAATTTCATCATGAAATAAATGACGTCAAACTTAAATTTTACTGGATAAATTTATAGAAAAAAAATTTTAAAGCCACAAAAATATATTTTCCAAGTAAAAAATATTTAGAAAATTACAAATAAAAATATATTATGTAAAATTTAAGTTTGAGATCATTTATATCACAAGGATATTGATACGAGCACGTAGAAACTCATTTCGTTAAATTCCGAATTCTGTAGGTCCATATATGAATTTAATTAATATTCTTTTGGTTTTTTTAAAAATAATTATTTGCGACGAATTTTGAAATTCGTTGCAAAATCTGCAACGAATTTGGAATTCGTCGCAAAATCTGCACCGAATTTGGGAATTTGTCACAGATTTGGGACGAATTTAGAAATTCGTCGCAGATTTGGAAAATCCGAAATACATTCGAAATGTCGCAGATTGAGCTACGGAACTCGGAATGACATGAAACAAGTTTCTACGAGTTCGTATCGACGTCCTCGTGATATAAATGATCTTAAACACAAATTTCAATAAAAATTCTAGGGATCAGTGAAGGATTAATATGAAATTGCTTATAACAGTTTCAGACTTAGTCATTTTAACTAAGTAAATGCTAATATAAATAATGAACTATGAAAAAAAAATTTATTTACAGAAATTCATATTTGAGGTCGTTTAGCTCATCAGGGGATCAATACGAACATATAGAAACTTGTTTCATTAAATTCCGAGTTCTCTAGGTCCATCTACGACAATTAAACGGTATTTGTTTTGTTTTTTTTAAAATTTCGTTCTGCTACGAATTTCAAAATTCGTCCCTAATCTGCGACAAATTTGAGAATTCGTTGCAAAATTTGGGATGAATTCTAAAATTCGTAACAAAATTTTTAATTTTTAAAAAGAAACTTAAATACCTTCAAAAAATCATAAATAAACGTACGGAGCTCCGAATTTCATGAAATAAGTTTCTACGTGCTCGTAGAGATTTCATCATGAAATAAATGACGTCAAACTTAAATTTTACCGGATAAATTTATAAAAAAAATTTTAAAGCCACAAAAATATATTTTCCAAGTAATTAATATTTAGAAAATTACAAATAAAAATGTATTATGTTAAATTTAAGTTTGAGGTCATTTATATCACGAGGATATTGATACGAGCACGTAGAAACTCGTTTCATTAAATTCCGAATTTTGTAGGTCCATATATGAAATTTATTAATATTCTTTTGGTTTATTTAAAAATAATTATTTGCGACGAATTTTGAAATTCGTTGCAAAATCTGCAACGAATTTTGAAATTCGTTGCAAAATCTGCAACGAATTTGGAATTCGTCGCAAAATCTGCAACGAATTTGGGAATTCGTCGCAGATTTGCGACGAATTTAGAAATTCGTCGCAGATTTGGAAAATCCGAAATACATTCGAAATGTCGCAGATTGAGCTACAGAACTCGGAATGACATGAAACAAGTTTCTACGAGTTCGTATCGACGTCCTCGTGATATAAATGATCTTAAACACAAATTTTATTAAAAATTCTAGGGATCAATGAATGATTAATATGAAATTGCTTATAACAGTTTCAGACTTAGACATTTTAACTAAGTCAATGCTAATATAAATAATGAACTATGAAAAAAAATATATTAATAGAAATTCATATTTGAGGCCGTTAGCTCATCAGGGAATAAATACGAACATATAGAAACTTGTTTCATTAAATTCCAAGTTCTCTAGGTCCATCTACGACAATTTAACGGTATTTGTTTTGATTTTTTAAAAATTTCATTCTGCGATGAATTTCAAAATTCGTCCCTGATCTGCGACGAATTTGAGAATTCGTTGCAAAATTTGGGACGAATTACGAAATTCATCGCAAAATTTTTAATTTTTAAAAAGAAACTTAAATACCTTCAAAAAAATCATAAATAAACGTACGGAGCTCCGAATTTCATGAAATAAGTTTCTACGTGCTCGTAGCGATTTCATCATGAAATAAATGACGTCAAACTTAAATTTTACTGGATAAATTTATAGAAAAAAATTTTAAAGCCACAAAAATATATTTTCCAAGTAAATAATATTTAGAAAATTACAAATAAAAATATATTATGTAAACTTTCAGTTTGAGGTCATTTATATCACGAGGATATTGATACGAGCACGTAGAAACTCGTTTCGTTAAATTCCGAATTCTGTAGGTCCATATATGAAATTTATTAATATTCTTTTGGTTTATTTAAAAATAATTATTTGCGACGAATTTTGAAATTCGTTGCAAAATCTGCAACGAATTTTGGAATTGGTTGCAAAATCTGCAATGAATTTGGAATTCGTCGCAAAATCTGCAACGAATTTGGGAATTCGTCGCAAAATCTGCAACGAATTTGGAATTCGTCGCAAATTTGGAAAATCCGAAATACATTCGAAATGTCGCAGATTGAGCTACAGAACTCGGAATGACATGAAACAAGTTTCTACGAATTCGTATCGACGTCCTCGTGATATAAATGATCTTAAACACAAATTTCAATAAAAATTCTACGGTTCAATGAAGGATTAATATGAAATTACTTATAACGGTTTCAGACTTAGACATTTTAACTAAGTAAATGCTAATATAAATAATGAACTATGAAAAAAAATATATTAACAGAAATTCATATTTGAGGCCGTTTAGCTCATCAGGGGATCAATACGAACATATAGAAACTTGTTTCATTAAATTCCGAGTTCTCTAGGTCCATCTACGACAATTAAACGGTATTTGTTTTGATTTTTTAAAAATTTCATTCTGCGACAAATTTCAAAATTCGTCCCTGATCTGCGACGAATTTGAGAATTCGTTGCAAAATTTGGGACGAATTCTTAAATTCGTCGCAAAATTTTTAATTTTTAAAAAGAAACTTAAATACCTTCAAAAAATCATAAATAAACGTACGGAGCTCCGAATTTCATGAAATAAGTTTCTACGTGCTCGTACCGATTTCATCATGAAAAAAATGACGTCAAACTTAAATTTTACTAGATAAATTTATAGAAAAAAAATTTTAAAGCCACAAAAATATATTTTCCAAGTAGATAATATTTAGAAAATTACAAATAAAAATATATTATGTAAACTTTAAGTTTGAGGTCATTTATATCACGAGGATATCGATACGAGCACGTAGAAACTCGTTTCGTTAAATTCCGAATTCTGTAGGTCCATATATGAAATTTATTAATATTCTTTTGGTTTATTTAAAAATAATTATTTGCGACGAATTTTGAAATTCGTTGCAAAATCTGCAACGAATTTTGGAATTGGTTGCAAAATCTGCAATGAATTTGGAATTCGTCGCAAAATCTGCAACGAATTTGGGAATTCGTCGCAAAATCTGCAACGAATTTGGAATTCGTCGCAGATTTGGAAAATCCGAAATACATTCGAAATGTCGCAGATTGAGCTACAGAACTCGGAATAACATGAAACAAGTTTCTACGAATTCGTATCGACGTCCTCGTGATATAAATGATCTTAAACACAAATTTCAATAAAAATTCTACGGTTCAATGAAGGATTAATATGAAATTACTTATAACGGTTTCAGACTTAGACATTTTAACTAAGTAAATGCTAATATAAATAATGAACTATGAAAAAAAAATATATTAACAGAAATTCATATTTGAGGCCGTTTAGCTCATCAGGGGATCAATACGAACATATAGAAACTTATTTCATTAAATTCCGAGTTCTCTAGGTCCATCTACGACAATTAAACGGTATTTGTTTTGATTTTTTTAAAATTTCATTCTGCGACGAATTTCAAAATTCGTCCCTAATCTGCGACGAATTTGAGAATTCGTTGCAAAATTTGGGACGAATTCTTAAATTCGTCGCAAAATTTTTAATTTTTAAAAAGAAACTTAAATACCTTCAAAAAAATCATAAATAAACGTACGTAGCTCCGAATTTCATGAAATAAGTTTCTACGTGCTCATAGCGATTTCATCATGAAATAAATGATGTCAAACTTAAATTTTACCAGATAAATTTATAGAAAAAAAATTTTAAAGCCACAAAAATATATTTTCCAAGTAAATAATATTTAGAAAATTACAAATAAAAATATATTATGTAAAATTTAAGTTTGAGGTCATTTATATCAGGAGGATATCGATACGAGCACGTAGAAACTCGTTTCGTTAAATTTCGAATTTTGTAGGTCCATATATGAAAGTTATTAATATTCTTTTGGTTTATTTAAAAATAATTATTTGCGACGAATTTTGAAATTCGTTGCAAATTTTGCAACGAATTTGGAATTTGTCGCAAAATCTGCAACGAATTTGGAATTCGTCGCAGATTTGGTATATCACTATATGACTTTTTAATTTTATTTATAATTTTTTTATTAAACTGGTTTGCGACAAATTTGGCGACAAATATATTTTTGTCGCAAAACCCGAATTATATATACCTCCAGATCTACTTTTTCGCCCACTTCATTCGGCTTTTGGCGGCAGGTTTTGGCGGTAGTGTGCGCGCGCTCTCCTGCGACGGCGTCTCTCCGGTAAATATCTTCTCGTTCTCTCTTCTTTTAATTATCTCCGGTCCCCCTTGCCGGCAGCGGCAGAGCTCGCCTCCCTTTCTTCCGGCCGCGTGTGTCCGCACTCGTGCTTCCGGCTGCGCGCGGCCGTGCGCCAGCTACCGGTCTCGCGCGCACGCGTTCGCGCGCTACCGGCCTCGCGCTCGCGCGGTGCCGGCATCACCCGGCGGCGCTCGGCTCGCACGCTGCCGGCCGAGCGCGGCCGCGTTTGCGCGCTACCTGGCGCGCACAGTGGATGACGTCGCATTATACCGGTTGCGCGCGGCCGTGCGCCAGGTACCGACCTCGCGCTCGCGCGGTGCCGGCCTCACCCGACGGCGCTCGCCTCGCACGCTGCCTGCCGAGCGCGGCCGCGTTTGTGCAATACCCGCCGCGCAATGGAGGTCGCACGATACCGGCTGCGCGCGGCCGTGCGCCAGCTACCGGCCTCGCGCTTGCGCGGTGCCGGCCTCACCCGACGGCGCTCGCCTCGCTCGCTGCCGGCCGAGCGCGGCCGCGTTTGTGCGATCCCCGCCGCGTGCAGTGGAGGTCGCACGATACCGGCTGCGCACGACCGCTCGCTGTCTTCCGACCCCGCTTGGCCACCCTCGTGCTTTCCCGGCCAGGTGTGGCCGCGCTAGGGCGCGCGGGCCTGTCGCGCCAGCTTTTCCGACCCCGTTTCGTTAAAATTTGATTTCTGATTTGTATTTTTGACCCTGTAATATTTTTTGTGTAGGTCTTAATTAGACGTGTTCAAGAGTTAGAACCAACCTCTTTGTTAGTCACCTTTGTTTGGTATGTATATATCCTTTTTATTATTTATTATTCTGATTAATGTTTATTGTAATATTCCATGTCTTAGTGTGAGTGTTTTAAAAGATTAGGTTTCGGTAGTTTATATTGGTTTATGAAATCTTGTGTTTACTTATATTATAACATACAATTAGGGTATTATTTGAATGACTGTGGTTTTCTTTGTTTACATGTGATTAACTAATTGATCAATTTTTGATATTAGTTAACTAATTATTCACTTTAATACAAAAGTAATTATTTAGTTAATTAAATCTCATTACAGATGATATTTATTAATGCTTTATATTTCTTGCTATTTATAGGTCATTACAGGTGATATCTTGTCATCGTAGGATTTGCGTATTCTCTTTATCTAAACAAATATGGTAAGGTTTTTTTATATTAATTGTTATGTATCAAATTTATTTTAACATTATTTTATTTTTTATTTTACAGCACTTCTTCAGACGGGGTGGTGGTCAGAGACGTAGTTCTCAGGATGAGTCGAGAACTAGTAATGTACCCACGACTCCTCTCGTTCAAGCAGGACCTTCACATTCGCCTTCTCCAGTACCATCGTCGCACCCATCCGCAGGAGAGGTTCCTCCTGTCAGATACTCATTTTCGGAGGAACAAGATATTCGTCGATTTATTGTCCCCTGTGGAGATTCGTAAGTAGCAAATAATATTTTAATTTTTTATCCTATTGTTGATTATTTAATAATGCTTTTTTTCTTTTATTATAGATTTGAAAATTCTATCATAGTTGTTCATGAAATAAATAGAATTGTGAATAATCACTGGTTGGGGGATTCTATGACTTATTCGAGCACTCCTTCTTCAATGAAAGAATTATGGTAGAGTGAGTTTAAGGTATAAATATTTTATTTTACATTTGAAATAATACTGAATATATATAATCAATTAATTTTTTATTACAGCGGATGTTTACTTGGGACCCTAGCTATGAAATTGAAGTGAAAAAGATTTTCAAAAAAAAGTGTGGTGATCACATCCGCCACACTTTAAATCATGCAAAGTCTAGGGGAAAAAAACCACCATGTATCACGGAGGAAAATTGGACCAAAATTTGTAATTATTGGGCTACGGATGAAAGTAAAAAAAGAAGTCAATAAAATAAATCAAATCAATCATACAATTCTGGAGACTTGTCTGCGACGTATGCCGGAGGGTCAATAAATATTGATGAACACAGACGCAGAATGGTAATTATGTAATTCTTTCAATAATTTATCATTCTATTTCATTTTATTATATTATTTGTAATCATATTTTGTTAGGTCAAAGAAATCGGGAAGGAACCTACATTTCTTGAAACCTTTACAAAAACATTTACAAAGAAAGATAAGTCTTGGAGCGGAGCTAGAGCCAAAGCAATGAATGTTTGACTTAATTAAAAATGCAAATGTTCATAAGTTTTTATTATAATAAATTTAATTTAATTTTTGTTCTTATAACATAGGAAAAATACGATGAGCTCGAGACAACCCATAGACATTCAAGTGTTGATCTAGAATCTGAGTTATCGTCTCTTGGTATTAATATGGATTTGTGGATGGAGGCGAGTGGGGGACAGAAAGGGGGAAGGATTTTGGGAATGGGATCTCTAAGTAAAAATCATAGAGCTTCTCGTAAATCCTTTTCCACTTTACCAGCAGACTCATCTCAGATTATTAACTTAACGAATGAGGTTTCACAATTAAGAGGCATAATCTCAGAAAGAGATGAACAAATGAGAATTATGCAAGAAAAACAAGATTTAATTTTGAGACATTTTGCTCTAAGTCAGAATCCTCCCAGTTCCACTGATATTGGTGGTCAAGGCGATGGTGGCCACAATGATGATGGTGGTGATCATTATGTATGATTTTATTTTTATTTGTCTTTTAATTAGTATTTTAGAATACTTATTTTATTGTGTTACTTTTATATGTTTTAATATTGTTTATTTTCTTTTAATAGGATTGAGGAGATATATGGATTTCACTGTCGGAAATGTAAGTATAAATTTTTGCTTTCATTTTATTATAGATGAGTATCCTTAATTTTTATATAACTCTTAATTTAATCATTATGTTTTTCTTTTATAATTTTGTGGCATCAATTTTTATTATTATATACAGTTCCACTAATAGAGATAGTTTTCATTTTTTAGGCTTGTAGTAAGCTCTCATTTTTTTAGATTTATTTGATATATATGCTTGCTTGTACAGTTGAGTTTTATACTGCATATATTAATATTGAAGTTTGAGTTTTATCATGGTCTTTATCATTGAGATCCTCAATAATAGTAATGCATAAGAGCGCGGAGGTTTTAAGTTAGCAACATTACTATCTTTACTATTTATTTTCATTATATTGCATAAGAGCATTACACATTTATATTGTTCTATTTCGTGAATATCTTACTTTTTTTTCAATGTTATCAGGTATTATAAAGATCATTTTGAAGAATAGATTCAGACCATCTCCTCTACTTTCTCCATGACAACAAGAAGTTTACTGAGATTTGTAATTATAACCAACATTATCTTTTGTGTTGACATTGACTTTTTTCATGTCCATGTAAACTATTATATGTACTGTTTGTGATTTTGTTTCCATGTAATGTAATGCATTAATTTAATGCTATCGATAGATAATCAGTTAGTGTATTTTTCATAAAAAAAAATCTTGAGAAAATAACATAGGTATTGATTTTGATTTTAATTATTTGAGCTTTATTTTATTAAAATATTTTTTGTAAATATAATTTTTTAAAATATTTATTTATTTTGCGACGAATGTATTTTCGTTGTAAAAATCTACGACGAATACTAAAATTTGTTACAAATTCTATGATGAAATTATAAATTTGTCGCACAAAATTATTGACAAAAAAAATTATCCAAGATTTCGTCACATTCAAAAAATCGTTGCAAAAATCTGCGATAAATTATGTTATCGTCGCAAATTTTATGATAAATTTTTTATTTATTGGAAATAATTAGCGACAAATTATGAAATTCGTGGCAGATTCTGCGACAAATTTTATAATTTGTCGCAGAATTTTTGCGACAAAATATCAAATTTGTCGCAGATTCTGCGACAAATTTAAAATTTGTCGCAAAAATTGTGACAAATTTTGTAAAAATTTGCGTTAAATTTGGCAACGAAAATTTAATTTGTCGCAAATTTTTGCGACGAAAATAAAATTTGTCGCAGAATTTGTGCGACAAATTATCAAATTTGTCGCAGAATTTTTGCGACAAATTATCATATTCGTCGCAGATTCTGCGACCAATTTCAAAATTCGTCGCAGAATCTGCGACAAATTTAAAATTTGTCGCACAAATTGCGACAAATTTTGTAAAAATTTGCGTTAAATTTGGCAACGAAAATTTAATTTGTCACAAATTTCTGCGACGAATATAAAATTTGTCGCAGATTCTGCGACAAATTATTTTTTTTCGTCGCAGACCTCTGCGACGAGTATTTGGCGACGAATTTTTTTTGTCGCAAAAATTTTTTGCGACGAATTTTTTTTAGAAATTCGTCGCAAAATCGGGTTTTTTTTTTGTAGTTTGAAGTTCATTTTTAGACCGGACATACTACAATTTCTGGCTCGACCATTGGCGAGCTACGAGACAACATTAAATTCAGCGTCTTGAATTTTTTTTTTTTTCCTTTGCTATTTGTTTTTTTTTTCCATTGCATAAGTAATTTTAAGAGATGAGTAAGCATGCATTCGAAAAAAAACAGTTTATTCACGCTCCTCTAGCCTCCTTTGATCCAAAAATATTATGATATTTTTTTTAAAGATAATATTCAATATAAGAATACCTATCATGATGAACAATGTGTTGTTGAATATTCATGGTTATAAATTAATATATAAACTAAGTAGGAGAATGTAAATTAGTTTAAAGTTTATAAAATAATTTATGATTTAATCAATATATTTTTATTAAAGTTGTGGAAAATGTCTCATATTAAGAAAAATAAAAACCATTATCTATATAGCAATGACACATTATCTCAATAAGTACCATTATTCAAATTGGATAGTCATTATCTAGATGATGATGCATTATTTGGATAACTAGACATTTTTTGATAATTATTGGATAGGGGATGTATGGTCATCGATAATTATTTGGAAAACTACTCACTTTTTGATAATTATCCGATAGACTATAGATAATCATTGATAATTATTTGGATAAGTAGTCACTTTTTGTTTTATAGATCTTTACTTTGATTTTAATTAACATCTTAATCATATTGATCTTAATTCATTTGATATTAGATTTATTCAATTTACTCTATCGTATGTTTTTCATAATTTTTTTATTATATTAATCTCTTTTGTTCAATATGTGAATATTTGATTTATTTATTATTCAATTTACCAACAGTTTATCTAAAATTGATATGACTCATTAAAATATGCAAGTAAAATGTTAATTCAATCTTAAGCTTATCTTTAAGTTTTGAATGATTATTATTTTTTTTAATTTTCAAAGCGACATGACATGTGAAAAAATGGGATAATTTGATTATGTTATGAACATATTTTCTTTTAGCATTAAGCACATTTTTTAACTTTAAGAAATACTTTAATTATAATTAATTAACCATAAAAAATTTCAAATGAGAATAAAAAATTTTATATGAAAAAATATTTAATTTCTTATTTTACTTTCTAAATAAAATTGTATAAAATAAAATTAATTTTAATGTGGTACATTTAAAATTGTAGTGACTAACTAGCTTCTTTTCCAATTTACTCTTATAAATCGATCTTCAAAATACACTCTATAACTATGCCCCACAACCTTCTCAATGCTCTTACAAATTAATCTTCAATTGAGTTATATTTCTCTCTGTCTCTCTTATTATTTTTTGAGAGGAAGCCTATTTATTTTTTTTTTAAATTATAATTTTAAATTTATATTTAATACTTCACATTTATTTGAATGGTATTTAACTATTTTAAAATTTTGATATTTACTATTATTTAATATTTATAGATTATAATTTACAAAATATATGATCTTTTCTCAGTGATATCTTATTTTAGAAATAGTTAATAGAAATTTTCAAACAATATAATTTTTAATTGCTTTGATGATAATGTTTTATCTCAAAAAAAAAAAAATTATCGCTTTATATTGATTAAACTCATAACCCTAGACCTACTTCCCTGAATCCTCATCTCATTGTTAATTATTCTTTCCTTCACCATCTAGTATATATATATATTCTAACTAATCGTTTTTCTCTAGCTCGCTATTCTTATTTCTCATCTCTTGCTTTGAGTTCGAACGCCTATATTCCATCAATATATCTCTGTGAAAAAGAACTCTATAACCAATTATGACAGGAAGATGCCAACAACCAGGGCCAACAATGGTTAATGATGAAACTGCAGGCAATGCGACTCTAAAACAAATAACTCTGGGCATGCAAGTGATATCGATCAAGGTGCACAATCATGAAGTATTACTCGAGCAAATTGTCAAAAATCAAAATCAGCCACCACAACCATCGGAAACTCTGAAAAAGAGTAAGATATATCCACAACTACAATTAATTTTAGGTTCTAGCTATTTCTCTATCTTTTTCTCTTCATTCACACTTTTAATATGAAATCTATTTGTTTTAAAATTTTAAGCTACATAGTTAAATTAATATTTATCGTACAATTTTAAGTCATTTATAATTAATTTTTGTCCACTTATCATTATTAATATTATATTATTTAAAAATATATATGAAATTTATGATCTCCTCTCAGCAATTGATCATTAATGTATATATTTTGTTTGTAATAGATAATAGTAATTTCAAGTTAATTTATTTTTAACTACTTGTAAGATAAAAGTTTTTTCAAATAAAATTAACAACATAATTATACATTTGAAATCAAATTTAATACGACACATATACATGAATAGTCATGTTTTATTTGAATTAGTTAATGAATTTAATTAATTCTGATATATATACTGTTTTTTAGGTTTGTTAATTTCTGTAACCTAAGAAATTAAAGGACCATGCACGTGTATATATATTATTTCAATCAATTCGATCAGATTTAATGAATTATTTTATTTAATTCTAATTTATCGTTATTTAGACTTTATTTTCAGATTTGGTTATTAGAAATAGTTTTAAAAAATAATAATACATTAATTCTTTTTTATTATTTCGATTACCTCAGGTTCACATTCACGTAACTACCCCTTGCTAAAAACTCTCATTGTGTCGCTCTTATCAGCACTTACGGGCTTGTGCCTGGGTGCACCGATTAGTAAGGAAAATTATTGGAGAAACTACGGACCTATTGCCTTAGGATTTATTGCCCTTTTATCACATCTGCACTATTTGCTTCAAGGGTTGTACGGATGCTTATGATCTTCCGATCCTCTTCCCAAATCAAATTGCAAGGTACCAAATCACTATTTTTTTTTTTTGGTTTTATATTATTATTTCATAGGATATATGGTGTTAATGAAACTCACCTTCTTGATAAAAAAAAAAATCATGCAATTTTTAATTATTGGATTGTGTGTTTTGTTATACTGCTGAGTGCTGCTTCATGCTCATCTTGTTATATTCATTTTATTAGGTTACTTTACTAATTTTACTTATCAAATTCTCGCACAGCGATAGTACTTTATTTCTTTAAATTATTGTATATTTATTTTAAGTGCCGACATTAATTATATTTGCATTTTGTTTCAATCATGTGACCTACCTTTTTTAAAAAATAAAATAAAATTATTTCACTTGTATAGGGCGGCTGTGGTGACAAAATATGAACTGATTCTATAATATCACACCCGTTGTCATCCGTACTTTTAGGGGCCTACACAAATTTAGGAGTGAGTATGGTTTACTTTATCAATTTCATAGGTTAAATCAAAACCAAATAATTTTTTTTCTATTTGAAAAAATCAACGTCAAACCAAACTATAATTGAAATAATTAATTTGATTTGAAACTAAACCAAAATTTTTTATTTGGTTTGGATAAAACTCTAATGGAAATTAAAAAAAAATGACACGGAATCTTCTTTTTTTACCTTTTGATTTTTTATTTTCTTTTTCGCATTAACGTTTAATTGGATTTCTACTTTATGTCGACTTCTCAGTTGTGTGAATTATCTAAGTCATTTGTTTTTTTGGTAAAATAATTAAGATGGCATTTGGCTTAGGAGTTTGGAAATTAGGAAATGAAATAATAAAATATATAAAATATTTGTTTAATAGATTTTGGAATCACAATTTTAGAATCATTTCTAAATAATTTAGAATCAACAAAAACCCACTGAAAATGGCGGGTTTAGAATTCATTTCCAATTTTTTAGGCCACAAGCATTCCCCATTTTTTTAGACCACGGGCAAAGCTTACACGACCAAAAAAAAACAAAAAAAAATATAGTCGTAAGATTTAGTTCTCATATCTCTCCTCTCTTTCACCTCTTATCGCCCGCGATCACACCAATGTCATCCCAGAGCAAAGGCGAAGGCGATTCCGATCGGTGCCGCCGCCTCAGGTATCGAGCCGATTGAATCGCTCTCTTAATTAGTTGCAAAGTTCTCGTCTTTCCACGTCTATGCATTATAGTTCTTTTTGAGATTTTTCTATAAGAGTAATTTGTAGTCGGTTATATATCGATCGATTTGTAGGAGATTCCTAATGATTTCTTATGTGTTTATAGATTAGGATGGAATGAAGAATCTCGAATTTATTTAGGATTGTGTTGACCACTATTTATTTGCTATTTATATACTGTTTTCTTTTGTTTCTCCTAAGCTTTAGGTTACCGTTCTCTCTTTGGGTTGTAATCTTTCTTTATACATTATTAAGAATGATTGTTAGCTTCATCATGTTCATTTGAATATCTATGTGTCCAAATGTTCTTTTAGCAGCATATGATATTTGTTGTATTTGTATTTCTAAACCAAACAACAATATTGACAATCATACCCAATCCAAAGTTATAAACCAAGCAGCATTGAAATGGCTAAATCTATTTTCCATTCTAGTCTACTATCAAATTTATCTCATTTTTATTTTTATATCCCAAATCAAACGTCTCCTAAAATTTAAAGTTTTTAGATTAAATTTATTAAATGTAAATAGAAAATTTAGATGTGATTCTATTCCTATATTAAATCTTTCCCTTTCTTTTACTTTATTAATTATCTCATCTTACTTTTTCTTTATAATCAAAATAAATGATTTAAGTAGCGTTAGATTTGCTTCATTTTCTATTTTCATTTTCTAGAAAAATGTTTGGTACGTTTATTTTTCATTTTCCACAAAAAATATAATTTTTCAAAAAACGTATTTAGTTTGTATTTTTCAAAATCTTTTTTCAGAAAAAGATATAGCATTTTTTAAAAAAATTAGAGAATGAAATAAATTTATTTTTCAAAAAAAAAGAAAATGGAGCAAACCAAACACTCTAGTATTTTCTCATTTTTTAAAAATGACTTTATTTCATTTTCTAATTTTTTTTTTGAAAAATAAGTCTGGAAAATATAAATCAAACATGTTTTCCGAACCACATTTTCTGTGAAAAATAAAAATAAAAAATAAGTATACCAAACACAGCCTTAGTATCTAAATTTTCGTGTTCTTCATGGGCTTCTCTAAAATTCTTTGCCTTTTGAACATCTTTGGCTGATATTCTTGACAAAAAAATATTAAAAAATCTTAAAAATTAGTTTTATAATTATCTTCCTCTAGAACATATATTAACTTGTAATTTTTATGTTGTTATTTAATCAAATACTTAGTTTGGTATGATATTGTTAAAATGTATTGTGTGAAGATTTAATTATTATTATTCTTATTAATTTTGCATCGCAGGAAATAAAGGAGTAGTAAAATCGAAGAATCAAGGACTAATTGGTAGCATTTTCAATTGCAGTCTTTATTTTTAATAAAATTTTGTAAACTAATTATTAACATTTTGTTGGAACTACAAAACATAAAATTGATGGTAACAGATTGAATTCATGTTTCTAATTTTTATGCTCTCTTATGTTTTAAGTATTTTTTATTTTGTAATTTTTTTTGGAAATCTATCACTTTTACTAATTATTCTTTGTTTTTTAATCCAAACATAATTTCTCATGCATTATGATTTTATATTTTAAAAAATCACTTATTAGCTACTTTAAAGAAAAACTATTTGTAATTATGAAAGAATAACAGAGCAACCACAAAAGCATCACAACAAAAAAAATGTTTTTAATAAAAAATGATCTACCTATTCTTTAGAATTAGTTGGAAAAATAAATAATCTAAAAAAATACAAAATATCATTCTAACAATAGTTTAATAAAATACGCTATTATTAAAATTGTGTTATCATTTTTATTTTTTTAAAAAATAATTTTCATATAAAATTGGTTTTTAAAAGTAAAATATTGTTTTTATTATAAATAGAAAATTTAAAAAAGACTATTTAGAAATCAAAATAAAAATGAATTACAATTTAATTATGGATGTTTTTTTAATCAAATTGGTTTAGTTCATATTAAATTAGTTGAAGGATGGTTTAATTGAATATCGAGTTTGTCTTCAACATCAATAACAATTATGATGACCTATATATATATATATATATAACATTGATTTAATGTTAGAGATAGATGAATAACATAATTGATTTTCTTCCTTCGTTCTTCTTTAACATTGATTTAATGAAGATGTTAAAAACATGACAGGATAATAAATAAACAAAAAGATTAAAAAAAATCAAAATTTAATTGGCTCCTAACCCCTAGAATTAATGCATCCAAGGTATGCATTCAGTATGAGTCCAACGATACTCCTCTTGGTGTCTCCCAAATTATGTTAACCAAACTTGAGCACTTTTTGAGCAGTAGAACATATGGGTATTTGATTATGGTTATCGTTGGAAGACGCCTCGGCTCGTCTTTTATAGGAATCGACTAGCACTCCTTCGATCTACAAGACTTCTGCTGACTCAGTTGCAAGCTCAATCCTATTTGAGCAATGTTTTGACCCTCCAAATGACTAGAACACTCTTGAGTGACTCGTAGCTCAATCATAACTTATTCAAAGACTGACTCACGTGAACTCGATCATGCCCACTTTTGGTTGACCAAATTACCTTCAGGTGACCGGATCATGAGTCCGATGACTCGGACCAGTTTCCAACGAATCCCACCTGAGCCTTCATCCAACCCTTGTCTTCTACAAAATAAACAAGCAAACAAAAAATAAAATATAAAAAACCTAGTATTTGGTTTACCTAACCTACTAGGTTCACTTACTTCCAACACGTCTTCTCTCTTTACCAAATATTTAGCTACAAACTAATCTACTTTAGACTTAAACCCAACCCGGACTTCCATTGCCTAGTCCCATTAAGACTTTTACTGGCTAGTCCCACTAGATTTTTCCATCAACTTGCCAAGTATCTAACTCTACTTGAACTTCTCACTCACTTCCAAGTTGCTAGCCGCTCTTAATATGCTTGGACTCTTCAATTAACTTGATCAACCATGATTAAGTTATTTGGCCATTCTTGATCAAAATCCCTTAAACCTATTATTCAAATTAAACCATCAAAATTATAAAGGTGATAACACCAACAATATAGTTATCACTCAACTACACAACCAATGGATCTCCCATTGCTGAAGGTTGTTAGATGAATGGTTCATTGTCAATTATTTCATGACTAGTTGACTACTTCAATAATGACAAGTAGAAAAAATAATGTTAATCAGGTAGCAGATAAATTAAATCTGGGGTGATCGGTCCGACCCCACGAAAGTTTTCTACCAGTCACCAGGTAAATCGGGAAGCGCTTGCGGTGGGCGGTCTAGAAGCTCAGCGTCTCAGGGTTCGTGCCCTATTTGGAGGAAAAATTCCTGCTGGGGATCGAACCGAGGATACCTGAGTTAGCGACTAGTCACTCTACCGCTGCACCATAGCCCCAGGAGCTCAATAATGACAAGTAGAGATCCATATAGTCGTTGCTAATCTTGTTGGATGAATATATTTATTTCTAAAAATTTTGTTACGACAATTGGTTGCATAAAACCTACCGGCCAATTGGTTAGCCAATTATGTTGGCACAATCATAACAAGAAGTTTTGATGTTTGATGAGTATTTAAGTTAAAATTAATAAGTTAGATCTCACTTATATTACGAGTATGCAAGAAAAGTCCTCGTAAGTTTTGAGATTGGATGTAATACAAGGAAAGTTCAACAAGATCGAGGGTCAAATTCTTAGCAAGAAGAAATCCATATAGGTCTAAAAGACCGGATGCAACATATGAAAAGTCCAAAAAGACTGATGGCTAGATTCTTTACAAAAGGAGGAAACTCGAACATATCATGATGCAAGGGTAGATAAAGATTAGGAGATGAGAAAGCTCTAGACACAAAAGTCCAGAGAATAAAAAATTCATTTGGCATGAGATACTTGGGGAAAAGGGTAGTAAAGTTTAGGTATATTTTAACCATTAGAATAATTGAAATCAATGTATTAGTCGATTAATAGCTTCTAATAATTGATTGATACATTGTAGACTTGAAGAGAGTTTTGTAGTTGAGGGGTTAAGAGTGAATACCTGAATTAGAGTTCAACAATTAATTGTCAGGACTTCATCTATGTGTCAAGTATTTGCTTTTTTATGATCTATTTGGACTTCACGCCTTGTTTAAATTTTCCTCATAACTAAGTATCTGGTCAACTATTGATCCAATAAGACTTTCATCGTGCCAACTTCTCTATTAGACTTCTGACCATCAATTGTCCAATCAATCTTGATTTACTTGACTCTTCTTCACCGTCAAATATCTGATAAACCTTAACCTAAACTTTTTGCTCAACCAACTAACATATTGATTGGTTATCAAGTATCCAGTCAACTTTGACCTACTTGATGTCTTATTCGAACAACTAACACATTTATCAAACATTGAAATCCAACTCGAACTTAATCAATCAAGCTTGGTTAACTTGGTCAGCTTGACCAGCGGTTGATTTCACATAGGGGTATAAATTCAGGTGGATTCGGGTCGAATTGAAGATCAATAACTAAAAAACAAATCTCAACTTGAACCCGACTCGAACTCAATCCGAAAAGCCAAACCCGAACCCGGATAACCCAACCAACCTGCCTGACATAAAAAAAACAAAATCTTTTTTTTTTGTTATTTACCTAAAATATTCACTTTTATCTCAGTAACCCAACCAAAATCTTTTTTTGATTTTCATTTTCCATCCTCATTTTTTATTTTTATTTTCTGAGAAAATATGATTTTTAGAAAATATATTTGATTTACATTTTCTATACTATTTTCTATAAAAAGATATATCATTTTCTGAAAAATTAGATAATGTAATAAAATTATTTTTGAAAAAAATTGAGAAAATATGATTTTCTAGAAAATGAAAATAGAAAACGAAACAAACCAAACACTTAGGGAGCATTTGGTTTGCTCCATTTTTCATTTTCATTTTCTAGAAAACCGTATTTTCTCATTTTCTGGAGAATGATTTTATTTCATTCTCTAGTTTTCATAAAACGTTATATTTTTTTCTGGAAAACAAGTCTGAAAAATGCAAACCAAACATATTTTCTAGAAAATCACATTTTCTGCGGAAAATGAAAATGAAAAACAAGTAAACCAAACACCCCCTTAACATCCTCAAGACTTCATCTCGTGGAGTATTTGACCTTTATTTGCCAACGTAGTCTTCCAATTATGTAATCTGCAATTGATGTCAAATTTTCCTACATCTACGCACTTGACATATTCATGAATTTACTAGAATTGTCTAATTTAAACAATATCCAAACATCAAAATACTATGTTGGCCACATATTTTGAGGCTTATTGTACCAACAATCTTTTATTTTTTAATATTTGTCAACATATTTAAGTTTGGTTTAATATAAGCATATAATAGCATCATGAAAACGATAACATGGCAGTGGTTGGAAATGAGATAGTAAATTTGTTGGAACTTGAATGGCTAGAGAGGGGGGGGTGAATATAGCCAGACACCAAAATCATTTTCACTTAGGAAGATTCTGCACTTAGGGTTAGTAGCACAGCGGAAGCAATACAAAAACAGAAATGTAGAACCTAAACCCTAAACTAAGCACAAGCACAAAACGCTAACAAGGAGGATTTACAAGGTTCGGGGATAACTTGCCCCTACTCCTTGGCGTGCCCGTGAGGTGGACGATCCCTTGATCGTCGGTAGATCAAGCCCCGGAAAATCCTGATAGAATGCAACCTCCTTCTCGGTGGAGTGACCTCTCCACAGCATTTCAATCAGGAATAAAGTATTAAGCACAATGAAACACAAGAAGCGATCTTACAGAGCACTTAGGAAAGCAAGAACACAAGCGAACTCCTCACCGAGCTCCACCCAGCACAGATCTCACGCAAAAACTACCTGCTCTTCGTGTCTTCTTACTGATGGATTCGCCAAGCTCCTTGTTTCTTCTTCCTAGTGCTCAAGTATCAGAAGCTTCAAAGGATGCTCAATTTTGCAGAAGCTTCAAGATGCAGGATGATTGCCAAACGATGGTCAAGTGTTGCTGCGAACCGAGAACCCACTATCTCTTCATCGCCAGCCAACACTTAACTCAGCTGCCCGACGCCAGGTCACAGACGCTCCTCTGCAGCTCCCAGCTGCTCCTCTGAGACAACCCAGCTACCCCTGGCCTCCTCTGGACTCACTGAACCCTCCTCAGCTGAGCCCCAGTCGATCCCTAGGTCAGCTTCCAGTCGTCGCCAGCGTCCGTTGCAACCTGCGAAGGAAAACTGCCAAACCTGCTCAACGGAAAGCCTCCCATTGACCCTCCTTGAGTGTTTGAATCACCTGCTATTACCTGCACACTCCAATAGAAGCTTAGCAATGCATATCAAATAATATCGGCAAAGTAGCAGAGTATCGGCAAAGTAGCAGAGTATTGGCAAAGTAGCAGAGAATCGGCAGAGAAAACAGACGCGATCAGAAACTTCTGACAGTGTATTTGAACTAAAGTTCAGCTCCTGATCGGTCCCCAGACCGATCAGGCTAAGCAGCCTGATCGGTCACCAGACCTATCCAGTAGTCTGCTTGCTACAACCTGCACACACCTGATCGGTCACCAGACCTATCAGGCTGTGCCCTGATCGGTCACCAAACCGATCAAGATGGTCCCAGACCGATCAGGAAGCAGCCTGATCGGTTATAGTGAGAAGCTCGCGTCAAATGATCGTTCACCAGAATGATCTGAACAGTGTTTCAGATCGGTCACCAGACCGATCAGGAGTCGAACAGAAGCCAACCCAAAACTCTCTATTCTCTCCCTGATCGGTCACCAGACCGATCAGGAGCCAAACAGAGAGTCTTCTGTTCTCTCTCTGATTAGTCACCAGACCGATCAGGAGCCGAACAGAATACACCCAAAACCTCTGTATGCTCCCTGATCGGTCACCAGACTGATCAGTTATCACTGGATCGGTCACCAGACCGATCCATGAAGGAGCACCGTGCCAACTTCCCTGATCGGTCACCAGACCGATCCAGGCAAGGCCCAATCCACTCCAAGTCAAGAGAACGGGCTCCCAGCCTTCTCTGACTCGTGCTCAGTCCACCGGACCAAGACTCCATGCCCAGTTTCACTCACTGGGACTTTAACCTAGCCCTCCAAGCTAGGACCTAGCCCTCCAAGCCGGGATTTCATCAACCTAGCCCTCCAAGCTAGGACCTGGCCCTCCAAGCCAGGACTTTTTCCACCTAACCCTCCAAGTTAGGACTTTTCACACCTAGCCCTCCAAGCTAGGACTTTTCACACCTAACCCTCCAAGTTAGGACTTTTCACACCTAGCCCTCCAAGCTAGGACTTTTCACATGCCAGCGTGCGATCTCCCGATCCACCTGGACTTAATCTTGTTGGGCTAGAGAGGGGGGTGTGAATAGCCAAGACAAGAGATTTTGGCTCTTTTTGATCTTTCTCTGCAGTTAGGTTAGGCAGCGGAAACAAATACAGAAACCAAATAACTGCAGAACAGAAACAGAAACCAAACCAGTCGCTAACACCTCGATGTACAAGGTTCGGGGATAACTTGCCCCTACTCCTTGGCGTGCTCGTAAGGTGAGCGATCCCTTGATCGTCGGCAGATCAAGCCCCGGTGTCCCGGATAGAACAGAGTCTCCTTCTCGGTGGAGAAACCTCTCCACAAGCTTCTCAGAATGATACAAGGTTAAGCACAGGAGAATACGAGAGGGACTCACTCAAAGATGTACAGGAACACTCAAGAGTAAGCTCTAAGAGATCTCACAGCAACAAAAAAAAACACAGCAACACACTTGCTTCTTTCTGTTCTATTCTGTTGTCTCTTCTTTTCGATCTCTTCAGCCGCTTCCTCTTAAGTGCTTCCTCACTGCCAAGTCTCATCAGCATCACTGAGCCATATCACTGAGCCATGCTTGACCCACCAACTCCACTGAGCACCCAGTCCACTGAAGTCCTCTTCAGCTGAGCCTCCGTCAGTCGCCAGCCGCTCCAATCGCCCGTTGAGACTTTGACAAGGCCACACAACCACTCCAGAGAAGGCTCCTCCTTCCTTGAGTGCTTGACACCATCCCTGTTACCTGCACACACTCCAACATAGGCTCAGCAAGGCACATCACAGGTAATGGAACAGTGTATGGTTGCGTTCAGAAACTTCTGACAGCGCGTTTGAATTAATGTTCAGATACTGATCGGTCACCAGACCGATCAGTGATGACCCTGATCGATCAGGTGATCTCCTGATCGATCCAGTCCCTCTCTGATCGATCACCCTGATCGATCAGAGAACTTGGTTTCTTTCAAACGCAGGCAGCCCAAAGGTTCCTGATCGGTCACTGACCGATTAGGGACTTGTCCTGATCGGTCACTGACCGATCAGGGACTTGTCCTGATCGGTCATGTTGACCGATCAGGACATCCCTGGACCGATCAGGGGCTCTCCTGATCGGTCCAGGAGGACCCTGATCGGTCACCATGACCGATCAGGTTTTCTCCTTTGGCTAAACAGAAGGTTGTCAACCTTCTGTTCTCTCTGTCTGATCGTTCACCAGAACGATCAGGCTCCCTGGATCGATCACCTGATCGATCCACTAAATGGAGTCCGTGCCAATCGATCTCCAGACCGATCAGGCTCCAATTCAACTCAACCCGGCTTCACTTACCGGGGTTTCAGTCACCCGGCTTCACTCACCGGGGTTTCAATCACCTGGCTTCACTCACCAGGACCCAGCTTCACTCACCGGGATTTTTCCACCTAGCTTCACTCACTAGGACCTGGCTTCACTCACCAGGGTTTCAATCACCTAGCTTCACTCACTAGGACCTGGCTTCACTCACCAGGGTTTCAATCACCCGGCTTCACTCACCGGGATTTTTCCACCTAGCTTCACTCACTAGGACCTGGCTTCACTCACCAGGGTTTCAATCACCTAGCTTCACTCACTAGGACCTGGCTTCACTCACCAGGATTTTTCCACCTAGCTTCACTTGCTAGGACCTGGCTTCACTCACCAGGATTTTCTTCACCTAGCTTCACTCGCTAGGACCTGGCTTCACTCACCAGGGTTTCATCAATTCTTACTCAACCAAACTTAAATCGTTGTCAACACCAAAACAACAATCGGACCAGACTGCATCAACAATCTCCCCCTTTTTGTTGTTTGGCAACCCGATTTAAGTTTAGGTATTCATTAATCAGAGTCAATTAAATTATCATAAGGGAATCAAAGTCCTCCCCCTACAATAACAAACCCTAAACTTAATCAACCATTCTCTCCCCCTTTGTCAAACACCGAAAAGGGTATGGTTATTAAGTTTAATCATAACTCCCCCTCAACCTAGGGTCTCTTCCCAAAATCCGAAATAATCAAAGATAGAAGTTTTGCATATGAGAGGCATATACCATAAATGTATCATGGCAACAATGTATATGCATCATACGACAATAACAGTGGTTGAAAACATACACCGAACTATATCATGGTCACATATGTGTATGTTTCATATGTCAAGTAAGGAATGCTTCTGTATCTGATATATAATTCTGATTATTTAATACAGAAATATTTTGTTAATCTGGGGAGCGATCAGATTTAAAAAAAAATTTCTGAAACCAGATACATTCCTGATCAGACTGCATTGACATTTTGCATTCCTCAACGGGGGCATAGACTCTATTACTATTCGTTATTTCAGAAATATTTCCGAAACACGACATTAAGACTAAGAGTCATGACTCAACACACCCTTTCTTATCAATTTGAACATCCCAACATAGGTTTGTATCAATTTGATATTTAATCCTTAATGTTTCAGAAACATTCCTGAAAATCAAAAATCTTAGAAATTTCTACCCTTCTTTGACCAATTGAACATCATAATTGGACTGATCGGTCACCAGACCGATCAGGAGGATCCCTGATCGGTCACAGTGACCGATCAGGGTGGGTCCTGATCGGTCGGTGGACCGATCAGGCTTGGTATTTAGGAGTTTCGCACAATTTTACTCAGGTTTCAGAAACCAGCAAAAGCAGAAGCTTTCAGTAACTGTTTCTATCTCCTAATTCACTTAGATTTTCTCCCTAAATGAGCTTTGTTCATCATAATTCACTTAATCAAACAATTATCAAAATGTGATACTTAAAATCAGATTTTCAAAATATGATCAGCATGTATCAATATATATATGATCAGATTTCATAATACAAATAACACTGTGATCAAACTTTCAAAAACATGCTTGTATCAAATTAGTACCAAAACATGTGTTCATCTTATTCTTAACCAAAATTGGCATGCATTCATGATGTATAACATATACAAGAAAACATAAATTGCAACAAGAAACCTAACTATCCAAGACAACCCATGGCGAGAGTAAGTTATGTGTCAACCTAAGCCATTCATATGAATTTGATGAAATGGTAAGCTCATTCCTAACTAGGAATGGCTATATGTTTTGGAGGACCAAATATCAACCACTCATGTTGATACATGCTCCCCCTCAACCCATGCTTATACAATTCTAAAGATGGAGGTTTTAGGTACCCAAATTTTGGGACCTAAAGCATCTACAACAACTGACTTTGGCACCCAAGCCTTAGTCATTTTCTTTTGAACTTTTTGACCCTTAGAAGTATGATTTGGTCTAACACGAGTCCTAGACATTAGTGTCATGAAACTTGATTCTTTAGGTTGGTAACCCAAACCAACCTTGTTATAAACTGCTTTTTGGGAATTTAGAATCATATCTAAGGTTTTAGAGCTAGTTGAAAATTTCTGAAGAATATTCTTGAGGTTTTCAATTTCGCTCCTAAGAGTCTTGTTCTCATCCTTGAGGAACTCATCATGAAAGTCATTACTTACCTCATCCTTAGAGGTTCTCAACTGTTCTACCTCCAATTTTAATGATTTGACTTTCTTTTTAGATTTCTTTAACAAATCCGTTAAACATGCTATGGTCCTATAACATTTATCTAATTCTGGAGAGATTACCTCTTCATCATCCGAAGATGATGAAGGCGCGGTTGAGGAGCTTGATTCGCTATCACTCTCCTTGTTTGGCTCATCTAGTGCCACTAAAGCCACATGGCAGTACTCCACCTTTTCTTTCTTCTGCTCCTTCTTCTTCTCCTTCTTTTGTCTTCTGTTCCCTGCCATAAAAGCCAACCCTTTCTCTTTTGGGCTTTGGTTAGCGATCTCGTGTAATTCCATCTCACAGAATAAATCTTCTAATTTAATAATGGAAAGATCCTTGGATACCTTGTAAGCATCCACCATGGATGCCCACAAGGCACTTCTAGGAAAAGCTTTAAGAATATACCTTACGAGGTCGCGATTGTCTACCCTTTCACTGATGGAATGGAGGCCGTTGAGTATCTCCTTGAACCTTCCATGAAGCTCACTTACCTTCTCATTTTCTCCCATGGAAAGGTTTTGAAGTTGGCTAAGAAGGAGATCCTTCTTAGCTGTTCGGGTGTCTTGAGTTCCTTCATGAAGTTCTCTGAGTTTGTCCCAGAGATCCTTAGCACTTGTGAAGGGGCCAACTTTTATCAGTTGGTCCTTGGTCATACCGCATTGCAAGGTGACCACAGCCTTTGCATCAGCTTCTCCCTTTCTGACTTGCTCAGTAGACCAGCTCGAGAACTCGAGCTCTTTTCCTTCTGCATCCTTTGGAGGGGAGAAACCCTCCTTGACAGCAAACCACATTTGGATGCTTGTCTTCAGGTAATATTCCATTCGCGATCTCCAGTACTGAAAATCTGAGCCATCGAAGTAGGGAGGTCTGTTGGTGCTGAAACCCTCTCTCAAAGCCATCAGGTTTAGCTCTCGGATGTTAAGCCGTGAAGAAGAGCCCCAGGCTCTGATACCACTTGTTGGGCTAGAGAGGGGGGTGTGAATAGCCAAGACAAGAGATTTTGGCTCTTTTTGATCTTTCTCTGCAGTTAGGTTAGGCAGCGGAAACAAATACAGAAACCAAATAACTGCAGAACAGAAACAGAAACCAAACCAGTCGCTAACACCTCGATGTACAAGGTTCGGGGATAACTTGCCCCTACTCCTTGGCGTGCTCGTAAGGTGAGCGATTCCTTGATCGTCGGCAGATCAAGCCCCGGTGTCCCGGATAGAACAGAGTCTCCTTCTCGGTGGAGAAACCTCTCCACAAGCTTCTCAGAATGATACAAGGTTAAGCACAGGAGAATACGAGAGGGACTCACTCAAAGATGTACAGGAACACTCAAGAGTAAGCTCTAAGAGATCTCACAGCAACAAAAAAAAACACAGCAACACACTTGCTTCTTTCTGTTCTATTCTGTTGTCTCTTCTTTTCGATCTCTTCAGCCGCTTCCTCTTAAGTGCTTCCTCACTGCCAAGTCTCATCAGCATCACTGAGCCATATCACTGAGCCATGCTTGACCCACCAACTCCACTGAGCACCCAGTCCACTGAAGTCCTCTTCAGCTGAGCCTCCGTCAGTCGCCAGCCGCTCCAATCGCCCGTTGAGACTTTGACAAGGCCACACAACCACTCCAGAGAAGGCTCCTCCTTCCTTGAGTGCTTGACACCATCCCTGTTACCTGCACACACTCCAACATAGGCTCAGCAAGGCACATCACAGGTAATGGAACAGTGTATGGTTGCGTTCAGAAACTTCTGACAGCGCGTTTGAATTAATGTTCAGATACTGATCGGTCACCAGACCGATCAGTGATGACCCTGATCGATCAGGTGATCTCCTGATCGATCCAGTCCCTCTCTGATCGATCACCCTGATCGATCAGAGAACTTGGTTTCTTTCAAACGCAGGCAGCCCAAAGGTTCCTGATCGGTCACTGACCGATTAGGGACTTGTCCTGATCGGTCACTGACCGATCAGGGACTTGTCCTGATCGGTCATGTTGACCGATCAGGACATCCCTGGACCGATCAGGGGCTCTCCTGATCGGTCCAGGAGGACCCTGATCGGTCACCATGACCGATCAGGTTTTCTCCTTTGGCTAAACAGAAGGTTGTCAACCTTCTGTTCTCTCTGTCTGATCGTTCACCAGAACGATCAGGCTCCCTGGATCGATCACCTGATCGATCCACTAAATGGAGTCCGTGCCAATCGATCTCCAGACCGATCAGGCTCCAATTCAACTCAACCCGGCTTCACTTACCGGGGTTTCAGTCACCCGGCTTCACTCACCGGGGTTTCAATCACCTGGCTTCACTCACCAGGACCCAGCTTCACTCACCGGGATTTTTCCACCTAGCTTCACTCACTAGGACCTGGCTTCACTCACCAGGGTTTCAATCACCTAGCTTCACTCACTAGGACCTGGCTTCACTCACCAGGGTTTCAATCACCCGGCTTCACTCACCGGGATTTTTCCACCTAGCTTCACTCACTAGGACCTGGCTTCACTCACCAGGGTTTCAATCACCTAGCTTCACTCACTAGGACCTGGCTTCACTCACCAGGATTTTTCCACCTAGCTTCACTTGCTAGGACCTGGCTTCACTCACCAGGATTTTCTTCACCTAGCTTCACTCGCTAGGACCTGGCTTCACTCACCAGGGTTTCATCAATTCTTACTCAACCAAACTTAAATCGTTGTCAACACCAAAACAACAATCGGACCAGACTGCATCAACAAATCTGAATTCAACTAAACTTGAATCAAACTTAAATCCGTGTCAAACACCAAAACAACAACCGGGTCAGACGACATCAACAAAGTTCAATATCAATATCTAACTTAATCATCTCATCTCCCCCTTCTACATATATATCAAAAATACCATTGCTCTAGCCCCCAGGGCTATGGTGCGGTAGTAAAACAACTAGTCGTTATCCCATAAATCCTCGGTTCGATCTCCAGTTACGACGCATTTTGCAGGAATTTTTCCTCCAAATGGGGCGCGGACCCTGGGACGCTGGGCTTCTAGACCGCCCACCGCGAGCACTTCCCAATTTACCTTGGTGACTAGTGGGAAACTTCCGTGGGACCGAATCGGTCACCCCAAATTTAATTTATTTACTATCTGGTTAACATAAAAATACCATTGCTCTAGATGCCATAAAGGTCATGAAAGTACACGTCACTACCATCCTAAGCAAGGGAGGCCAAATGAGTCTTTGGCAGATGAAGAAGGTTGGTGTGAGGGTACACTTTGCCTCTTGGATACCAAAGTCAACCAAGCATGGGTACCAAAACAAGCACAAGTTCAATCTTGAGCCTTGCACCCCCTAAATGTACTCTCCCCATTAAAATTTCACTCTCCGCCTAAATGCAAAAAAATATTTCTCAAATTGCACCGACAATAAAGAATCATGACTCTTTGATTCATAAATGAGTAGAACTTTCTCATGTATGTTAAACAAAATGGAGAGCTTCTAGAGTTTGAAGAAAAACAACTAAAAATGATTTCAACTAAAATTGGAATTCTGTCAAAATGACTTATCGTAAGTATAGAGATATATGTTATCTGAGATTTCGGATTCGAGTCATCTTAGTAACTAATAAAGTCTCCTTTAAGGAGTCTGTTGACTGAGGTACTGTCTTGACAGTAGGCTCTTATCAACCAGTGGTACTGTGCCTCCAAAAAGTCCCTTAGGGGGTTTTCTGACTATGGGACTGTTTCGACGGTGGGGTCGATCAGTATAAAAAATTTACCCTAACAGTTAAAGCCCCCACGGGCATGGCACGTTGGCAATGACTCACTTGGGTGATCCCTCTTCCCGGATTCGATTCCTCCCTGGCAGAGCCCGCAATATGCTCACGGAAGAAATCACCACAGGATGCTGCGTAGTCGGGCCATCGAGTGTCGATATCATCAGTGGTGAAGTCATCACGCGTCTCCATCCCATGATTTACCCTCGTTGACCGGTGGGGACTCTCGTTAAAGGTCGTGGGACAAGGTCGGTCAGCCAAGTAGATTAGTCGGGCGTAAACCTAGATATCCCTTGTAAATCAAAAAAAAAAACTAAAATTGGAATCCTGTCGTATTTCAATAATGTGTCAAACGATTAATAATACCAATTAATCGATTTGATGATACTCAGTTTAATGATGTCTAATAGCTTCAATAGCCGAAATTCATTAATACAATAATGTCTAAAATTCATGAAAATTTATGAACATTCTTGAAATTCATTTAACTTTAATGATAAACATATTTGTAATAATACACTTGACACAAAGTTGTATTAATACTCGAAAAAATAGGTTCTTATGAAAATAACTTCTATTTTGCAAATTTGGCACAAAGTTGAAAACTTAGAAAAAAAAAACTTTAGTTAATTCTTCAACTTTCTATCATCTAAATGTTGCAAATGAAAGCTACCTTCCTAGAGTTTTCAAAAACATTTAAAATTTATTTTATTAGGAATTTTCAATCATTCTCAATGTGCTATATATGTGGATTGTACATAAGCTTTCCCTATAATTGGTCAAATCGATGCTTCGTATAATTTGATGGCATGTTAGTCCGTAGTGATGAATCATAACAAGCATCTTGAATTAAAAGTATCTCCCTAGCAACTCACAAGGTCTAAGTGCCTCAACAAAAAAAAAATAAAAATCAAGGTATCATAAGATGCTTTGTGAGATGTACAAAGGTCTCTATGGGATCATACATAGCTACACTCAAAATCCTAGTCACCAAGCACATCCCAAGCACTCCCTTAACTAAACTCTACTTATGGTAAAGACAATTGGTGATTATGTCAACAAGATTTTGTTGGTCCCATGTGAATTGGATAGCTAGAGGGGAGGGGTTGAATAGCATGCTTGCAAATTAAAATAATATTTCTCTTGCTACGATTTCAACAAGGACACTTAATTTTCTTAGTAAAGTATTAAATAAAAATAATATATCAAGAGACATTATTTAACATGCTTCACAATTTCCAGAATTGTTACATCCATGACGTTGTTGAATTTTGTTTGAAATTTCAAATTTATTGAAAGAAGTTTAGTCCCATATTGTTAAGTCAAGGGAGTTGGAAGACCTTATATATCAAGCACTTCCTACCATGCTTAGATGGCTTAGGGGGACCTACACGCATGCGCGGGTTGAGCCCAAACCAGGTGGTTTCAGGGGGTCTGGATCGGAAATCCATAAACCGGGCGCGACGCACGCGATTATCGCGGGCAGGGGGGTGCAAATCCCCAGCCCGTGAGCCTCGCGCTTGCGGGCGGCCCGGTTTGATTTTGCAGATTTCGGTTTGGTTTTCTGAACCAATTTGGTTTGGTTTATTTTTATTTCTTATTTTATTTTTCTTTTATTTTTTTGAGGAATTGCGCTCGACGCGATTCTTCACGCATCGCGCTCGACGCGACTCCTCATCGGCGCAACTCATCAGAAGAGGCATTCTATTGCCTCTTCAGATCTATAAAAGGAGAAGAAGAATGAAGATTCATTCATTCACTGCTTCTTCTCTCTTCTTTTCTTCGAGCATTTTTCTGTTCTCGAGCGTTCCTTCGGTTTTGGGTCTTGAGGCTTCGCCTAGTGCGATCTGAGGTTGTCTCCGAGAGCAGCGTTCGTCTTGGAGTGCACCTACGAACGCCGCGTGGTTGTCGGATCTTGGGGGAGTTTTGCCGGGAGCCTTTGCACCGTAGGGCGGCAATCAATTCTCTAAAGACAGTCGGCACGCCGGCGCTTCAACCGGATAACTATTCTCTAACTCGGCTCTTTACTTATCAGATTCCTGCATATCTATATTTATTGTCTACTTAAGTGTCTGCTTTATTGTATTTTTATTTTACAATTTTAGAGAATTGATTGTACCTAAGTAGACATGTTCAATGTTAGAATGTCGGGGTCTGATGAGGCTAGCGCCAAACCCGAGAGGTTTTCCGGGCAAAATTTCAAACGTTGGCAACAACGAATGAAATTTTGGCTTACTACGCTGGGGCTTTTCTCCGTTATAGAATCAGATCCTCCTTCACCTGATGAAGAAGAACCTGCCCATAGTGCTTCTACTGAGAGGTTTAAACAAAGGGATTATCTCTGCCATGGGAGAATCCTGTCCGCCCTCTCAGACGCACTATTTGATGTGTACTGTTCTACAACCTCGGCCAAAGAGTTATGGAAATCTTTGGATAAAAAATATAACTCCGAGGACTCTGGTTTAGAGAAGTACACCGTGGGAAAGTTCTTAAACTTCAAAATGGTTGAAGGTAGATCTGTCATTGAGCAGACCCATGAATTTCAAATTTTGATTCACGGTCTTGCCGATGGAGAAATGCCGATATCCGAGAAACTTCAAGTCTTGTCTATCATCGAAAAGTTGCCTCCGAGTTGGGAAGATTTTGGCATGACACTTAAACACAGGAGAGGTAAAATCTCTCTTGAAGATTTAATGATTGCCTTAAATATCGAGGAAGAACATCGGAAGCAACATAAGGATGATGATAAGGGGATACCTATGGAATTTGCTCCAAAGGCAAATGTGGTGGTCTCTTCTGACAAGAACAAATTCAAAACCCAAAAAATGAAAAACAAAATGAAACTTAAACCAAAGGTTCAGAAGAAGCATGAGACTAGGCCGTGCTGGGCTTGTGGACAAGTTGGACATTTTGCCAAATTCTGTCCTGAACGGAAGGACAAGAAGAAGAACCAAGGCAATGTGCCCAACACCAAGGCGCAGGTCAATGTTATGACTAGCACCAGCAATGAGTTCGTTTCCATTAACCCCGAACTAAATTTGATTTATCAACCCAATGAGTGGTTGGTTGATACAGGTGCTAATGTGCACTGTTGTGCTGATCGTTCTGCCTTCCTTACTTATCAGGTAATTGAAGGCACTTCCGTAACCATGGGGAATTATTCTGCAGCCAGAGTGTTAGGGATTGGACGAGTTGACTTGAGGTTTACCTCAGGGAAGGTCCTGTCACTACATGAGGTGCATCATGTTCCAGCGGTCCGACGGAATTTGATTAGCGGGTCAAAATTAGTTCGTGCTGGTTATGAGCTAAACTTCAAATGTAATAAAGTTGTATTGTTACATTTAGGAACCTTTATTGGAAAGGGTTACCTTAATGAAGGTTTATTTAAACTCAATATTGAAAATACGATTATTAATAAAATTAGTGATATTGGTTGTTCTTATAACATTGAGTCTTATGATGTGTGGCATGATAGATTAGGACATGTTAATTTTCAAACTATAAAAAAGATGATGAATCTTGACATGATTCCTAAGTATGCCATAAATGATAAGAAAAAATGTGAAGTTTGTGTGCAATATAAACAGCCTCGTAAACCCTTCAAATCAGTTGATAGAAATTCTAATATGTTAGAATTAATTCATACTGACTGTTGTGAGTTTAACGGTTTAATAACGAGAGACCATAAAAGGTATTTCATTACCTTCATTGATGATTACTCTCGTTATTGCTATGTTTATTTGCTGAAAACTAAAGATGAAGCTTTAGATAAATTTATGATCTTCAAATCTGAAGCTGAAAATCAAACAAACCAAACCATTAAGAGGATAAGGTCTGATAGGGGTTCACCTCAAACCTGTTTCAAAAATTCTGTCAAGATTCAGGTATAATTCATGAGGTCACTGCTCCATATAGTCCTCAATCTAATGGTATAGCAGAACGCAAAAACCGAACCCTTGAAGATATGATTAATTCCATGTTAGGCAGTTCTGGGTTACCCAACTTCTTGTGGGGGGAGGCTCTATACACTGCTTGTCATGTGTTAAATAGAGTACCTATGAAGTCAAGGGATAAAAGCCCATATGAACTTTGGAAAGGTCGAAGGACAAGTTTGAAATACCTTAAAGTGTGGGGGTGCCTTGCAAAAGTACTAGTACCTGAACATAAAAGGAAAAAACTTGGTCCGAAGACTGTAGATGGTGTCTTCTTGGGTTATGCTCAGAATAGTTCTGCATATAGGTTTCTGATTATTAAATCAGAAATTTCTGGAATAGATGCAAACACTATTGTTGAGCTTCGTGATGCTACATTCTTTGAGGATATATTTCCTATGAAGACTAGAACACCTCAGTCTATTTCTAGTACTCCTACTAGAGATGACTCTGCCTCCATAGAGGTCCCATTATCCTTAGTGAGTGTACCTTCCTCAAGTCACTCTAGATTAGATGAATCTAGTGAGTGTACAGAATTGAGAAAGAGCAAGAGGCAACGTGTGTCTAAGGATTTAGGCAAAGATTTTATGACCTATAATATAGAAGGTGACCCGGTGACATATAGAGATGCTATAGCTTCTCCTAAAGCTAAACATTGGAAAGAAGCCATTAAAAATGAAATGGACTCTATTATCTCTAATGCCACATGGGAGTTAGTAGATTTGCCTCCTGGTTGCACCACCATTGGATGTAAATGGGTGTTTAAGAGGAAGTTAAAACCTGATGGGTCAGTAGATAAGTTCAAAGCCCGCCTGGTTGCTAAGGGATTCAAACAGAAGGAAGGGATTGACTATTTTGACACTTATTCCCCTGTTACTAGAATTACTACAATCCGAGTATTGATAGCACTGGCATCCATATATCATCTTGAGGTCCATCAAATGGATGTCAAAACGGCATTTCTTAATGGAGATCTTGAAGAAGAGATATATATGGATCAGCCAGAGGGATATGTAGTTTCTGGAAGTGAGAATAAAGTCTGTAAGTTAGTAAAATTTCTTTATGGTTTGAAGCAAGCCCCAAAGCAATGACACGAAAAATTTGATAGAGCTATGCTATCATTTGGCTTTGAAATTAATGACTGTGATAAATGCGTTTATACTAAAATGAAAGGTGATAAATGTATCATCTTATGTTTATATGTAGATGATATTTTACTTTTTGGATCTAACCTTTCAATTATTAACGAGACCAAGGCTCTCTTAAGTGGTAAGTTTGATATGAAGGATATGGGTTGTGCTGATGTGATTTTAGGGCTAAAGTTGACTCACTCAACTGATGGAATAGCAATTTCTCAGGCACACTATGTTGAGAAAGTGTTAGAGAAATATGGCTATAGCCACATAAAATCTGTAGTCACACCCTATGATCCTTCAAAGACTCTACACAAGAATAAGAGTGGCGTGGCTGTGTCTCAATTAAGATATTCCCAAATAATTGGTAGTCTAATGTATTTGGCAAATTGTTCTAGACCTGATATTTCGTTTGCTATAACTAAATTGAGCAGGTTTACCAGCTGTCCGGACAGAACACATTGGGATGCATTAGACAGAGTACTCAGATACCTAAAGGGTACTATATCCTTGGGCTTGTGCTATGGGAGATTCCCTGCAGTCCTGGAGGGATATAGTGATGCCAGTTGGATAGCTGACACCGCTGAGTGTAAAGGCGTTACTGGCTATGTTTTTACACTTGGAGGCGGTGCAGTTGCTTGGAGGTCTGTTAAACAGACGATCATATCCCGTTCTACAGCTGAGGTAGAATTGTGTGTTTTGGATACCACAGTAACTGAAGCTGATTGGCTTAAGGGTCTTCTTACTGAGATTCCCTTGATTGTGAAGCCGCTGAGTGCAGTTGGATAGCTGACACCGCTGAGTGTAAAGGCGTTACTGGCTATGTTTTTACACTTGGAGGCGGTGCAGTTGCTTGGAGGTCTGTTAAACAGACGATCATATCCCGTTCTACAGCTGAGGCAGAATTGTGTGTTTTGGATACCACAGTAACTGAAGCTGATTGGCTTAAGGGTCTTCTTACTGAGATTCCCTTGATTGTGAAGCCAATACCTCCTATATCAGTGAACTGTGATAATCAAACAACAATAGCTCAGATTAGAAGCTCCAAGTATAACCAGAAACAGAAGAGACATGTACGAATAAGATTGAAGTCTGTTCGTGAGCTAGTGTCTCTCGGAGTGGTGTCATTGGACTTTGTAAGTTCAAAAGACAATATTGCTGATCCACTCACAAAAGGACTTGATTCTGAGAAAATCAAGAGATCCAGTAAGGGAATGGGACTGAGGCCTATTCTGGTTTCATCTATAGCGGCAACCCAACCTATCTGATTGGAGATCCCAAGAAGTAGGTTCAATGTGATATAAACAAGCTATAAGGGTGAATCGTAAGCATAAATTGATTGAGATATAATCTCAAAGTCTCTTCCCTGGATAGATGCTTGACTGCTAGTAAGGATGAGCTTAAGGCTCTTAATGAGTTCAAGGTCTTTATGACAGGATGCTTGCAGTACATCCTTGGAGAACTCACCTATGTATGTGTAACTGTGAGGCCGCAGTGTGGGGGGTCTGGGCAACTCTCCTTAACACTTATGAAACAAGATTCGGTGGCATGGCCGTAATGCACCAACCCAGAAGGATTCAACCGTCGCCTGTGATGAGTTGTTGTCAATTGATTTTCACATATTAAAGGTTTAAGTTCAAGACTTAGTTCTCTTCAAACCTGTGTGAATAAGATTGGTTTACTTAGGTGAAAATTCAAACCGGAAGGTATTTTCACTGAAAGCTCATTACGACAAAGCCTCAAGACCTGTTTTATTATTTATTATAATTTGAAATTTGTGGGGGATTGTTGAATTTTGTTTGAAATTTCAAATTTATTGAAGGAAGTTTAGTCCCACATTGCTAAGCCAAGGGAGTTGGAAGGCCTTATATATCAAGCACTTCCTACCATGCTTAGATGGCTTAGGGGGACCTACACGCATGCGCGGGTTAAGCCCAAACCAGGTGGTTTCAGGGGGTCTGGGCCGGAAATCCATAAACCGGGCGCGACGCACGCGATTATCGCGGGCAGGGGGGTGCAAATCCCCAGCCCGTGAGCCTCGCGCTTGCGGGCGGCCCGGTTTGGTTTTGCAGATTTCGGTCTGGTTTTCTGAACCAATTTGGTTTGGTTTATTTTTATTTCTTATTTTATTTTTCTTTTATTTTTTTGAGGAATTGCGCTCGACGCGATTCTTCACGCATCGCGCTCGACGCGACTCCTCATCGGCGCAACTCATCAGAAGAGGCATTCTATTGCCTCTTCAGATCTATAAAAGGAGAAGAAGAATGAAGATTCATTCATTCACTGCTTCTTCTCTCTTCTTTTCTTCGAGCATTTTTCTGTTCTCGAGCGTTCCTTCGGTTTTGGGTCTTGAGGCTTCGCCTAGTGCGATCTGAGGTTGTCTCCGAGAGCAGCGTTCGTCTTGGAGTGCACCTACGAACGCCGCGTGGTTGTCGGATCTTGGGGGAGTTTTGCCGGGAGCCTTTGCACCGTAGGGCGTTAATCAATTCTCTAAAGACAGTCGGCATGCCGGCGCTTCAACCGGATAACTATTCTCTAACTCGGCTCTTTACTTATCAGATTCCTGCATATCTATATTTATTGTCTACTTAAGTGTCTGCTTTATTGTATTTTTATTTTACAGACCTATCACCATGATTCATGTATCTTGTTCACTCATTTAGTGAATGATGAGATAACGTGGGCCAAATGGGAGAATGTTGAAAAGATTTTATCTTATTACAAATTTACCTTATTAACACATATTTGTTATGATTTTAATTATGTACAATCTTTTATCTTAATTAAGTAATCATATAATTGTTAGATTTAAATATGAATAATTAATCAAAATCTTACCTTAATATGCATATCATATCTTTTATTGAGTGCATGATTATCTTGTCACAATCTTAATGATTGACTCAATAATGGTAATGAGTCCCCTATAAATAATGCACTTTGGGGCCCCTAAACAGACACCCCTTCAAAAACTAATAACACCATCTATAGAAGAGGTTTGAAGTGTTTAGAAGACTCTAAAGAATTAAGCAACATTAAAGTGTGTACAAGCCTACAAGGCGTTCTTCAAATATCAATGGCTGAAGATAACCCTTTTTCCTCATTCAGTTATCATGTTTATTTAGTACAGAGCATAATTTAAATTCTCACAAGGTGTCGCTCCACATATACAAGAAGTGAGAGGTTAGCGTGACTAATGCTCAAATGGGAGAGAGGAGTTTTGAGAGGTCAGAATTGACAGCTAATTAATTGGGAGAGAGGAGTTTAAACTCCAGCCGTTAGTTAAGTGGGTGTTGCATGGTGACAGGTGAAGGCGACACTATTGTAGGGTGTAAATGAGGCACATAGGTGATGACAAGTAGGTGAGGTTGTATGATTCTGATGGATGACCGTGGCAAGATTCAAAGTGTGGATATCCGTGAGAGGAGGTGGGGACTGATAACGGGGAAGGTGATGTTGTACGCAGAAAATGGAATGAGATTTTGGGGATTGAATAAATCATATGTTTTTGACCTAACTAAACTGAACTGATTCGCCATTGGCTCAGCCAAAGCATCCAAATTGAGTTCAAATTGAGTTCGATTTGGACCCAAAGCAAACTCAAATCAATCTCCACCTCATACAACTGTTAATTGGAAAACCTAACACTAAATTGAACCCAAATTGGATTCAATTACTATAAAATCAACCCAAACACTTGTTGGGGGAATTGCTCATTTTTCTGGAGGAGTTACAATAAATTGAAATTACTCAAATAACTTCAATTTCTCTGTTGAGTGGCCCGAGCTGCTTTTCCGAGCTTCCGAGAGGTGGTCGGACGTAGTCGAGCTCCCGAGCGGTAGTCGGGCGTAGCCGAGCTCCCGAGCAGTAGTCGGGCGTAGCCGCTCTCCCGAGCAGTGGTCGGGCGTCTCCCGACCTGGATTTCCCGAGTAGTGGTCCGGCGTCTCCCGACCTAGATTTCCCGAGTGGTGGTCGGGCGTCTCCCAACCGACCGAAAATTTGCTGAGGCCTGCGCAGCGCAGTTTCCTTGAAACAGATTTGTCCTCCTCCGGTGATGCTTCGAGGCTCAGATGGACTTCTGTCTCTCAGGATACAACAGCGGACCACGGGCACAACGAAGCACTCGTTGCTCGTGGCGAACTGAGGATGTACCCGAACTCTATCAAAGAGGTCGGGAACGAGGTGGAGCGAAGGAGAATTTTTCTGTAATTTTCATTTACTGCCATTTACCCGAATGCATCAATTACATTTGAGCAAAAGTCAATTTGGCAAAACGTTGGTTCATGACCGGTCGGACATTCGACGCGCACAGGTCATGTACGCACATGAGTTCAATACAAATCCGGGTCCTAGATTTGCACCCCCTCCTGCGCACCCACGCGTGAGAGAGAGTCTCTGTCCTAGCATTTGTTCACAACTAACATGCTTGTGAAACAATATAAACCAACTATTTTACCTTAAAACTCCCAATGTGTGACTAAAGCCCCACTCACAAGAGAGTCTCTTTATTCTCCACCTCACTTTCTACTCACTAGAAAGTTCCAATGTGGTACTAAAGTCCCACCACCTCCCTTTCCATTCACATGAAATCATGATATCCAACAACACTTCCCAATTTAATCAAAATTACTGTCAAATATTCTCACTTCACTCAATTCCCTAATGCCCAATCCTTAAATCTTCGTATACAACACTTATTTATCTTTTGAAGAGGCAATCGTTGAAGAGATATACTACATAATATTAACTATCTGAAGTTTTTTTCGAATCATGCTTGAGGACTCTACTTTGAGGCTCTAGATCGCCTTATTGAACTTTTTATAATTTATATCTTAGTCACCTTCAACCTGAACACAATCTCAGGATAGATACAAATTTTAATTGGAGTTCCACCTTTTTCTCATCAGGGAGTGTAACTGGGATACTAGCAGGCCATTGTTTCGTGACATCTATTTCCACCAGCTCCCTTGCAAAGTTGACCCTCTCTCTAGTCTTAGTGAATAGATACGTAAATAGTTGGGTACCTATTTGGTAAGTGACCTTGCTTAAACATGAGGTTTCCCAATGAAGGCGTATTTATAAGAATTTTTTTTCCAAATGAGATATGAATCCGGAGACGCTGAGCTTCTGGATCGCCCACCGCGAGCACTTCCCGATTTATCCTAGCAACCGGTGAAAAATTTCCGTGGGACCAAACCGGTCATCCAAAATTGAAAAGTCCTCATTAATCATTTTTTTGATTAAACCTAAGGTTGACCAACAATCTATAGGTAACCCATAGATTTGCATCCAAAAGGGTAAATGGTTCTGGATTTCCGGCTGGAATGTAAAGCAAGGCGGCATCACTTTGAGACAGAGCGGCAGCCCTATGCGATGTATGGCCCCCCTTTCAGAATTACGTCGCATTTCTCCTTCTCAGTGAACTTAAAAACCAACCATAGAGAATTGTATGAGAGCATTGTATGCGGTGTATTCCATCTTGCAGTGAGCTTATTAACTGCCTTCCAGCCAGGAAAACGTCGAAGAATTAGAAATCCCGACCAAACAGTAGCCTACCGTTTCCTCAAGAGATTCTTTATCCTCAGCGATGACGGTGGCGCCCTCTTCATCCGGTTGCTTGATCAGTTTTAATGTTGTCTTCCGAACGTGCTCTGTTTCTGGTAAAAAGGTCCACCCACCTACGAGTACCATTCCCTGGTTGTCCTGTTCTGTCCTGCATTTGTTTGGGTCGCGGATGACTTCCCCCAATCATCTGGCAGTCTCTGATTCCCTGATGCTCCCACAGGCTGGGGTTGAACTGGAGCTTTGCTCCCATTACCGACGTCAGCAGTGGTTGTGGCCCCTCCCCTGGACATGGCTGCTTACCTTTTCCTAGTGTCGACTGTGCCTCAATTCGTTTCAGAGCCGGGGAGCATTGGCCTAGGCCAATTTTGCCTGGGTTCTTGTTGTGACGCAAAACTGTGTGGGTGGTCTCCGACATACCCAAGGGGAGGATTTTCATCCCCGATGTGGAAGCGACTGCCACCTAGGAGTGAGCAAAAATTAGGAAAAACACAATTAACGGAACCGAACTGATTGAATTTTGGAATTTGGTTCGGTTAATTCGGTTTTTTTTCGAAATTCGGTTCGGTTTTCGATTAATTCGGTTTTGTTTTCGGTTTTCAATTTTGTAATTCGGTTAAACCGAATAAACCGAATAAGAATATTAATTTAATTATTTTTATTTAAAAATATAATTAAATAAAATAAAATCTTGTTTTTTTAATTAAAATCGAATAAAATTTTAAAGTTCGGTTAAATCGGTTAATTCGGTTAAAAACCGAATTAACCGAGATTTTATCGGTTCGGTTTTTTCGGTTTTTATCAAGAAATTCGGTCGGTTCGTTTTTTTAAAAAATTTCGGTTTATTCGATTTTCGGTCTATTCAGTTCGGTTTTAACCGAATACTCACCCCTACGGGCACCTGTGCATTTTTGTATTCGACGGGGAAGAAGATCAGTAACTGGCTAGCAGTTTACCTCGTTAACCCGCTGGGATCCACTAAGCTCCATAAGTCATTCGGATTTTGGATCTCATTTTTCTCACATCCTCCACCCGTTAACCCGATCCGGATGAATAGAAAGGATTCACTGCTTCACTTAGGCTGCGTTTGGTAGGGTGTAATCCACCCTGTAATGTAATCCAGATTACATTACAAGTTGGATTCCTTTGTTTGGAATAACTTTAAAATTGTAATTTAATGTAATCTCGATTACAAAAGATGTTGATGATTTGTAATCTGGATTACAAAACAAAACCTCTGTAATCTGGATTACATTACAGCTTGTAAAGTCGTCGGCCGGGAGGCGACGGTCGTCGGTCGTCGGTCGTCGACGGTTCGCCGGTCGGCGACCGCCGCCGCCGCCGGCCGGCGACCGCCGCAGCCGCCGCCGCCGGCGGTCGGCGACCGCCGCCGTCGCTGGCCGGCGACCGCCCGACCGCCGCCGCCGGCCGGCGACCGTCGCCGACAGTCGCAGGTCGCCGGCCGCCGCCGACCGCCGACGGTCGTCGGTCGCCGGCGGTTCGCCGGTCGCTGGCCGCCGCCGCCGGCGGTCGCCAGCCGGTCGATGGTCACTGGCCGGCCGGCGGCAGTCGTCGGTCGTCAATCTTAATTACATTACAGGATGGATTACCCTTCACCAAACAAAGGAATCCAACTTGTAATGGTTATCAAAGATTACATACAACTTATTACCAAACATAACAATGTAATCAAGATTACATTACATTACATTACAAACTTGATTACATTACAGACCCGATTACATTACCCCCTACCAAACATAGTCTTAACAGCTTCGAAATCCACTCCCTGCTCTATTTTCACTGATTGTCCAATTGAAAAGCCGTGGCCAGCTGCATTGCCTCTCTCGGCAACGGTCAGAAAACACGTCGCTTCGTCCTCCTCGCCTCCGACGACGGCACACTCATGCAATACCGTCGTTTAGCTTCCTCCAGTCCCTTTCCCTGCCTAGGTGGAGTAGTCCCCTGTCGTTCCCGCCGTCCCCGACTGCTTTGAATCAAAACGAAGCTCCTGTTGCGACTCCTCCTCCTGTTGCGTTGTCGCCCAGAAAGTCCGCTGTGTTTCTCCGCTCAAGTCATGGATGGCCTGTGGTCCTCATCATATTGCCAGGCAGATAAACCACTCATACTGTTAGTCTACTTCTTGTTATGTGCCTCCAATAAAACAATGTCTTGTTCTCTCTCCGTTTGTTGTTTCCTTCTCTATGGTAACCTGAACTGTAACCGTGACGGCTGTAACCACGCTCAAACACTCCACCACTCTGGTGTTCCACCCGGCGAGGTCCTCACTGTCCCTGTCTTCTGCACGGCCCTTGGCACTGGTGATTCGTGTCACCTTCCCGCGAGAAGAGGGAGATGGACGGCCTAAACGGGCTTCGTCCAGATCATTCCGGCGACTCGCCGGAAACAGGAGGGACGCTGGTAGATCACAAAGACCTCCGATGGACCTCTAGCTAGTGTAGCCAGCTAACCTGCAGAACCGTTCCAACACGCCTATCCTTAACCTTACCTCACCGTGGAAGAGAGGGAGCCGGCTGTTCTAGAGAGAAGTTCTATCTTCTCACTCTAGAACCTAACTGACTCAAGAGGACCCCAAGCTCCCACTGTGACGTGGCACTCACGAAGGAGCTCCCTCCCAGCTCCTTCGTGAATACCGATTCGTGGAGTTGTTCCTCATTTTTTTTTTAATATTAAAATATTATTTATATATATATGAGATTAATAAATTAGAAAATTTTATAAAAAATAGATTTTTTTTATATTTTATAAAAATGAAATTATAATTAAAATAAAATAGGAAGAAGATATCATCCAGAGTTGAGTTTTTTTATAGTGAAAAAATGTATGAGATTATTTATTTATTTATTTTTTTTGACGTGTGGCGCAAATGTGACAGAGTTTTCGGACAGCTCGAAAGACTGTGACTACTCTAACATCTATGCCATCTCCAGAACAGGACAACGACCGGCTGCTACTGGCGTGGGAAGTCGACCGAGAGGCCGGCCACAGCTTCGGCGGCGGAGGCGGCAGCGACGACGACGGCGGCGGCATTGTTCTTCATGCGGCGGTGGGTCGCGCGACATCGCGGCCCTCTTAGACAGTGACGTCGGGAGGCGGTCGTTTGATGTGCGTAGGAGGGAGGCGGCAGCGACGGGGGGCCGAGCACGGCTTCCCGTTCGGATGGTAGCTCGAAAGAAGAGGACAGTGGGCAACAGCGGAGAGCAGGCGGCGACGGTCGCCGCAGCTAAGCTACCCGCGGAGGCTGCTCGGAAGGTAGGAACCGATGACGGCGGGAAGAACAAAGAAGGCCGGTGGCTGAAACTTCTAGCGGCCAGTGGGGAAAGAGGTGGCGACCGAGAGGAGGCGGATGTGTAATCAAAACTTAGACTTTGATACACAAATGTTAGAATAATTAAAATAGAATAATTAAAATATTTTTTTAATTCTATTCAATTTATTAGAATAATTAAAAATGTTAAATTCTTTTCAATTTATTCTCATAAAATATCCCTAAATTCATTTTAAATTCTAAAAAATATAATAAATTATATATATTTATATAAAATTATTTTCTTATTAATTATTTTAGTTTTATTCTTCTAAATAAATTTAATTAAATCAAATTTAATAATATATATATATATGTTACACCTTAACCTACCATTGCAGCGAAAGCGGACGAGCTATTCCCTATTCTCAATGGCGCAGGAGAGTGTACTTACCGGAGGAGCATTAGTCGCCGAAGGAGAGTGTACTTCTTCGGCGCAGGAGAGTGTACTTACCGGAGGAGCATTAGTCGCCGAAGGAGCACTGGTCGTCGGAGGAGCACTAGTTTCTACTCCATCGGCTCCGATTTCTTCATCAGTCGACAACGAGAAGACTCACAACCAGGCGGAGGGTTCTGTTCTTCCATCGACTCCGGTTTCTGCATCGGTCGACAACAAGGAGGCTCATAACGACAAGGAGCTTCATAACGAGGCGGAGGATTCTGTTCTTCCATCGGAGGAGCTTCATAACGAGGCGGAGGGTTCTGTTATTTCATCGGCTTCGGTTTCTGCATCGGTCGACAACAAGGAGTCTCATAACCAGGCAGAGGGTTCTGTTCATCCATCGGCTTCGGTTCTGCATTGGCGGAGGGTTCTGTTCTTTCATCGGCTCCTGTTTCTGCATTGGCGGAGGGTTCTGTTCTTCCATCGGCTTCGGTTTTTGCATCGGTCGACAACAAGGAGCCTCATAACCAGGTGGAGGGTTCTGTTCATCCATCGGCTTCGGTTTCTGCATTGGTGGAGGGTTCTGTTTTTCCATCGGCTTCGGTTTCTGCATCGGTCGACAACAAGGAGTCTCATAACTAGGCGGAGGGTTCTGTTCATCCATCGGCTTCGGTTTCTGCATTGGCGGAGGGTTCTGTTCTTCCATCGGCTCCAGTTTCTGCATTGGCGGAGGGTTCTGTTCTTCCATCGGCTTCAGTTTCTGCATCGGTCGACAACAAGGAGTCTCATAACCAGGCGGAGGGTTCTCACTACAAGAAAAACTATATTTACTGACGGATTTACCAACGGAAATTATTTTCCGTCGGTAAATTCTGTCGGTATTTGCCAACGGAATCAAATTTCCGTCGGTACATTTAGATGTGGGCTATTAATTTTCGTCGAGAATTGGTGTAACTACCGACGGAATTATAATTCCGTCAGTATTTATCGACAGAGAATATTTTCCGTCGGCATATTTAATGTTTCATTTAAAAAACAGGTGTTTTGATAATTCGGAAATTCCCGACGGAACAGGAGTTCCGTCGGAAACCCCCGACGGAACAGGAGTTCTGTCGGAAACCCCCGACGGAACGCCACTTCCGTCGGTGCATTCGGCGTTTACCGACGGGACGGGCGTTCCGTCGGAAACCCCCGACGGAACGGATGTTCCGTCGGTGATTTCGGCATTTACCGACGGAACACCCGTTCCGTCGGAGGAGGCCGACGGAACTCCCGTTTCGTCGGTAAAGCCAAGGTTTGGCGGCCAAAATTTAGGGCTAGGCGAGCTTTTTCGCGCGTTAACCGACGGAATCACCGTTCCGTCGGTAAATGGAGATAAATTAGGGCATGCCGGCTTTTTTTCCCACGCGATTCTTTCCTTGTCTCAGCGATTAATCTCAGTGTGCACGGTCTCCTCTCCTCCCCGGTACGTATTTTGTTCTTCGTCTCCGGCGCCGGCGTGTCTCTAGCGGCCGCAGCCGGGTCGGCATGTCTCTGGTAGCCGCAGCTCCCTCCGGCGTGGGCACTGGCGGCCGCAGACGGGTCAGCAGCCTCGGCCGTGTCCGGTGGTGGCCGCAGGCGGGCTAGCCGCCACGTCGTGGCCGCAGGCGGGCGAGGCGGCCCAAGGGTTTGCCAGCGGGACATTTTGCACGCCGGCGGCCCAGCGGCCTTGGTTGCGGCTGGCGGCCCAGCCACCACGTTCGGGTATGCCGACGGGGCATGGTGTTTGGCGGCGGCTCAGCGGGCACGCCGGCGGATCATTTGGCACGCCAATGGGACATTTGGCACGCCGATGGCCCAGCGGGCACGCCGACGGCTCATTTGGCACGACCGCGGCCCATTTGCCCTACCGGGGGCAATTAATTAGTTTTATTTGTTAATCGAAGTTTGTAATCGTTTGTTATTAATTAGATTTATTTTTTACTCTTGTAGGTTACTCCAGTTGTTGTTTTTCTTCGAGACGTGTATATCATTTCAGGTATATGTTTCTATTATGAAGTATTAACAATTTAGTATTCCTGAATTAGCAAGAAATGGGATGCGATTGAGCATCTTGGGTACAAGGATGAGGCTCCTTTTGTACATTTCTTATTTTCCTAGTTCATTTGGGTTGCGATGAAGGATGTTAGTGTTGCCAATATGACTATTGTGAGATTCAAGTAGTCATTGACTCATTGTTGTCATATTCATTTATCACTCACTTTATTTACTCCATTTGATCCTTTGAGTCCTTTGGAACCATATTCGATTGCTCTTCAATGTTCAACTTTGGATTAGATAACTTAGTTGTTAAGCTGCTACTGATTTTTGTTTACATCTCTGCATTCTACTTCATTCCACTCTAGAATTTCATGTTATTTTAAAGGGTACCATAACATAACCGTAGAAGCTTTGCACAATGATGGTAATTGCATGCTATGGAGACATCTAAAAGAATCTATATTGATACTATATCTCTAAATAGAATACTTGGCTTGTTCCCATAATAATTAACTGTCCAATGATACATTTTGATGATTCCTAGATCATATAGAATACTAATTATGGTTATTTGTTTTGTGAGACCAATTGCTTCTTGCATAACCTAATTGTAAATATCAGTCTATTTTAAATTTATATATAAATAGATGGCCTACCTTGTTTGTATTCTTTCCGTTTTGCCCTTGTTGATATTACACTTTATATTATTCATGCAAATTGAAAGATCTGATGTAGTTACTTCGTTCTGTCATTATCTTGTTAACTAGCTTTGTTTTACCCAGCAAAACTGAATTTGAGGAAAGCAGATGAGTATAAATATTTGAAGTAGAGCAATTGCTATACTATTGCTGGGGTTGATGATGCTGAAATGTTTCATCATGTTATGGTATATCATCTAACAACACAATTCACCACTTTGCCATTCCCAAGGAAGAGAACTTCTTGGTTAATACATCATAGATTGTTACAGAAAGCTATGGAGGTTGTCCATATCAGCAAAGAAGATCAAGACACTGTATTTGCCATGCTTGCTGCAGTGTTGTGGTTTGGTAACATCTCTTTTACAGTGTTTGATAATGAAAATCATGTTGACGTTGTTGCAGATGAAGGTATAGTATTCAGACTCGAATTATATTGAATTTGTCCAAGTGTGTTTTTGCTTGTCATTAGTAGATCATGCCACTTTTTAAATGTTAATAAAGAACTTCAATCTTGTTATTTTTCACCAATATTCTAGTCTGTTACTGATCCTGTCGCCGAGCGTAGTGGAGCCGCAACCGGGTGACGGTGTAGCGATGAGTGACGTGGATGCCGACGGGATGTCCTCGCGCAGAATGACAGCGCCGTAGGGGGTATCCTCCGACGGAACGGAAGCGGATGTCGCCTGATGACCGGCTGGCTGGCTGGAGGTGGACCTGCTGAGGAAGATGACCGTTAGCAACCTAGCCGGGAGACGTCCCGGCAAGGCACTCCGACGGTCAAGTCAGTACTCCGATGAACAGGAAAAATAATGGAGCACTGTAGGTGAGGAGCTTCGTGCGCGCGTCCCTGATAATGAGGAGGGGAGTGGCTTATATAGCCGGGGAAAAGGACCAAGTATGGCCTGTGTCAGGATTCTCTGACAGGGTCAGAAGATATGGTATGATTATGTCGATTTGAGTATGGCCTGTGTCAGGATTCTCTGACAGGGTCAGAAGATATGGTATGATTATGTCGATTTGTAACCAACCTTCTTTGTCGTATACTATTTGTCTTATGTGAGGACAAAGACAGGTTTCTGTAAGTCTCTGACAGGCGGCGCCTGTCAGAGAGTGTCAGTTTGTACGAGTGGTGACAGCCTGTTATCTGCAGCTGGTGCAGGTGTATTTTGTCTTTATCCCAGGGTGATTCCGAGAGAGTGCCCGAGTGGACCCGGGACGGCACGCCCGGATGGATATCAAGCATGGGCATAAAGGACTGCCGGGCGGATGCACTCGGATGAACGAGGCGTGTAAGCCTTAATGTGGCCGGCCGGGTTTGACCGGCCGGATGAACCGCTATATTTATTCTAACCGGCCGCCTTGAGTCCGACCGGCCGGCGAAGCCCCTGGGCCCGGCCAGGACGTTTGTCGAGTTGGCTGCCCGTACAATGACGTGGACCTTGAAGCTGGCCAGGTCGTTTGTCACGTTGGCTGCCCGTATGGTGCCAAATATAGGGCTGGATCAATAGCTTTCCCCTCGAGTCTAGTCGAAGGAGACGATCAGTCCGACTGACTGGACTACAAGTGTGTACAACCATTCTGCGGCCGAGCGTTTTTTGCCCTATTAATATCTGGCCGGCTTAATACGAGGCTTAACAGCTGGTGCTGAGTATGCCTGCCCTGTCTGGGCGGAAGAAGATTGTTAGCCGAGAGGGGCGTGGGCCGCCACGCACCCTTCTTTTTTAACGAGGCCGTCCGGCTGGACGAAGCATGATAGGGGAGCGTGGGCCGCCACGCATCCCCGACTGGCCATTGACATGATGAAGATGTCCGAGCGGATGAAGGTTTTGACCAGAGGAACGTGGGCCGCCACGTCCTCGTAAATTGTTAATGCGTCCGACCGGACGAATGTTGTTAGTCGATGAGAGGTATGCTGAACACGTTTGGGCGGGAGAATGTTTGCACAGGATCATTTGCCTTAAGTCGCAAGAAAGGTGGAGTGTCACGCGCCCCAAGACGATTTTCTCGGGATAGCCCGAGTCAGTCAATTAATGGAGACGTGACATTCTAAGTCGAATGAGGTGATGTGATATGCCCGATGCGACCGGCGCCATAACGGCATCACCTCAGCTTTAATGAACCGGGCCACGTGGCGCACGTTGGCTGGCCGACCGGGATGCATTTTATCCCCATGATTACGAGCTTTTAATGGCCATTAACGCGCGTAATTCTTTCCGCCACGCGGCTGCTTCCGGTTGGCCGATACGACGACGCGCCCTGCCGCCGCAGCAGGCGACGTCAGCGCCTGCGGCGCGTCTTTTCGAGGCTGATCGTGGGACGCCTCAACGGCATGGATGAGGCGATCTCCGTACACGTGGACCGCCATCGGACGGTCTCCCTTCTTCCGGCCTAGCTATAAATAGGCCTCCACATTCGCCGAAACCCTCATTTGCTCTTCACTGTTCTCTTCTCTACCTCGGTGCTTCTCGCTCCTCGCCGCCGTCTTCGCGTGTCGCCGCCTCAGGCTTCCAAAGGGCACCGACCTTCTGCGTGGGTCGCCACGCCTCCGGTCGGGAACCACTTTAGGCTTCCGGATGGGCCAATCTTCCACGTGGGCCGCCACGCTTCCGACCGGGAACCAGTCCAGGCTTCCGAGTGGGCTGACGTTTAAAGTCAGTCGCCGACTCAGGCTTCCAAAGGGCACCGACCTTCTGCGTGGGTCGCCACGCCTCCGGTCGGGAACCGCTTTAGGCTTCCGGATGGGCCAATCTTCCACGTGGGCCGCCACGCTTCCGACCGGGAACCAGTCCAGGCTTCCGAGTGGGCTGACGTTTAAAGTCAGTCGCCGACTCAGGCTTCCAAAGGGCACCGACCTTCTGCGTGGGTCGCCACGCCTCCGGTCGGGAACCGCTTTAGGCTTCCGGATGGGCCAATCTTCCACGTGGGCCGCCACGCTTTCGACCGGGAACCAGTCCAGGCTTCCGAGTGGGCTGACGCTTAAAGTCAGTCGCCGACTCAGGCTTCCAAAGGGCACCGACCTTCTGCGTGGGTCGCCACGCCTCCGGTCGGGAACCGCTTTAGGCTTCCGGATGGGCCAATCTTCCACGTGGGCCGCCACGCTTTCGACCGGGAACCAGTCCAGGCTTCCGAGTGGGCTGACGCTTAAAGTCAGTCGCCGACTCAGGCTTCCAAAGGGCACCACCTTCTGCGTGGGTCGCCACGCCTCCGGTCGGGAACCGCTTTAGGCTTCCGGATGGCCAATCTTCCACGTGGGCCGCCACGCTTCGACGGGAACCATCCAGGCTTCCGAGTGGGCTGACGCTGTCAGTCGCCGACTCAGGCTTCCAAAGGGCACCAACCTTCTGCGTGGGTCGCCACGCCTCCGGTCGGGAACCGCTTTAGGCTTCCGGATGGGCCAATCTTCCACGTGGGCCGCCACGTTTCCGACCGGGAACCAATCCAGGCTTCCGAGTGGGCTGACGCTCCCGGTCAGTCGCCGACTCAGGCTTCTGGAGGGTATGACGCGTCAGCCTGCGTCCCGTCCAGGTATGACTTGCCTTGTATGGCCGACCGGCAATTTTCGGTCGGGAGAGCCTTTCGTTATAGCTAGAATGCTGTGTTTTACAAGATTGCATCACTCTAGGGCTCTCTGTACATTTGCAAGTGTCGGGCACTCCACGGTCGGTCAAGCCTCTTTCCATATTCATCCTCCAAGTAGTAAGCGCCTGAATGCAATTTCTGCACTATCTTGAAGGGTCCGCCCCACTGTGGTTGTAATTTGTTAACATCACCGACTGGCTTTATACGTTTCCAGACTAGGTCCCCGGCGTGAAACGAGCGCGGCAACACCTTCTGGTCGTACCTTTGTTTCATACGCTGACGGTACGTGAACATCCGGGCGGCTGCTTTTTCCCGGACTTCCTCTATGAGGTCAAGCTCTAAGCGCCTTCTTTCATCATTTCCTTCATCATAGCTTAACCGCCTGTCGGATTCACAACCGACCTCGACCGGCACCACCGCCTCGCTGCCATAGACGAGGTGGAATGGCGTCTGCCCGGTCGCCTCTCTGGGTGTGGTTCTGCTCGCCCAAAGGACCCCGGGCAGCTGCTCTACCCAGTTGGTTCCTGCATGATCCAGCTTTGTTTTGAGCCCTCTCAAGATTTCCCGGTTGGTGACTTCTGCCTGGCCGTTGCTCTGTGGATACGCCACAGATGTAAAAGCCTGATGGATGTCGTATGCCGAGCACCATTCTTTGATTTTCTTCCCTTGAAACTGCCGACCGTTGTCAGAAACCAACTTGTGGGGGATCCCGTATCTGCATAGAATGTTTTGCGACAAGAACTTAATCACCGCCTGCTCGGTGATCCTAGCCAGCACCTCTGCTTCCACCCATTTAGAGAAGTAATCCACCGCGACCAACAAGAACTTCTTCTAGGCGGGGGCGATCGGAAACGGACCTACGATATCCATGCCCCATTGGTCAAACGGGCAAGAGACAGCAGATGTCTTCATTACTTCGGTTGGCCGGTGTGGCAGACACTGGTGTTTCTGACATGAGATGCATATTGCGGCCAACAGGTCGGCATCCTTCTGTAAAGTTGGCCAATAATACCCGGCCAACAGAGCCTTCCGGGCGGTGGCTCTACCCCCTGAATGATTACTGCAGACCCCCATATGGACCTCTCGGAGCACATAATCTGCGTCTTCATCGCTAAGGCATTTGAGCAAGGGCCGGGCGTGAGCCCGTTTATAGAGGACATCTCCGACCATAGTGTATTGCGCGGCTCTCTTTCTGAACAGCCGAGCCTCCTCCCGGTCGGATGGTACTTCTCCCCTGGTCAACAATGCAATCAATGGAGTTCTCCAATCGGTCTCCAATTCGATTTCTACTTGCTGCTCGATTTGCATGACGAATAAAGCATGGCAGGCCGGCCGAGGGATCACCCAAGCTCCGACTGCGCTAGCTAATTTGGCTAGCTCATCCGCTTTCAAGTTGCTTTCCCGAGGGATCTTCTGTAAGAGTACCTCCCTGAAACCCGCCTTCAGCTGTTCATAGGCATCGATGTACTCTTGCAGCCGGTTGCTGTTGACTTCGAAATTACCGGCCAGTTGCTGTATAGCAAGTTGCGAATCTGAGTATAGCCACACCCGGGTGGCGCCGACATGCCGGGCGGCTTGCAGACCAGCTAGAAGTGCTTCATATTCAGCTTCATTATTCGTCGCCTTGTGTTCTAATCGCACGGACAGGTGTAGCCGTTCTTCTTCGGTTGAAACCATGAGAACGCCGATTCCGCTTCCTTGCCGAGAGGATGCCCCATCAACGTACACCTTCCATACGCCCTCGGCCTCATCGGGATGCAATTCCGTTAGAAAATCGGCTAAGGCTTGCGCCTTGATAGCCGGCCGGGGTTGATATTGTATGTCATACTCGCTCAGCTCAGTTGTCCACTTGACTAGCCGCCCTGAGGCGTCTGGGTTTGTGAGCGCCCGACCCAAGTTACTGTTAGTCAATACAGTAATTGGGTGAGATAAGAAATATGGTCTGAGTCACCGGGCGGCTAAGAACAGTATGTAGCCCAATTTTTCGAGTGTCGTGTACCGACACTCGGCTCCTTTAAATAAGTGGGCAAAGAAGTACACCGGCCTTTGCTCAGTTTTTTCTTGCCGGGCCAACACCATGCTGCCCGAGTCGGAGGAAGCTGCCAAGTATACATATAAATTCTCATTCGGCTCCGGCTGGGCGAGTGTCGGTAGCTCAGACAGATAAGCTTTCAGCTCCTCGAAGGCCCTGTCACATTCTTCATCCCACTGAAATTTGGTGGCCCGGCGTAATGTCTTGAAGAATGGCAGACCCCGTTCGGCTGATCGGGAAATGAATCTGGACAGGGCGGTTATCCGCCCGGTCAGCCGCTGAGCTTCCTTGAGATTTCGTGGGGCCGGCATCTCTAGAATGACCTTTACTTTGCCCGGATTTGCTTCGATTCCCCGCTCGGTGACTATATAACCGAGGAACTTCCCGCTTCGAGCCCCGAACAAACATTTGGCCAGATTAAGCTTCAGGCCAAACCGCCGCAGAGTTTGGCAAGTCTCTTCAATGTCGGGGATTAATTCTTCCGCCCGGGCAGTCTTGATCAGAATATCGTCGACGTATACTTCGACGTTACGCCCCATTTGCGACCGGAACACCTTGTTCATCATTCTTTGGTAGGTGGCGCCCGCATTCTTGAGGCCGAACGGCATGACGGTGTAGCAGTAGGTGCCGTCAGCCGTGACAAAGCTAACCTTCTCCTGGTCGGCAGCAGCCAGTGGGACTTGGTGGTATCCCTGGTACGCATCCAGCATCGATATGAACTCGCTGCCGGCCGTCGAGTCTACCATTTGATCGATCCGTGGAAGTGGGTAGCAATCTTTTGGGCATGCACGATTGAGGTCTCGGAAATCAATGCATACCCGCCACTTATCGTTGGGTTTGGCCACCAGCACCACATTCGCCAGCCAGGCCGGGAACTGAACTTCCCGGATGTGTCCTGCTTCCAACAGTCTTTCTACTTCCGCCCGGATGACTTGATTCTGCGCGGCGCTGCGATCCCTTTTCCGTTGCTTTACTGGCCGCGCGCCCGGGTAAACATGGAGCTGGTGTTCCGCGACTTCCGGTCGGACCCCCTTCAAATCTTTCGCCGACCAGGCGAGTACGTCTTGATTTCGAGCGAGGGACTCGATTAGGGATTGCTTCAGCTCCTCCGGAAGTCCTGCAGCAATTTGTATCTTGGTATCTTCCCTACCGGGCAAAAGTTGTACCTCTTCTTTGTCCTCCCGCAATTCTGCCCAAGGGGAGGCTTGCACCATGTTGCAGCCGCTACCTGCCCACCTTGCCTTTTGACCTACCGAGCGGACATCATCAGCATAGCAGCGCCGGGCCACGGTCTGATTGCCCTTCACCTCGCCGACTCTGTCGCCGACCGGAAACTTCACCTTGAGGTAGTAGGTGGAGACCACCGCTTTAAATTCGTTGAGAGCCGGTCGACCGAGAATGGCGTTGTAGGCAGCTGGGGCATCCACAATCAGAAATGTTGTCCATCGGGTTCTCTTGAGTGGCTCCTCTCCAAGTGAGACGGCCAACCGTATCTGTCCGATCGGCTGTACTTCGTTCCCCGTAAATCCGAACAGGGGAGTAGCCACCAACTCTAGCTGCGATAATTCAATTTGCAGTTGATCGAAAGCTCGTTTATATAAAATGTTTACCGAGCTGCCGGTGTCCACAATGGTGCGGTGGACTTCGTAGTTGGCGATGACAGCCGTGATGACCAGTGAGTCATCGTGCGGCACCTCCAATCCTTGCAAATCCTGCGGCCCCCAGCTGATTTGGGGCCCTTGAGCTTGAGAGGTGCTGACTCCGACTTGGTGAATTTCCAGTCGGCGCACCTGCGTCTTTCTGGCTCGGTTGGAGTCGCCGCCGGTCGGACCGCCGGAAATCACATTGACGCCTCCTCGGACGGCGTTCTGGTGATTAGCTTGATCTTCGTCAAGTTCCTCCACCTCTTCCTGCTCGGGCCGAGGAAACACTTGCCGGGCGGCGGGGGCATCCCGCCTTTGTCCTTGTTGGGCTGTGGCTCCATGACCACGCCCGCGTCCCTGCGGGGTTTGTCGTCCTTGACCCCTGCCGAGTGGGGTCCGAGCTCTGCCGCCTGCTCGGCAATCCTCAGTGTTGTGCGTATTACACTGGTGAAACGCACAATACGGTGCCCATCTGTTGGGCCAATTCCCCTGTGCCACCTGCACTTGCTGGGGTCTCATTCCGGGCCGATCGGCCGGTCGGGGACTGCGAATCGGTCCTCCTGGCGATCTGTTATGTTGAGGTGCGGGCTGTGGGCTAACCATTACTTCCTTCCTCCGGGCGGCTTGCGCTTCCTCTACATTGATATACTTGACAGCCTTCCCGAGCAGGCTGTCGAAATCCTTCGGTGGTTTCCTGATCAGGGATCAGAAGAAATCACCCTCTTGGAGCCCTTGTGAGAAGGCGGTGACCAGTACCTCGGGCGTGGTATTGGGCACCTCTATAGCTACTCCATTGAACCTCTGGATGTAGGCCCGGAGTGACTCTTTCGGACCTTGCTTCAGAGCGAACAAATTGAGGCTGGTCTTATGGTGCCTCCGACTGCTTGCAAAATGTTGCAGAAACAGCCGCTTTACCTCTTCGAAACTCCCAACTGATCCACCAGGGAGTCCGCCAAACCATCGTTGAGCCTGCCCGGAGAGGGTTGTCAGGAAAGCGCGGCATTTGACGCCCTCCGGGTATTGGTGCAACTGGGCGGCGCTTTCAAATTTCATGACGTGCTCCTCGGGGTCACTGGCCCCCGAGTACTCAGGCATGGTGAAGAATCGCAGATGCTTGGGAACGGGATCCCCAAGAATTTGTGAGGAGAAAGGGCTGCGAGTCGGATAGGCCGCGGCGGGGTCAGCTAAACCTTTCCCTTTATCTGGGCGCGCCTGGTGCGCCAGGCTGGACGCTGAAGCTTCGGTCGGGGCTGAGTAGGCCTCGTTCCGAAAAAGTGCTCGGGGAAAATTAGGAACGAAGGGGTCGGGCTGAGCAGCCATACCTTCTGAATTTCCCCGTATAGAGGGACCAAGGGGCCGGGCCCCTTGACTACCGGTCGGCGGATGCGATTGTTGTGCCTTCTGCGTCCGGACCGACATCAGCATTTCATATTCTTCTGGCGAAAGAGTAACCGTCAGTGGATTGGGGTTTTCCATTCTTCGCTCTCGATCAGGCAGAAAGCCCTCCTTCTAGCGCCAAATTTGATCCTGTCGCCGAGCGTAGTGGAGCCGCAACCGGGTGACGGTGTAGCGATGAGTGACGTGGATGCCGACGGGATGTCCTCGCGCAGAATGACAGCGCCGTAGGGGGTATCCTCCGACGGAACGGAAGCGGATGTCGCCTGATGACCGGCTGGCTGGCTGGAGGTGGACCTGCTGAGGAAGATGACCGTTAGCAACCTAGCCGGGAGACGTCCCGGCAAGGCACTCCGACGGTCAAGTCAGTACTCCGATGAACAGGAAAAATAATGGAGCACTGTAGGTGAGGAGCTTCGTGCGCGCGTCCCTGATAATGAGGAGGGGAGTGGCTTATATAGCCGGGGAAAAGGACCAAGTATGGCCTGTGTCAGGATTCTCTGACAGGGTCAGAAGATATGGTATGATTATGTCGATTTGAGTATGGCCTGTGTCAGGATTCTCTGACAGGGTCAGAAGATATGGTATGATTATGTCGATTTGTAACCAACCTTCTTTGTCGTATACTATTTGTCTTATGTGAGGACAAAGACAGGTTTCTGTAAGTCCCTGTCAGAGAGTGTCAGTTTGTACGAGTAGTGACAGCCTGTTACCTGCAGCTGGTGCAGGTGTATTTTGTCTTTATCCCAGGGTGATTCCGAGAGAGTGCCCGAGTGGACCCGGGACGGCACGCCCGGATGGATATCAAGCATGGGCATAAAGGACTGCCGGGCGGATGCACTCGGATGAACGAGGCGTGTAAGCCTTAATGTGGCCGGCCGGGTTTGACCGGCCGGATGAACCGCTATATTTATTCTAACCGGCCGCCTTAAGTCCGACCGGCCGGCGAAGCCCCTGGGCCCGGCCAGGACGTTTGTCGAGTTGGCTGCCCATACAATGACGTGGACCTTGAAGCTGGCCAGGTCGTTTGCCACGTTGGTTGCCCGTATGGTGCCAAATATAGGGCAGTATCAGTTACTATTGGTACAAATGAATGAATGAGAATTAAGTGCAATTTCTCCCTTTGACTTTGCATATCAATAACAGAGAACTGATTTGTGAACCACAAGAAGTTTTGTCATAATTGGCGCTGCCTTCAAAACTACAAATGAGCTTTGCCAAGTTGCCATTTGGGCATTTCTCCTGTTGCATTCTTGCTCAGTGGATAGTCTGTACATGTAACCTTTTTATTTCTGTGCTGATTGGTTGGCCTAATTATTTTAGGCAGATAGATCTGGATAAATAGTTTCTAAGTTATCTGTTTGAGATAAAAGGTTATTTGAACTTACACTACTGTATGCTTTCTTCCGTTCTAGCCTGTATTCTTTCATACAGTAATCTGAACTTGCAAACTGGCCCTATCTGAGATACATTAGCTATAACAGTGTTTGATACAATAATCTTGTCTATACCTTGGTTATTTTTGGATCGTTTGTTAGGTCCTAGTTAATAATTTGTTCTTTAAAATTTCTATTGTAAGATTGATTTAATTCTCTTGTTCCATTTCTTAATATCGAATACAATTCAGCTGCACAAACTGTTGCTAAGCTTATTGGGTGCACCATCTCTGCACTTAAGTTATCCCTGTCAACACGCAAGATGAAGGTCGGCAATGATAACATTGTACAGAAACTTACCCTTTCTCAGGTTTGTTGTCTTCTGCCCATGAAGGCCTAATGAATGAATTATGATCCATCTATCATGTTTGGTGGCTGCTATGAGGAATGGAGAAGTTCTGGGAAGTCAAATATTCTTGAAATGTGACATTGACCTTGTAGACATTGAACTTGTAATATAAACCATTTCAGAAATTTAAAATCATGTAAAAAGCTTTCAAACTTTGTATTCTGATCAATTCATATGCTCTATTGGTATGGTGGCTTCTATGAGGAATTGAGATATTTTTTTGTGATTTATTTTGTTCTGAATTTTTTTAATCTAATTCATATGCTCCATTGTTATTTTTTTACATTTCCGAAGGAATACCGACGGAAAACACGGACCCGTCGGAAATATATCGATCGGCATACGATACATGGCCGACGGAAATCCGATTTCCGTCGGAAGCTGCCGACGAAAATCGGATTTTCGTAGGAAGCTTCTGACGGAAACCTGAGTTTCGATCGGCAACTGCCGACGGAAACCCAAGTTTCCATCAGACGCTTCCGACGGAAATCGGATTTCCGTCGGAAGCTTCCGACGGAAAGCCGAGTTTCCGTCGGCAGTTGCCTACGGAAAGCCGAGTTTCCCTCGGACTCTTCCGACAGAAATCGGATTTCCGTCGGCAGCTTCCGACGGAAATCGGATATCCGTCAGTATACCGACGGAATTTTCCGTCGATATATTTTAATTGTCGACGGATCAATATTTTCGTCGGTAATATTATTCCGACAATTAATTTTCCGATTTTTTCTCATCCATCGTAGTTCCGTCGGAAAGGGTCAATACCGATGGAATTCCGTCGGTAATTTCCGTCGGTAATGGCCTGTTTTTGTAGTATCTATTCATCCATCGGCTTCGGTTTCTGCATTGGCGGAGGGTTCTGTTCTTCCATCGGCTTCGGTTTCTGCATCGGTCGACAACAAGGAGTCTCATAACCAGGCGGAGGGTTCTGTTCATCCATCGGCTTCGGTTTCTACATTGGCGGAGGGTTCTGTTCTTCCATAGGCTTCGGTTTCTGCATCAGTCGACAACAAAGAGTCTCATAACCAGGCGGAGGGTTCTGTTCATCCATCGACTTCAGTTTCTGCATTGGCGGAGGGTTCTGTTCTTCCATCGGCTCCTGTTTATGCTTTGGCGGAGGGTTCTGTTCTTCCATCGGTTTCAGTTTCGATTTCTGCATCGGTCGGCAGCTCCTCTGGCACCGTCAGACTTGAAGCTGCTGAGGCTCAAAACAATATCAGGGAAATTCTAGGCCTAATACAAACCCAACAGCAGCAACAAACAGAACATATCATTCAGATAGGTGGGACTCTCAACCGCACTGAGTCGACCATGGCTCAACAGCATACGTAAATCTTGACTGAGTAGAGCAACTTGCTCAAGAGATTACCCTCCTGCATCATGAGGCTGTTCTTCCTACTGGTTAAACACGAGTTTCCGTCGGCAGTTGGCGACGGAAACCCGAGTTTCCGTCGGACGCTTCTGACGGAAATCGGATTTATGTCGCCAGCTTCCCACGGAAATCCGATTTCCATCGGTATACCGACGAAATTTTCCGTCGGTATATTTTAAATGACGACGGATCAATATTTTCGTCGGTAATATTATTCCGACAATTAATTTTTTGATTTTTTCTCATCCGTCGTAGTTCCGTCGGAAAGGGTCAATACCGATGGAATTCCGTCGGTAATTTCGGTCGGTAATGGCCTGTTTTTGTAGTATCTATTCATCCATTAGCTTCGGTTTCTGCATTGGCGGAGGGTTCTGTTCATCCATCGGCTTCGGTTTTTGCATCAGTCGACAACAAGGAGTCTCATAACTAGGCGGAGGGTTCTGTTCATCCATCGGCTTCGGTTTCTGCATTGGCGGAGGGTTCTGTTCTACCATCGGCTTCGGTTTCTGCATCGGTCGACAACAAAGAGTCTCATAACCAGGCGGAGGGTTCTGTTCATCCATCGACTTCGGTTTCTGCATTGGCGGAGGGTTCTGTTCTTCCATCGACTCCTGTTTCTGCATTGGCGGAGGGTTCTGTTCTTCCATCGGCTTCGGTTTCTGCATCGGTCAACAACAAGGAGTCTCATAACCAGGCGGAGGGTTCTGTTCATCCATCGGCTTCGGTTTCTGCATTGGCGGAGGGTTTTGTTCTTCCATCGGCTTCGGTTTCTGCATCGGTCGACAACAAAGAGTCTCATAACCAGGCGGAGGGTTCTGTTCATCCATCGACTTCAGTTTCTGCATTGGCGGAGGGTTCTGTTCTTCCATCGGCTCCTGTTTCTGCATTGGCGGAGGGTTCTGTTCTTCCATCGGTTCGGTTTCGGTTTCTACATCGGTCGGCAGCTCCTCTGGCACTGTCAGACTTGAAGTTGCTGAGGCTCAAAACAATATCAGGGAAATTCTAGGCCTAATACAAACCCAGCAGCAGCAACAAACGGAACATATCATTCAGATAGGTGGGACTCTCAACCGCACTGAGTCGACCATGGCTCAACAGCATACGTAAAATCTTGACCGAGTAGAGCAACTTGCTCAAGAGATTACCCTCCTGCATCATGAGGTTGTCCTTCCTACTGGTTAAACCCGAGTTTCCGTCGGACGCATCCGATGGAAATCAGATTTCCGTCGGCAGCTTCCGACGGAAATCGGATTTCCGTCGGTATACCGACGGAATTTTCCGTCGGTATATTTTAATTGCCGACGGATCAATATTTCCGTCGGTAATATTATTCCGACAATTAATTTCCCGATATTTTCTCATCAGTCGTAGTTCCGTCGGAAAGGGTCAATACCGATGGAATTCCGTCGGTAATTTCCGTCGGTAATGGCCTGTTTTTGTAGTATCTATTCATCCATCGGCTTCGGTTTCTGCATTGGCGGAGGGTTCTGTTCTTCCATCGGCTTCGGTTTCTGCATCGGTCGACAACAAGGAGTCTCATAACCAGGCGGAGGGTTCTGTTCATCCATCGGCTTCGGTTTCTGCATTAGCGGAGGGTTCTGTTCTTCCATCGGCTTCGGTTTCTGCATCGGTCGACAACAAAGAATCTCATAACCAGGCAGAGGGTTCTGTTCATCCATCGACTTCGGTTTCTGCATTGGCGGAGGGTTCTGTTCTTCCATCGGCTCCTGTTTCTGCATTGGCGGAGGGTTCTATTCTTCCATCGGTTTCGGTTTCAGTTTCTGCATCGGTCGGCAGCTCCTCTGGCACTGTCAGACTTGAAGCTGCTGAGCCTCAAAACAATATCAGGGAAATTCTAGGCCTGATACAAGCCCAGCAGCAGCAACAAACAGAACATATCATTCAGATAGGTGGGACTCTCAACCGCACTGAGTCGACCATGGCTCAACAGCATACGTAAAATCTTGACCGAGTAGAGCAACTTGCTCAAGAGATTACCCTCCTGCATCATGAGGCTATTCTTCCTACTGGTTAAACACGAGTTTCCGTCGGCAGTTGCCGACGGAAACCCGAGTTTCCGTCGGACGCTTCCGACGGAAATCGGATTTTCGTCGACAGCTTCCCACGGAAATCCGATTTCCGTCGGTATACCGACGGAATTTTACGTCGGTATATATTAATTGCCGACGGATCAATATTTTCGTCGGTAATATTATTCCGACAATTAATTTTCCGATTTTTTCTCATCCGTCGTAGTTCCGTCGGAAAGGGTCAATACCGATGGAATTCATTCGGTAATTTCCGTCGGTAATGGCCTGTTTTTGTAGTATGTATTCATCCATCGGCTTCGGTTTCTGCATTGGTGGAGGGTTCTGTTCTTCCATCGGCTTCGGTTTCTGCATCGGTCGACAACAAGGAGTCTCATATCCAGGCGGAGGGTTCTGTTCATCCATCGGCTTCGGTTTCTGCATTGGCGGAGGGTTCTGTTCTTCCATCGGCTTCGGTTTCTGCATCGGTCGACAATAAAGAGTCTCATAACCAAGCGTAGGGTTCTGTTCAACCATCGACTTCGGTTTCTGCATTGGCGGAGGGTTCTGTTCTTCCATCGGCTCCTGTTTCTGCATTGGCGGGGGGTTCTGTTCTTCCATCGGTTCGGTTTCGGTTTCTACATCGGTCGGCAGCTCCTCAGGCACTGTCAGACTTGAAGTTGCTGAGGCTCAAAACAATATCAGGGAAATTCTAGGCCTAATACAAACCCAGCAGTAGCAACAAACGGAACATATCATTCAGATAGGTGGGACTCTCAACCGCACTGAGTCGATCATGGCTCAACAGCATACGTAAAATCTTGACCGAGTAGAGCAACTTGCTCAAGAGATTACCCTCCTGCATCATGAGGTTGTTCTTCCTACTGGTTAAACCCGAGTTTCCGTCGGACGCTTCCGATGGAAATCAGATTTCCGTCGGCAGCTTCCGACGAAAATCGGATTTCCGTCGGTATACCGACGGAATTTTCCGTCGATATATTTTAATTGCCGACGGATCAATATTTCCGTCGGTAATATTATTCCGACAATTAATTTCCCGATATTTTCTCATCCATCGTAGTTCCGTCGGAAAGGGTCAATACCGATGGAATTCCGTCGGAAATTTCCGTCGGTAATGGCCTGTTTTTGTAGTATCAATTCATCCATCGGCCTCGGTTTCTGCATTGGCGGAGGGTTCTGTTCTTCCATCGGCTTCGGTTTCTGCATCGGTCGACAACAAGGAGTCTCATAACTAGGCGGAGGGTTCTGTTCATCCATCGGCTTCGGTTTCTGCATTAGCGGAGGGTTCTGTTCTTCCATCGGCTTCGGTTTCTGCATCGGTCGACAACAAAGAGTCTCATAACCAGGCAGAGGGTTCTCTTCATCCATCGACTTCGGTTTCTGCATTGGCGGAGGGTTCTGTTCTTCCATCGGCTCCTGTTTCTGCATTGGCGGAGGGTTCTATTCTTCCATCGGTTTCGGTTTCAGTTTCTGCATCGGTCGGCAGCTCCTCTGGCACTGTCAGACTTGAAGCTGCTGAGGCTCAATACAATATCAGGGAAATTCTAGGCCTGATACAAGCCCAGCAGCAGCAACAAACAGAACATATCATTCAAATAGGTGGGACTCTCAACCGCACTGAGTCGACCTTGGCTCAACAGCATACGTAAAATCTTGACCGAGTAGAGCAACTTGCTCAAGAGATTACCCTCCTGCATCATGAGGCTATTCTTCCTACTGGTTAAACCGAGTTTCCGTCGGCAGTTGCCGACGGAAACCCGAGTTTCCGTCGGACTCTTCCGACGGAAATCGGATATCCGTCGGCAGCTTCCGACGGAAATCCGATTTCCGTCTGGGTACCGACGGAATTTTCCGTCGGTATATTTTAATTGCTGCCGGATCAATATTTTCTTCGGTAATATTATTCCGACAATTAATTTTCTGATTTTTTCTCATCCGTCGTAGTTCCGTCGGAAAGGGTCAATACCGATGGAATTCCGTCGGTAATTTCCGTTGGTAATGAACTGTTTTTGTACTATCTATTCATCCATCGGCTTTGGTTTCTGCATTGGCGGAGAGTTCTGTTCTTCCATCGGCTTCGGATTCTGCATCGGTCAACAACAAGGAGTCTCATAACCATGCGGAGGGTTCTGTTCATCCATCGGCTTCGGTTTCTGCATTGGCGGAGGGTTCTGTTCTTCCATCGGCTTCGGTTTCTGCATCGGTCGACAACAAAGAGTCTCATAACCAAGCGGAGGGTTCTGTTCATCCATCGACTTCGGTTTCTGCATTGGCGGAGGGTTCTGTTCTTCCATCGGCTCCTGTTTCTGCATTGGCGGAGGGTTCTGTTCTTCCATCGGTTCGGTTTCGGTTTCTACATCGGTCGGCAGCTCCTCTAGCACTGTCAGACTTGAAGTTGCTGAGGCTCAAAACAATATCAGGGAAATTCTAGGCCTAATACAATCCCAGCAGCAGCAACAAACGGAACATATCATTCAGATAGGTGGGACTCTCAACCGCACTGAGTCGACCATGGCTCAACAGCATACGTAAAATCTTGACCGAGTAGAGCAACTTGCTCATGAGATTACCCTGCTGCATCATGAGGTTGTTCTTTCTACTAGTTAAACCCGAGTTTCCGTCGGATGCTTCCGAATGAAATCGGATTTCCGTCGACAGCATACGACGGAAATCCGATTTCAGTCGGTATATTTTAATAGCCGACGGATCAATATTTTCGTCGGTAATATTATTCCGACAATTAATTTTCCGATTTTTTCTCATCCATCGTAGTTCCGTCGGAAAGGGTCAATACCGATGGAATTCCGTCGGTAATGGCCTGTTTTTGTATTATCTATTCATCCATCGGCTTCGGTTTCTGCATCGGTCGACAAAAAGGAGTCTCATAACCAGGCGGAGGGTTCCGTTCATCCATCGGCTTTGGTTTCTGCTTTGGCGGAGGATTCTGTTCTTCCATCGGCATCGGTTTCTGCATCGGTCGACAACTAAGAGTCTCATAAACAGGCGGAGGGTGCTGTTCATCCATCGACTTCGATTTCTGCATTGGCGGAGGGTTCTGTTCTTCCATCGGCTTCGGTTTCTGCATCGGTCGACAACAAGGAGTCTCATAACCAGGCGGAGGGTTCTGTTCATCCATCGGCTTCGGTTTCTGGATTGGCGGAGGGTTCTGTTCTTCAATCGGCTTCGGTTTCTGCATCGGTCGAAAACAAAGAGTCTCATAACCAGGCGGAGGGTTCTGTTCATCCATTGACTTCGGTTTCTGCATTGGCGGACGGTTCTGTTCTTCCATCGGCTCTTGTTTTTTCATTGGCGGAGGGTTCTGTTCTTCCATCGGTTTCGGTTTCGGTTTCTGCATCGGTCGGCAGCTCCTCTGGCACTGTCAGACTTGAAGCTACTGAGGCTCAAAACAATATCAGGGAAATTCTAGGCCTGATACAAGCCCAGCAGCAGCAACAAACAGAACATAACATTCAGATAGGTGGGACTCTCAACCGCACTGAGTCGACCATGGCTCAACAACATATGTAAAATCTTGACCGAGTAGAGCAACTTGCTCAAGAGATTACCCTCCTGCATCATGAGGCTGTTCTTCCTACTGGTTAAACCCGAGTTTCCGTCGGCAGTTGCCGACGGAACCCCGAGTTTCCGTCGGCAGTTGCCGACGGAAACCCGAGTTTCCGTCGACAGCTTCCCACGGATACCCGATTTCCATCGGTATACCGAAGGAATTTTCCGTCGATATATTTTAATTGCCGACGGATCAATATTTTCGTCGGTAATATTTTCCGACAATTAATTTTCCAATTTTTTGTCGTCCGTCGTAGTTCCGTCGGAAAGGGTCAATACCGATGGAATTCCGTCTGTAATTTTCGTCGGTAATTTCCGTCGGTAATGGCCAGTTTTTGTAGTATCTATTCATCCATCGGCTTCGGTTTCTGCATTGGCGGAGGGTTCCGTTCTTCCATCGGCTCGATTTCTGCATCGGTCGACAACAAGGAGTCTCATAACCAGGCGGAGGGTTCTGTTCATCCATCGGCTTCGGTTTCTGCATTGGCGGAGGGTTCTGTTCTTCCATCGGCTTCGGTTTCTGCATCGGTCGACAACAAAGAGTCTCATAACCAGGCGGAGGGTTCTGTTCATCCATCGACTTCGGTTTCTACATTGGCGGAGGGTTCTGTTCTTCTATCGGCTCCTGTTTCTGGATTGGCGGAGGGTTCTGTTCTTCCATCGGTTTCGGTTTCGGTTTCTGCATCGGTCGGCGGCTCATCTGGCACGGTCAGACTCGAAGCTGCTGGGCTCAAAACAATATCAGGGAAATTCTAGGCCTGATACAAGCCCAGCGGCAACAACAAACAGAACATATCATTCAAATAGGTGGGACTCTCAACCGCACTGAGTCGACCATGGCTCAACAGCATACGTAAAATCTTGACTGAGTAGAGCAACATGCTCAAGAGATTACCCTCCTGCATCATGAGGTTGTTCTTCCTACTGGTTAAACCCGAGTTTCCGTCGGACGCTTCCGACGAAAATCGGATTTCCGTCGGCAGCTTCCGATGGAAATCTGATTTCCGTCGGTATACCTACGGAATTTTTCGTCGGTATATTTTAATTGCCGACGGATCAATATTTTCGTCGGTAATATTATTCTGACAATTAATTTTTTGATTTTTTCTCATCCGTCGTAGTTCCGTCGGAAAGGTTCAATACCGATGGAATTCCGTCGGTAATGGCCTGTTTTTGTAGTATCTATTCATCTATCGGCTTCGGTTTCTGCATTGGCGGAGGGTTCTGTTCTTCCATCGGCTTCGGTTTCTGCATCGGTCGACAACAAGGAGTCTTATAACCAGGCGGAGGGTTCTGTTAATCCATCGGCTTCGGTTTCTGCATTAGCGGAGGGTTCTGTTCTTCCATGGCTTCGGTTTCTGCATCGATCGACAACAAAGTGTCTCATAACCTGGCGGAGGGTTCTGTTCATCCATCGACTTCGATTTCTGCATTGGCGGAGGGTTCTGTTCTTCCATCGGCTCCTGTTTCTGCATTGGTGGAGGGTTCTGTTCTTCAATCGGTTTCGGTTTCGGTTTCTGCATCGGTCGGCAACTCCTCTGGCACTGTCAGACTTGAAGCTGCTGAGGCTCAAAACAATATCAGGGAAATTCTAGGCCTGATACAAGCCCAGCAGCAGCAACAAACAGAACATAACATTCAGATAGGTGGGACTCTCAACCGCACTGAGTCGACCATGGCTCAACAGCATACGTAAAATCTTGACTGAGTAGAGCAACTTGCTCAAGAGATTACCCTCCTGCATCATAAGGTCGTTCTTTCTACTGGTTAAACCCGATTTTCCGTCGGCAGTTGCCGACGGAAACCCGAGTTTACGTCGGACGCTTCCGACGGAAATCAGATTTCCGTCGACAGCTTCCGACGTAAATCGGATTTCCGTCGGTATACCGACGGAATTTTCCGTTGGTATATTTTAATTGCCAACGGATCAATATTTCTGTCGGTAATATTATTCCGACAATTAATTTCTCGATATTTTCTCATCCGTCGTAGTTCCGTCGGAAAGGGTCAATACCGATGGAATTCCGTCGGTAATTTCCGTCGGTAATGGCATGTTTTTGTATTATATATTCATCCATCAGCTTCGGTTTCTGCATTGGCCGATGGTTTTGTTCTTCCATCGGCTTCGGTTTCTGCATCGTTCGACAACAAGGAGTCTCATAACCAGGCGGAGGGTTCTGTTCATCCATAGGCTTCGGTTTCTGCATTGGCGGAGGGATATGTTCTTCCATCGGCTTCGATTTCTGCATCGGTCGACAACAAAGAGTCTCATAACCAGGCGCAGGGTTCTGTTCATCCATCGACTTCGGTTTCTGCATTGGCGGAGGGTTCTGTTCTTCCATCGGCTCCCGTTTCTGTATTGGCGGAGGGTTCTGTTCTTCCATCGGTTCGGTTTCGGTTTCTGGATCGGTCGGCAGCTCCTCTGGCACTGTCAGACTTGAAGCTGCTAAGGCTCAAAACAATATCAGGGAAATTCTAGGCCTGATACAAGCCCAGCAACACCAACAAACGGAACATATCACTCAGATAGGTGGGACTCTCAACCGCACTAAGTCGACCATGGCTCAACAGCATACGTAAAATCTTGACCGAGTAGAGCAACATGCTCAAGAGATTACCCTCCTGCATCATGAGGCTGTTCTTCCTACTAGTTAAACCCGTTGCCGACGGAAACCCGAGTTTCCGTCGGATGATTCCGACGGAAATCAGATTTTCGTCGACAGCATCCGACGAAAATCCGATTTCCGTCCGATTTCCGTCGGTATATTTTAATTGCCGATGGATCAATATTTTCGTCGGTAATATTTTTCCGACAATTAATTTTCCGATTTTCTCTCATCCGTCATAGTTCCATTGGAAAGGGTCAATACCGATGGAATTCCGTCGGTAATTTCCGTCAGTAATGGCCTGTTTTTGTAGTATCTATTCATCCATCGGCTTCGGTTTCTGCATTGGCAGAGGGTTCTGTTCTTCCATCGGCTTCGGTTTCTGCATCGGTCGACAACAAGTAGTCTCATAACCAGGCGGAGCGTTCTGTTCATCCATCGGCTTAGGTTTCTGCATTGGCGGAGGGTTCTGTTCTTCCATCGGCTTCGGTTTCCGCATAGGTTGACAACAAAGAGTCTCATAACCAGGCGGAGGGTTTTGTTCATCCATCGACTTCGGTTTCTGCATTGGCGGAGGGTTCTGTTCTTCCATCGGCTCCTGTTTCTGCATTGGCGGAGGGTTCTGTTCTTCAATAGGTTTCGGTTTCGGTTTCTGCATCGGTCGGCAGCTCCTCTGGCACTGTCAGACTTGAAGCTGCTGTTGCTCAAAACAATATCAGGGAAATTCTAGGCCTGATACAAGCCCAACAGCAGCAACAAACAGAACATATCATTCAGATAGGTGGGACTTGTTTGTGAGAGCCCTAGAGCCGATCATGTAATGATTGTATGGACTAATTTGTATCATATTCCTATGTATAAATAAAGGCATGTTTTATGGTTATTATACTTACGTGTATTTGTGCCAATTAGCTAAGTATAATAATGTCCTTGAGTAGAAGTTTCTTATCTATATCAATCGATTGGTTGAATCGATAGTGAGATGATATAGAGAACACTACTCTAAATAATTCCTAGTCAAGTATTAACATTCAAGGACAATGTTAATACGTAGAGGCTAGCATGTAGGTCAACATGATGACTTGATCTCACAAGTCATAGATATAGAGATATCAAGTTGACACATGGGTATGCATTGGAGAATGTATACTGAATGACCCACCATGAGAAAGTATCATGGATCGTTATATGAGTGTCATATACTTTCTCATGTGACTATTAGTATGACTATTAGTCCTTGGACCTGAAGTCACCATGGATTCCTACATAAGGAGTTGCGTACTTTGGCTTCGTCAAACGTCACCCGTAAATGGGTGGACTATAAAGGCGATTACTGGGTATGTAACAAATTATGGAGAGGGATGTGAGTGATGTAGATGGGATCTATCCCTCCTATATGACGGGAGCGATATCGTATTCTTGATAGAGTGAGACCACAAAGTGCATGGCCATGCCCAAGTGAGTCAATATGAGATATTGAGCTCACTTGATTAGTGTGAGTCTACTTGGAGTTCAAGATATAGATTGACTCGAGGATGACACGGTCTATGCCTCAATTGAGTCAATCTAGATATCAAGGATAGAGGGACATTATCATATATTGTGAGAGTCACAATTATTAGTCACAAGGTGATGTTGGATCTCAACATTCTTGTAACTTAGGTAGCAATGATGTGTTGCTAGATACCGCTCATTGCTTATGTTTCTAAGAGGTTAGAAGCATTGCCAACGTTACAAGAACCTATAGGGTCACACGCAAAGAACAAATAGATGGAGAAAAATTGAAGTCAAGTTTGACTTGGCTAAATATGGAAAGTCCATAAAAGGCAAGTTTGACTTGACCTAAATCCAAATCAAGTTTGACTTGACTTGGTTCCACTTCAAGTTAGACTTGACATGGGAGAAGAAGTGAAGTCAAGTTTGACTTGGCTAAATATGGAAAGTCCATAAAAGGCAAGTTTGACTTGACCAAAACCCACCTCACCTTTGTTTGACCAAGTGATGACTTGGTTTTCCCCCCATTTGAATTTCGAATTCAAATTGAAAGGGGATATGGAAGGCCACCTAATGGCACTTAATAGCCATTATGGCCGGCCACCTAATGGCCATTAATGGCCATTAAGTGGCCGGCCACCATGTGGGAACAAAACCTATGTTTTGTTTCATTTTTGGTGGTGAGGCTTTTCTTCTTCTCTCTTGATTTTTTTGGTGGGAGTGCTTCTTCGACCTCTCCTCTTGGCCGAAAGCTATAGGGTGCTAGCACACCTAAGCTTTTGATCCATCTTCATTTGTTCGCGTGGATACGTATAGAGGAGTGTCTGCTTTGACACTCTAAGAGATCCGGCGGCCTATTGGACAAGCGGGAAAGCGAAGGGCTACGCGTCAAGGGTAATGATTCTTATCATGTAGATCTAATGTAGATTAAACTCGTACTCGTAATTTATTTTATGTTCGCACGGATCCGTGGCCGAACTTCTGGGGTTTCCGCAACGCAAAAAGCGGTTTTTGCGGCCTAGAATTTCCAACAGGACTCTCAACCGCACTGAGTCGACCATGGCTCAACAGCATACGTAAAATCTTGACCGAGTAGAGCAACTTGCTCAAGAGATTACCCTCCTGCATCATGAGGCTGTTCTTCCTACTGGTTAAACCCGAGTTTCCGTCGGCAGTTGCCGACGGAAACCCGAGTTTCCGTCGGACGCTTCCGACGTAAATCGGATTTCCGTCGACAGCTTCCCACGGAAATCCGATTTCCGTCGGTATTTCGACGTAATTTTCCGTCGGTATATTGTAATTGCCGACGGATCAATATTTTCGTCGGTAATATTATTCCGACAATTAATTTTCCGATTTTTTCTCATCCGTCGTAGTTCCGTCGGAAAGGGTCAATACCGATGGAATTCCGTCGATAATTTCGGTCGGTAATGGCCTGTTTTTGTAGTATCTATTCATCCATCGGCTTCGGTTTCTGCATTGGCGGAGGGTTCTGTTCTTCCATCGACTTCGGTTTCTGCATCGGTCGACAACAAGGAGTCTCATAACCAGGCGGAGGGTTCTGTTCATCCATCAGCTTCGGTTTCTGCATCGGTCGACAACAAAGTGACTCATAACCAGGCAGAGGGTTCTGTTCATCCATCGATTTCGATTTCTGCATTGGCGGAGGGTTCTGTTCTTCCATCGGCTCCTGTTTCTGCATTGGCGGTGGGTTCTGTTCTTCTATCGATTTCGGTTTCTGCATCGGTCGGCAGCTCCTCTGGCACTGTCAGACTTGAAGCTACTGAGGCTCAAAACAATATCAGGGAAATTCTAGGCCTGATACAAGCCCAGCAGCAGCAACAAACAGAACATAACATTCAGATAGGTGGGACTCTCAACCGCACTGAGTCGACCATGGCTCAACAACATATGTAAAATCTTGACCGAGTAGAGCAACTTGCTCAAGAGATTACTCTCCTGCATCATGTGACTGTTCTTCCTATTGGTTAAACCCGAGTTTCCGTCAGCAGTTGCCGACGGAAACCCGAGTTTCCGTCGGCAGTTGCCGACGGAAACCAGAGTTTCCGTCGGACGCTTCCGATGGAAATCAGATTTCCGTCAGCAGCTTCCGACGAAAATCAGATTTCCGTCGGTATACCGACGGAATTTTCCGTCGGTATATTTTAATTGCCGACGGATCAATATTTCTGTCGGTAATATTATTCCGACAATTAATTTCCCTATATTTTCTCATCCGTCGTAGTTCCGTCGGAAAGGGTCAATACCGATGGAATTCCGTCGGTAATTTCCGTCGGTAATGGCCTGTTTTTGTAGTATGTATTCATCCATCGGCTTCGGTTTCTGCATTGGCGGAGGGTTCTGTTCTTCCATCGGCTTCGGTTTCTGCATCGGTCGACAACAAGGAGTCTCATAACCAGGCGGGGGGTTCTGTTCATCCATCGGCTTCGGTTTCTGCATTAGCGGAGGGTTCTGTTCTTCCATCGGCTTCGGTTTCTGCATCGGTCGAAAACAAAGAGTCTCATAACCAAGCGGAGGGTTCTGTTCATCCATCGACTTCGGTTTCTGCATTGGCGGAGGGTTCTGTTCTTCCATCGGCTCCTGTTTTTGCATTGGCGGAGGGTTCTGTTCTTCAATCGGTTTCGGTTTCGGTTTCTGCATCGGTCGGCAACTCCTCTGGCACTATCAGACTTGAAGCTGCTGAGGCTCAAAACAATATCTGGGAAATTCTAGGCCTGATACAAGCCCAGCAGCAGCAACAAACAGAACATAACATTCAGATAGGTGGGACTCTCAACCGCACTGAGTCGACCATGGCTCAACAGCATACGTAAAATCTTGACTGAGTTGAGCAACTTGCTCAAGAGATTACCCTCCAGCATCATGTGGCTGTTCTTCCTACTGGTTAAACCCGAGTTTCCGTCGGCAGTTGCCGACGGAAACCCGAGTTTCTATCGGACGCTTCCGACGGAAATCAGATTTCCGTCGGCAGCTTCCGACGGAAATCGAATTTCCGTCGGTATACCGACGGAATTTTCCGTCGGTATATTTTAATTGCCGACGGATCAATATTTCCGTCGGTAATATTATTCCGACAATTAATTTCCCGATATTTTCTCATCCGTCGTAGTTCCGTCGGAAAGGGTCAATACCGATGGAATTCCGTCGGTAATTTCCGTCGGTAATGGCCTGTTTTTGTAGTATCTATTCATCCATCGGCTTCGGTTCTGCATTGGCGGAGGGTTCTGTTCTTCCATCGCCTTCGGTTTCCGCATCGGTCGACAACAAGGAGTCTCATAACCAGGCGGAGGGTTCTGTTCATCCATCGACTTCGGTTTCTACATTGGCGGAGGGTTCTGTTCTTCCATCGGCTTCGGTTTCTACATCGGTCGACAACAAAGAGTCTCATAACCAGGCGGAGGGTTCTGTTCATCCATCGACTTCGGTTTCTACATTGGCGGAGGGTTCTGTTCTTCCATCGGCTCCTGTTTCTGCATTGGCGGAGGGTTCTGTTCTTCCATCGGTTTTGGTTTCGGTTTTTGCATCGGTCGGCAGCTCCTCTGGCACTGTCAGACTTGAAGCTGCTAAGGCTCAAAACAATATCAGGGATATTCTAGGCTTGATACAAGCCCAGCAGCAACAACAAACAGAACATATCATTCAGATAGGTGGGACTCTCAACCGCACCGAGTCGACCATGGCTCAACAGCATACGTAAAATCTTGACCGAGTAGAGCAACTTGCTCAAGAGATTACCCTCCTGCATCATGAGGTTGTTCTTCCTACTGGTTAAACCTGAGTTTCCGTCAGAGCTTCCACGGAAATCGGATTTCCGTCGATTAACGGAAATGATTTCGTCGTATAGATCTAATTTTCTCTATATTTTAATTGCCGACGGATCAATATTTTCGTCGGTAATATTATTCCGATCAATTAATTTTCGATTTTTTCTCATCCGTCGTAGTTCCGTCGGAAAGGGTCAATACGATGGAATTCCGTCGTAATTTCCGTCGGTAATGGCCTGTTTTTGTAGTATCTATTCATCCATCGGCTTCGGTTCTGCATTGGCGGAGGTTCTATTCTTCCATCGGCTTCGGTTTCTGCATCGGTCGACAACAAGGAGTCTCATAACCAGGCGGAGGGTTCTGTTCATCCATCGGCTTCGGTTTCTGCATTGGCGGAGGGTTCTGTTTTTCCATCGGCTTCGGTTTCTGCATCGGTCGGCAACAAAGTGTCTCATAACCAGGCGAGGATTCTGTTCATCCATCGACTTCGGTTTCTGCATTGGCGGAGGGTTCTGTTCTTCCATCGGCTCCTGTTTCTGCATTGGCGGAGGGTTCTGTTCTTCCATCGGTTTCGGTTTCTGCATCGGTCGGCAGCTCCTCTGGCACTGTCAGACTTGAAGCTGCTGAGGCTCAAAACAATATCAAGGAAATTCTAGGCCTGATACAAGCCCAGCAGCAGCAACAAACAAAACATATCATTCAGATAGGTGGGACTCTCAACCGCACTGAGTCGGCCATGGCTCAATAGCATACGTAAAATCTTGACCGAGTAGAGCAACTTGCTCAAGAGATTACCCTCCTGCATCATGAGGTTGTTCTTCCTACTGGTTAAGTTAATTAATTTTAATTTATTAATATTTTTTTTATAGGTGCCAAATGCAAAAAAATTGTGAAACATATTATATTTATAATCTTTTATTTGGGTGTTGTTGGGCTCACGATCTATTCGGCCTTTGGAAAAGGGTCAGCATGGCAAAAAGGAGGATCACTTGGGGGAACATGTATGGCGTTAGTACCACTGTTTGAAGAGTTTATGAAATTGCTAAGTAAGTTTAAATTAATTTTTTTTAATATTATTTTTTTATTTCATGCAAATATAAGTTAATAATTTTTGTATGTATTAATTGTTAATTCTTAACAGAATACAAGACATGACATCTCTGACTGTGGCATTTCAGGTATGACTTATATTGTTTTTATAAATAATTTAATTTAAAATTATTTTTATGTTTGATATTTAATTTAGTCCGAATTTATTTTTATTCATCCAATATACACCTAATATACACCTGAACAAATAAATAAATAAATTTAAATAATTCATTAAATTAAACTTGAACATATTTATTTAACTCTTTAATATTCGTAAGTAAATTTGTAAATATATTCAAGAATCATACACTTTAATATTCATAAATAATGTTTGTAAATATATTCACGAATCATATTCATAAACAATATACATAACTAAATTTGTGAATAATATTCGTAAATCATACTCCTAAATAAAAAATTCTTATCAACGTATTAAATAAATAAACTTTCAAAATAAATAAATCAATTTATATTATTAAACTTAAAATATAAATATTTCAAACGATTAAATAAATTTAATTGAGAACTTAATAATATTTAAACGAATCAAATTTAAACTCGAACAATACTTATGAAAAATAAATAAACCAAACTTACACAGTTATTTCAATGACTTAGTTTATTGAACTGATCTCTATCTCTCACAACTATGAGATGATAAGAGATTAGTAGATTGTTATTAGAGGTATTGGGTTCAAGCCACAGTACTGATGGGACGTAAATTCTTGCACCTTGTGTAAAAAATCTCTCCTCCCAATCTCTTGTCTTCACAGTCACCGTGATTTACCTTCTCCGAATTGATCCTGAGATAGATTGATGGCTCAAATCATCCCAAATTGATAAAATCATTCGGACCTTGGTGAATGACCAAAATTAATCATATCAAATTTGATCCAACAATCCAAACTTTTCCTTGACTCGATCCTTTAGATTCAATTTGATCCAACTTAGTTCACTCCTACAAGATAAAAATGCTAAAGCAAAATTACATAAAAATAAAAAGAATTATAACAAAACTCATATGAATCAACTCAATAAACATGAAGATTAACAATTAACCATGAAAGAATTAAAACATAGATATTAAAAGTTAAAATTATGCAACAAAATGATAATCATCACATACTATTAAAAATTGAAAAGATATTCAATAGATTAAAATTATCAAGATCTAATTACAAATCAAAATTATGCAATAAAATGATGACAAGAAGAAACAATAAAAATTGCTATTGTATGACTTTATCATCACGAATTCGAATTACAAAAATACCTTTTTCAAATGTAAAATAAAACTACGTAAAGCCCCACATTGATAGAAATTTAGGACGCCTGACCATTCTTACAAGATTATGTAAACATTATAATTAATTAAAATAAACTTTTATCAATTTTCTTGTACTGATGAGAAGTATGACTCTAATATAACAACAAACTCTTATCTAATTTACAAATTCATGCTCAAGTACACCCAAACAACATATTAAATGCAGACTGCCTATATAAATCATATTTACTCAAAATACAAAAACACTTGAAAGCTAGCTTGAGCATCAGTAGCTTGAATTTCTTCTCATGCTTCTCTGTGTATTCCAAGACGCTTCTGTCTGTCCTCTCCATAAATCCTAGCAAAGGTAGCTAAAAGTGACGAGTACAAGTATTATTCTATCAGAATTATAGTCTATAAAGCAAATAATGATATGAAAAACCTGATGGATCATAGGCCCACAGTTTGAACAACAAGGAACAACTATCTTCTGTACAGTATAGGAATGATTAGTAAGCATGCGTAGCCTCAAGAAGGAAAGTGCACAATAATAAGTGCCCACACTTATTCTTGTGCAATCAAACAAAACTAAGAACCAACTAAAAAACTATCTCCCAATTATCCCCTAACAATACTTTGAAAATAGTAAAAAAAAAAAATTACCTAAGACCATCAAGTTTGTGAGGATCAAACCATACACTAGTCAACAAGTATGGTGATATCAAACTACTTGTATAGACTAAGCATGAAAGGAGCATCACAAGGTAACATCTATTCCTAAATCTCAATAATGTACGTAAATGTGGAGTTCCACTTAAGGGCTACTCAAAACATTTCACTACCATAACCTTGCTTATTTTCTACTTCTCCACCATTGTAAATACATAGCATACATGAATCAAAAAGGAGTTATTAAGAATTGAATGAATTCAAAAGGAAATTGAGCTAAATAACAAAATGGTAGGAGAGGAAAGATTTCAATACAAGAGTTAGAGAGTTGGAAGAATAAACCTGATGAGTTAGCCCAATTCGATATATATCACAAAATTTATCCCAAGGAATAAAGAGCATAATTTGTCACTAACAAAACAAATAATTTGGCCAACCTCTTCTTCAATTTGATAACCACCCAAAAATCTTGGCATGCAACATGTCAAGGTTGATACATTAATTTACAACTTCTTTGCCTTAGATCTAGACCTTGAGTTTCATAGTCCCCACATGATAGATTAATGGCTAGCACGTGTGGTGTTACCACCTCGAGGTCTGGGGGGTCAAAACTTGGCAAAAACAATGTGTTCGCTCTCCCCACGCACTCGTCACAGCATCCGGACTAGTAGCCCCGTGATTTAAATCCTCAATGTTGGCTCTTGGATGGGTTGGCGGGGGCGCTAGGGACGAGTGAATCGCCTCTTTGCCACCTAGTCCTTGAGTTTTATCAGTTTTTGTTCTTTCTCAAAAATCAGAACTTTCTTAGTTCACCATCCTTCAAGCCTTTTCTCTTCTAATAAGATCAAGCATGTAAGAGTAATGTCTCCCTATGGTCTAAATGGAGATTAGTTCAGTTTACTAACAGCAGGCTGGACCAAAAATCAACATTCACATTTTCTCCAACTTTAGCTCTCTGATTCTTTTCCTGTTATCAGTTGAAAGAATAATATTCCCTTCACAACCTCAGTAACACTCTCATTATCAGCTAATTAACCTCTTAGAAGTAATAATATCTGAAAGAGTGTATCAGTTGGCACTGTAAGAGTCTCTGGATTCTGGATTTCTCATATTACAGTTTCAAAACTTTGAATTAAAAGGAGTTTTGGCTTGAAGTATGAAAATTAAGCCGGATAAAAGGATTTCATTTAGCTCTGGAATGATTGAAGCTTCAATTCAAAGCCAGGCTGATCAGGAACAACATCAGAAATTGGCACAAAACAGTTTAGGTTTCCTGTCTTCTTCTTCTTCTTCTTCTTTTTTTTTACTGATTTGATCTCTGATTTCTGAATAGGTTTCTCTAGATGACTTAAGAACTTCATTCCTATCGCATGGGTGAAGAATCCATTCACCCTACAACAATTCCTCCTTAAATTGCAACTCATGTAAGCCTTCTTACCCACTGATTCCTTTTCTTCATTACCTGCACTGCAACTTATCTGGAAAATTCAGAGATCAAGATCACTGGGGTTACAAGCTTTGGATTCATGGCAGCATTGACTAAAAGTGAGCCCTAGTTTTTTTTTCAGACATGAGTTTTGAAGATTTCAGCTTAGCAAAGATTCTCATTTGGCACCAAAACAATAGGAGGCTTGAATTCAATTCGTTTCGGATCAGAAAACAACTTGAAAGATTGGCACAAACAGGCACATTTCTTGTATTTTTCTCACTGCTGTGAGAAAATAATCCAGACGACATTATCATCACACTTTACTTTTTATTTTTATTTTATTTTTATTTTGATAATTTTTATGGCTTAGTCTTTGGTTTATGACTTAGTCTTGGGTTAGCCTTTCCTATCTTAATGGGATAACTAGCGAATTAGTCTTCCTATTTTAATTCCTATTTTAATGGGATTAGCCTTGAATAAGTCTTATTCGTGGTGTATTTAAAGGGTCCTAGAGGCATGTGAAACAGTGTCTCAGTTTTTGTAAGTTTGTTTCTTTCAGAAAAATAAATTCTTTCGTTCTTCTTTCGTTCTTTCGGTTTCTTCGTTTTCCTTTTGTTCTTCTTGCATATTGGTGTGGTTCTTGGGTGCGCTATTCTTTGGGTCTGGGCCAACAATTGGTATCAGAGCTTTGGTAGTATAGAGCAGCCAAGAATCCACGTTTCCACAAAAATGTCGAGCATCCTAGCAAAGGAGAACGGCGGAGTGTCATTTCCCTATCTGATGCTAAGCTCTCACAATTATACTGTGTGGGCAATAAAGACAGAGGCAATTCTCGATGCCCAGGGAGTCTGGGAGGTGGTGGAGCCAGAGAAAGAAGCCCAGGTGGATGCAAAGAAGGACAAAAAGGCACGTGCATACATCTTGCAGTGTGTCCCCGAAGACATTCTTCTCCAAATCGCAACAAAGAAGATGGCGACAGTGAAAGAAGTCTGGGACAGCCTCAAGCTGAGGTACCTAGGCAGTGAACAAGTGAAGAAGGCTCGCGTACAAACGTTGAAGAGCGAGTTTGACGCCCTCCGGATGAAGGAGATCGATACTATTGATGAGTTTGCTTGCAAACTCAGCGCTATGAGCAGCAAGTTCTCCACTCTTGGTGCCACGCTTGAAGATTCCTCGTTGGTAAAGAAGTTGCTCGATTCTGTCCCTGATAAATTCTTTCCTATTGTTGCTGGTATTGAGCGGTTCCACGACCTTGAGAAGATACCATTTGAGGAGACTATAGGACGACTGAAGGCATACGAGGAACGAACACTGCGATTACGAGGCAACACCAACGACACTGAAGGTGAGCTGCTGCTTACTCATGCCGAATGGCAAATGCAACAAAAAGGGAGCAGCGTGGACACTCCGTCAGGAGGCAAGGGGCGCGGGTCCAACGGCCCTAATCGTGGCAAGTGGCGTGGGCGAGGGCGTGGTCGTGGCCGTGGTACGCAGCGTCAAGACAGTGCAGGAGGCACTAGCAGCAACAACAGTAACACTCGTGACAAGAGACACATAAAGTGTTTCAATTGTGAGAAAATGAGGCATTATGCGTCTGAATGCTACAACAAGCGTCAAGATGATGAGGCTCACCTCACTTGCGCCACCAATGAAGAGCCAGCACTGATGATGACCGTGTCCCATGAGGAGTTTCACGCAAGGTGTGAGCGGCAAGATATCATTCTGCTCAATGAAGAAAGGTTTCTACCGGAGATGTATCGCAGCGTTAAGAAAGGAGAAGATAAAGACGTTTGGTACCTTGACAACGGTGCCAGCAACCACATGACGGGCCATCGCGAGAAGTTTCAAGAACTAGATGAAACCATCACTAGGAAGGTGAGGTTTGGCGATGGATCAACCATTGAGATCATGGGCAAGGGGACGGTTGTGTTCGAATGCAAGAACGACGATCAGAAGGCTCTCCATGAGGTATACTACATTCCAAAACTTTGTAGTAATATCATAAGTCTTGGTCAATTGACAGAAACTGGGAACGAGGTGCACATGGAAGGAGATACCATGAAGGTGATTGATAAGAGCAAGAAGCTCTTGATGCTGGTAAAGCGAACACAAAATCGCTTGTACAAGATAGCCTTGAAGACATTCAAGCAAGTCTGTCTCCTAGCAAGCCTAGAAGACCCAACTTGGTTGTGGCATGCAAGGCTCGGGCATGTCAATTTCCATGACTTGAAGCTATTGGGGGAGAAGAAATTGGCGGTTGATATGCCACTACTGCCCCAGCCAAACAAGCTTTGCGAGGTGTGTGTGATCGCCAAGCATGCAAGGTTGCCATTCCCGTGCCAAGCAAACTTTAGGGCAGAGAAGCCGTTGGAACTGCTCCATGCTGATATTTGCGGGCCAATCACACCATGTACGCTAGACGGTAATAAGTATTTTCTTTTGATTGTTGATGATTTTACAAGGTGGATGTGGGTGTTTGTATTGGCATCAAAGAGTGATGCATTCCAGGCATTCAAGAAGTTCAAATTCCTGACAGAGAACAAGACTAAGTACAAGATCAGAACACTCCGGACAGATCGAGGCGGCGAGTTCCTATCCACAGAGTTTACTCGATTCTGTGAAAATGAAGGAATCGAGCGGCACCTCACAGCTCCCTACACACCTCAACAGAATGGTGTCGTGGAGCGCCGCAACCGCACCGTGATGGCAATGGCAAGATCTCTCCTCAAGAGTACAAATATGCCGCAAGGTTCTGGGGAGAAGCGGTTAGGCATGCTGTCTATCTGCTAAACCGTCTCCCAACTAAGGCGCTAGGAGAACGCACTCCATTTGAAGCCTGGATGGGGAGAAAGCCACATCTTGCCCACTTGAGAGTGTTCGGTTGTGTTGCATATGTCAAAAACACAACCCCTCATCTGAAGAAACTTGATGACAGAAGCTCACCCATGGTATACTTGGGTGTCGAGGAAGGCTGCAAAGCTCATCGGTTGTTTGATCCAAGCCATGGCAAGCTACAAGTAAGTAGAATGGACATGGAATGCAGGTGCTAACAATGAAGAAAACTTGCCGAGTTTTATGATGTTGGATCCGCTTTACTCCGACGAGGCGATTGTTGCAGCAGACGTTAAGGCAGGGGCGGAAAATGTCATACCATCAGTAGCAGCCGTGTTACCCATGACAAGAGCGTCAAGTCCATCTACACCATCATCGAACTCGAGTCCATCTACACCATCATCGAACGCCCATGCAACTACCTCGCCTCCGGTAACAAACACGCCCGATTCTTATGAAGGGTCAGTCCGCTATAGGTCCCTTGCCGATATCTACGCCAACACTGAGGAAGTAGTTGGTATTGATGAAGAAGAGGAAGAGCTGATGATGGTGGTGTCTGATGAGCCAACAAGTTATCAAGAAGCTGCTACTAAGGCTTGCTGGTACGAAGCAATGGAGGAAGAATTGAAATCTATTGAGATGAACAAGACTTGGACGCTAACTGAACTCCCATTAGGCCGTAAACCTATCGGTCTAAACTGGGTGTTCAAATTGAAGAAAGATTCAGATGGGAAAGTTGTTAAGCACAAAGCAAGATTAGTTGCTAAAGGCTATGTACAGCGACAAGGCATCGACTTTGAAGAGGTTATGCATTGTCGTCATCTTCACATGGTGCTGTGTTGTCTTATCTTCATACATGTCCTCAGCCAGGTTTGGGTCGTATTGCTGGATTGGTTACATTGGAAGTGGAAGATGGCAATGCTTCACATGATGCTCTTCAGCATCCCAAACTGTCTGGAGAAACTACAATACAAAATGCAGTTACAGAGGTTGCTGCCATGGTGGGGGAGAATGTCAGGAGTGAAGTTAGCTGCCATGCGATAACGACTCGGCGTCCGTGATTTACAGCCATGTCTGGATTAGGGGGAATAATGTGAGAAAATAATCCAGACGACATTATCATCACACTTTACTTTTTATTTTTATTTTGATAATTTTTATGGCTTAGTCTTTGGTTTATGACTTAGTCTTGGGTTAGCCTTTCCTATCTTAATGGGATAACTAGCGAATTAGTCTTCCTATTTTAATTCCTATTTTAATGGAATTAGCCTTGAATAAGTCTTATTCGTGGTGTATTTAAAGGGTCCTAGAGGCATGTGAAACAGTGTCTCAGTTTTTGTAAGTTTTTTCTTCCAAAAAAATAAATTCTTTCGTTCTTCTTTCGTTCTTTCGGTTTCTTCGTTTTCCTTTGTTCTTCTTGCATATTGGTGTGGTTCTTGGGTACGCTATTCTTTGGGTCTGGGCCAACAACTGCTGCAGCTTAAAGCATTCTTCATTTCTGCATCTTTTTATAAAAAAAATCTCAATCCAGGATCTCTTGGATGTCAACCATAAGAATTCCATCTTAGCAACTCTGAATTTCTGGAAATGCCATTCAGTTTCAGAAATCAGATTTCTAAACTGTTTCCACGAGAAACTTCAGGTCTATCACTGCCATAAGTAACAATCCTGAGTTACAAATTCTCCTCTTGGATTCCTTCTGATCAGGAATTTGTAACACAAACTCAGCACCCTTTCAGTTTCTGATTTCAGACTTCAATGAGATCTAAAAAATTAAGCAAGAGTAGGAGCTTAACTTAAAGTTATTGGAGTCACGTTCTGCAATCCCAGCTCCTGCAATTCAATTCTCACATTTTGTTTCAACTTCAGATTTGTTCCCAACTTCCAGAACCATTTCTACACTTTAGAATTCTAACTTATGGAACACTTGGATAAGGAAGAGGAACATTTATCAATGAGAAAACAAGAAGTTTACTTGAGTTTCTCAATAACCAAGAAGCTACATAAAGAGTTTGGCACACAACTAATCCAAACTGATACACAAACTGCTGCTCTACAACCAATCTGGCCAGTTCCACTATTAAATTCTCTGAAGTTGCATTCTTTGAACCATAGAGGGCTTAGGAAGGAGAGAAGACCACTTGACAGTAGAAGAATAAGATCTTCACTTAAATCTTTCATTGATTAAAGATTTGCAAGAAAACTTGGCACAAACTATCAATCTAGCAGCTCCTTTTCTTGTGGTTTTTTCCCCCTTCTTCTCTGGTAATACATCTCCAGAATTTCAAAACAGGTTTTGAATCTTGACAAGATTGGATAGGTCGTAACATTAATTGACTACAGCAGATTAAGAGCTCCTATCAATGTCGACATTGGTACACAATTGCACTGGCGCTTGGCACTAAATAATTCCAAACTGATTCATAGTTCAAACCCCTTAGCACAGCACATACGACTTCAATAGGTTAGGCTCGATAAGAAGTGGCATATGAACTTAGGCCAATTGTTTCTGAATACAGGAAATCAGAATTGCAGTTCCCATCAAGTTGCAAGCACACTCAACATGTTTTAGTTGTTACATCCTTTTCAAAATCATTAACTGAATCAACCTGTGTACTTGATGTAAATCTGTTATTTTTCTTGACTTCAGTAGCAAAGAGTGTATCCTACTTCTTGTAAAACTAATTCTGCAAAGCTATATTTCTGCAATTGTCAAGCTGAGTTTACTGTAGTTCTTTGGTTAAATTCATTTAGTCGTCCCAATTGTCATATCGAAGTGGAGATAAGTGCAGCCTCCCAACAACCGGCTCATGTTCAGATAATTCCTACACCAGCTTGTAAACATCCTCTCAACTTTTCCTGTTTCCTTTTCTTTCCAGAAACCAACCTCCCGGACCCCTGCATTTCCAGAATTAATTTCTAGGATTTGTTTCAGAATTCTGATTCCAATCAAGAACCTGCAAAAAAAATTCTGTAATGCTCAGAACTCGGCTCCTTTCATTATCTCTGTCTGGTTCTACCCATGTGTGATAAATATATCAAGTGTCAATAAGGAAGCTCTTCGGCTTCCAGTAATTCAGTCCATCAATTCAACATACCTCCAATCAACTGCAATTCTTGAAGTCAACGTCCGATTCAAAAATCGTGCCAAGTAGAATTTCCAACAATGAACTGATTTCTGCTATTAGTTGCTGTTGTTTTTTTTAAACAGCTGTCACTTGTTCCCAATGATTTCATGGCAATTGTTATTGGCACAAAACAGTGTACATGGTTTCCAACTTAATACATGTTATCCTTCCAGCTTCTGAACTACTTTTCCACATCACAAGCCTATCTCTTGACTTTGAGTCTATTAAATCACAAGTTCTTTTTGATTTTAAGGTCTCCATAAGATATATTTAATCATGTTCTTTGCACAAAAAATATTACACCTGTTCCGCATAATGATGCTTTGGTGAGTCACAATACTAATTATGTACTTGATCAACTAGTCATAGTGGAAATAAAAGAGGTGACTCCTAGGACTTTGAAACTTGAACGTCGAATTCGAATGGTATTATATGCAACTACTGTCGTAAGTCAGGTTATACGAAATTTGAGTGTAGAAAACTTCAGTATAAAAATCAACAAAATCACTTGTCTTATATTGCATCCACTAATGATACCTCTGCTAAATCGGTTCTTACCTCTACGGATGAATTTGTCTAAGTTCTCAAAATATTAGGAATCACTTAAGTCTTCATCTCCCTCTGTCACTGCTATTGCTCATTCAAATAAACAAAACGCATGTCTACTTTCCTCATGCTCTATATGGATTGATTCTAGTGCCACGGATTATATGATAGATAATTCTAGTTTTTTTCTATTTTTAAGTCCAAAAGCTAAGACTCCTACCATTATTTTAGATGATGGGTCCCCATTTTATGTTCGTGGGTCTAGCACTATCAATCCTACCCCTTTGCTTCTTTTATCCTCTATCTTACATTTGCCTAATTTATCATTTAATTTGCTATTTGTCAGTCAACCAACTCATCATGTTAACTATTGCATCTTATTTTTTTCCTAATCATTGCTTATTTTAGGACCTTTTGACAAAAAAAGATAATTGCTAAAGGACATAAGTATATAGGCCTCTACAATCTTGACACTTCGTTCCCAAATTCTTTTCTTGTGCGAGTGTCACTTCTCCTTTGGAGGTTCATTGTAGGTTAGGACATTCATCTCTCCTTTTGCTCAAAAAACTTTGTCCACAATATGGTAAGGTGACTCCAATAGATTGCGAGTCATGTCAGTTTGCAAAATATCACCGTCTTAATTCGAGTTCTAAGTAAATAAACATACTACTATTCCTTTTAAATTAGTTCATTCTGATATTTAGAGTTCTTGTTCTATTTTGTCTAAACTTAATTTTAGTTATTTTATGACTATTGTGTATAATTATTCTCGTATAAATTAGTTATATTTAATCAAAAATTATTCTGAGTTATTTTCTCTGTTTCAATATGTCCATCTGTACTTTGTAAAGTGATAATGTCAAGGAATATATGTCTATTTTATTCCAATCTTATATGGGTCAAAATGATATGCTTCATGAAATCTCATGTTGATATTCCATCCCAAAATAGTGTGGCTAAATATAAAAACATACATCTAGAAATTGCATGGACCCTTTTATTTCATATTCCCAAACCTTTTTGGACTCGACATGTTTTCTCATTAACTGTATGTCATCTTCTATTATTCATAATGAGATCCCTTACAAAATCTTTTTTCCCAATAAGTTATCGTTCTCGTTTAACCCTAGGATATTTGCTAACACTTGTTTTTGTTCAGGATGTTTGGCCGCATGTTACTAAATTAGAGCTTGAGTCTTCAAAGTGTATATATTCTCATCTTTAGATAAGTTATAGGGGTTATTGTCCCAATATTAACAAATATCTTATCTCAATTGATATTACCTTCATGAAAAACATACCTTATTTCCCGTCCTTATCTATTCCGACTTGTCAAAGGGAGAATGATGATTTGTTGATATATTCTATCACATCCTCCACACACATCGCAGAACCAGGTCCTGTCAAATCTCCTATTATTCAATCTACTCCAAACGTCAACCACGTGATTGATATCTTGCATCTACTACTTCGCCATCAAATTCAGTCTCGAGCAATGATCTTCCTATTGCATTAGTGTACTTATCCTACTTCATCTTTTGTTTATTATAACGACTTATCATCTTCCTCTTATTCTTTTATTGTTTCACTTGACTCAATCTCTATTCCTAAAGCTATCCGTGAGGCCATATCTCATTTTGGTTGGGAAGATACAATGATAGAGTAAATAAATGCTTTAGATGACAATGGCATTTGGGACTTGGTTGATGTACCTTTAGGGAAACGGGTTATTGCATGCAAATGGATATTCATAATTAAAGTCAATTTGGATGGGTCATCAGTTGTACGATTAAAATCTTGTCTTGTCGCTAAAGGCTAATGCTTTTAAACCTATGGTGTGAATTGCCTTTACATCAACTTCATGTTGTTGCTCAGGGGAAGTCGGGGCGAATTTATCCATGAGTCTTTGGTAAGTAATTCCAGCATTTTTCAACCCGAACAGAATCACCACATAGCAGAAAGTTCCATCGGCTATGATGAAGCTAATTGTGTTGGTCAGTCTTCACCAAAGGGATCTAGTGGTATCCCTGATACGCATCTAGTATGAAAATAAAACTAGTACTCGACTGTGGAAAAGTCCCCGGCAAGGCACTCCGACGGTCAAGTCAGTCCCCAGTGGTGGAAGAGCAGCGAAAGTAATAGAACAGTAGCAAAAATACTATTGCGCGTACCTGGGGGATGAGGAGTGGCGAGGCTTATATAGTCGGGGGAGCTAACAGCTTTTGCCCCGTCTGCCACCCTTTTATCGTATACGAGGACAGGGTAAGGCAGAGCCAGGGGTGGCAGGGTATTGTGTCACATATCGGAATAAGAAAAGGGGCGCTGTCAACTTATGGGCAGGCGTCGTCAGGCGCTGCTCAGCCTGACGTGGACATAGGTGGTCATGGTACGGGGTGTCAGGGCATGACAGGGAGATCATGTCGTCAGCGGGATATTCACGATTCGGGCCTGCATGGTCCCAGACCTGCGCCGGCCCCATACTCCTTCTGACAGTCTCGTGTCAGGGAGTGGTTGTTCTGAGGAGTTACGACAAAACTTCAAATGGTAGTGCCCACTGAGGGTTGTGAGTGAACTAGGGCCCAAAGGCCATTTTCACTGAGAGTAACTATGCTTCCCGAATCAGGGCATGCCCGAGCTCGAATATCTCAAATGGATCCGAAGTGAGTCGGCTGAAGACTCGACTCCCTCGCCGCTCGGGGCTTGGCTAACTCGGGTCTCCGCCATGGGGAAGCTTTAGGGCGCTGGTCGGGGTTTCTCTGACTCGGGCCCTCACCTTCGTGGAACTTCAAGATTCAGTCATCCAGTGACTTAAGAATTATTCCCTAGTCGAGGTTGGGCTGAATCGACCGCTTGAACTACCCATTTGCCCATTTAATGGGCCCTCTGAGGCTTTTGACCCAGGCCCCCGCTAACGAGGCGGTAGGATGACTGGCCTACTTACCCGCGCGATGGTCAGGCCCATAAACATGGGTTGGGATCATAAGCATCCCCCTCAAGTCTAGTCGAAGGAGGCGCTGAGCCCGACTGACTGGACTGTCATTCTTGCACAAGCCTAGCGCATCCGAGCGGCATGCTGTCGTGGTCGATTTCCCCAGTCGACCCCAACTCAGTGGTTCACCTGACCAGCGAGCATTCCCATCACCTGTCTCTTCGATTTTCACTCTCGCTCTACGCCGAATCACCCCATATCTTTCCTTAATTGTCGGTTTAATTGCCTGAGCCATGTGTGCGCAAGCCATTCGTCTCCCGAGCAACGATGAGCCTGTTGGTGCAAGATGCATCAGTGATGTCCTCCTCTAGTGCTTCAATGTTTAACAATATGCTTAAGTTAGTGATACATTAAACAAGGAAAGGCTGAGTCAAGAAATCAGTACCAAAGTGAAGAAAAGTCCTAGTTAACGTAGGCAATAAGTCCTGGTTCGAGGAATTGGGCACTAAGTCCTGATCATGGATTAGGCACTAAGTCCTGGCCGCGGGCTGGGCACCTAAGACCTGACCGAGGGTTGGGCACGAAGTCCTGATTCAAGGAATTGGGCAATAAGTCCTGGCCGAGGGCTGGGCACCTAAGTCCTGACATAGGGTTAGGCAATAAGTCCTGGTCGCGGACTGGGCACGAAGTCCTGATTCAAGGAATTGGGCAATAAGTTCTGGCCGAGAGTTGGGCACCGAAGTCCTGGTGAGTGAAGCTGGGCACTAAGTCCTGGTGAGTGAAGCTAGGCAAAAGTCCTAGTGAGTGAAGCTGGGCAAAAGTCCAACCGGAGGAGCCGGTTAGCAAACTTCTCCTGAGAGGAGTAGGTGAAAGGCGCGTTCCCCGGGAAGGGAACATAGGCGTCCGTTCGACGTAGGGTTTCGCGGGAAATCCGAAGTCAGAACCAATCTTTAAGGCTAAGATTATTTGCATATTTGTCTTGTCTTTGATTGTATTGCAGGTACCTAAAGTTGGAGGCAAGACAGAAGAGCAAACGAAGGAGAAAATGCGGCCTGGAAGGTCATCCAGGGCGCCTGTATCAATACAGGCGCCCTAGACCTTAAGAGCGCCCCAGAATTGGGCAGCCCACCCAGGCGCCTATTAACACAGGAGCCTGAGGGCTCCCAGGCGCCTGGGAAGGGGATTCTATCCCTGCTGTGAGTTCGGCGCGGAGATGAAGTTTGACCAGCTCATAGAGGCGCCCTACAGCCTTACAGGCGCCCTGGACATGACTACATAAAGGGGTTCGACGCCTCAACTCAGAATATCAACGAAAACATTATTCTAAGAATTCTGAGTGATGAAAAAGCACTAGAGACGAAGCTCTACGACCAAGGAGGCTCCAGGAGGAAGTGCGCGACACTTCGAAGTTCCAGATCGGCGGGGCATTCAACTTTTTGTTTGGTTTGCGTTTACTTTATGCATTTAAGTTTCTCTATCTTTTGATTGTAAAATGTGCACTGTAAGACGGGTTTCTCCGCCTCTGAAAAGTCCGGAAAGGAGACCATTAGTGGACGGGTGCTTCTCGTGCTTAGGCCTTGGACGTACTGACCCTGGGGGGTTGGGAATCAAGTAAAACCTGTGTGCACTCTGAGTTGTTTGTTTTTTTTGTTCTTTCTATTTTTCTGTTGCTACTAACTCTCTGTCTAGAACGAACAAATGAACCTCGACGTTTACGACAAGTTCCCAACAAAATTTTAACAAGTCGATATTCACCCCCCCCCCTTATCGACGGCACCGGTCCCCACAGAGACTGTCGCTCGCCTTCGCAAATGCCCGATTCACACGTGTGACCTGTCGCTTCGGTACTCGCCTCAGGCTTAATCGGGCGGACCACATCCATTCCCGTCTTTTCACTGGCTTGTCATCGAACGGCAGGCGTCGTTTAGCGGACCCTATAAATAGGCCTTTTACCTCTCCATTTTTACCATCACTTTCCACTTTCTGCTCCGAATTGCTGCTTCCGTGCACTCTGCTAGGGTTCAGCCCCATCTCGGCGCCACCTGCTTTCCGGCCATCTTCTCAGGTGACCTCTCTTTCCTCGGTTAGTCTCTTTGTCCTTCTCCTTTCACATGGAGTCATCATCTTCACCATCCGAGCTGTGATACTCTACCATGGTGACCGACCTCCACTCGCACGACCTCGACCAACTCCAGTTGAACTTCCAAATCCCTTCCAACCATCGCCTTCGTTTACCCGTTCCGACCGACCGACCCGACTCTGCCCCCTCTAGTTTCATTACCCTGTCCCGTGACCATCTTCAAGCCAGCCTCCGCTTTTCCATCCATCCTTTCATTTCTTCCACTTGTACTTACTTTAGAATACCTTTATCCCAACTAGCCCCGAATGCCATCCGTCTGATGTGCGGCTCGGTTATAATATTTGCCCTGTACAAAATACCCCTCCAACCAGAGATCTTCCACTACTTCTATTATCCTAAAAAATAAGAGCCGGGCGACTTTTTCTTTCAAGCCCGAGCCAAAACCTCTTTCCTAGCGAAACTTCCATCCTTTAACAAAGGATGGAAGGAACGCTACTTTTTGTCAAGCCTACCCCGACCCCGAGTTGGCCCACGACCTGGGTTGAAGATCTCTAATCTCCCTTCTTCTCCTCCCCTGTCCAAAAATTACCGCACCTCCACGCCCTACCAGTCGGCGTTGTCCAAGCTCGGCGGTAGGCATTTCCACGGGGTGAACCTGCTGAAGGAGGAACTCCTTTTCGCCTTCGGCCTCAACCCCGTGCCGATTCCATGGTCGACCTCCTTCGGTAAGTATTGTGCTATTTCCTTCAAACATTTTTATCTCTAACTAAGGTCATGTTATTCTTGCAACCACGACAATCCTAGCAGTAGCCTTAGAGGAAGGCTTCGGCATGAACGACGCCGAGCTGGAGGCTGTTGGAAATTCTAGGCCGCAAAAACCGCTTTTTGCGTTGCGGAAACCCCAGAATCTCGGCCACGGATCCGTGCGAACTTATAAAACAAATACGAGTACGAGTTTAATATCTAAATCTACACTAGATCTACATGACAAGGTCATTACCCTTGACGCGTAGCCCTTCGCTTTCCCGCTTGTCCAAGAGGCCGCCGGATCTCGTAGAGTATCAAAGTAGACACTCCTCTATACGTATCCACGCGAACAGATAGATGGATCGAAAACTTAGGTGTGCTAGCACCCTCTGTGTTTTCGGCCAAGAGGAGGAGAGGAAGAAGAAAAATCCACCAAAACTCAAAGAGAGAAAAATGAAGAGCCACCCACAAAAAGGGAACGAAATCCCTTTTTGTTCTCTCTTGTGGCCGGCCACTTAATGGCCATTAATGGCCATTAAGTGGCCGGCCATAATGGCTACTAATTGCCATTAGGTGGCCTTCCATATCCCCTTTCAATTTGAATTCGAAATTCAAATGGGGGGGGGGGGGGGGGGGAAACCAAGTCATCACTCGGTCAAACAAAGGTGAGGTGGGTTTTGGTCAAGTCAAACTTGCCTTTTATGGACTTTCCATAAATAGTCAAGTCAAACTTGACTCCATTTCTTCTCCCATGTCAAGTCTAACTTGAAGTGGAACCAAGTCAAGTCAAACTTGATTTGGATTTAGGTCAAGTCAAACTTGCCTATTATGGACTTTCCATATTTAGCCAAGTCAAACTTGACTTCAATTTTTCTCCATCTATTTGTTCTTTGCGTGTGACCCTATAGGTTCTTGTAACGTTGGCAATGCTTCTAACCTCTTAGAAACATAAGCAATGAGCGGTATCTAGCAACACATCATTGCTACCCAAGTTACAAGAATGTTGAGATCCAACATCACCTTGTGACTAATAATTGTGACTCTCACAATATATGATAATGTCCCTCTATCCATGATATCTAGATTGACTCAATTGAGGCATAGACCGTGTCATCCTCGAGTCAATCTATATCTTGAACTCCAAGTAGACTCACACTAATCAAATGAGTTCAATATCTCATATTGACTCACTTGGGCATGGCCATGCACTTTGTGGTCTCACTCTATCAAGAATACGATATCGCTCCCGTCATATAGGAGGGATAGATCCCATCTACATCACTCACATCCCTCTCCATAATTTGTTACATACCCAGTAATCGCCTTTATAGTCCACCCATTTACGGGTGACGTTTGACGAAGCCAAAGTACGTAACTCCTTATGTAGGAATCCATGGTGACTTCAGGTCCAAGGACTAATAGTCATACTAATAGCCACATGAGAAAGTATATGACACTCATATAACGATCCATGATACTTTCTCATGGTGGGTCATTCAGTATACATTCTCCAATGCATACCCATGTGTCAACTTGATATCTCTATATCTATGACTTGTGAGATCAAGTCATCATGTTGACCTACATGCTAGCCTCTACGTATTAACATTGTCCTTGAATGTTAATACTTGACTAGGAATTATTTAGAGTAGTGTTCTCTATATCATCTCACTATCGATTCAACCAATCGATTGATATAGATAAGAACCTTCTACTCAAGGACATTATTATACTTAGCTAATTGGCACAAATACACGTAAGTATAATAACCATAAACATGCCTTTATTTATACATAGGAATATGATACAAATTAGTCCATACAATCATTACATGATCGGCTCTAGGGCTCTCACCAACAATCTCCCACTAGCACTAGTGCCAATCACTGTAGTATCTAATACCCAATGATCTAGTGTGACCATCATGCTTTGTCTGTGCCAAAGCCTTGGTCAGGGGATCTGCGACATTCGCCTCTGTGGGTACTCTGCATATCTTCACATCTCCTCTATCGATGATCTCTCGAATGAGATGGAAGCGCCGTAGTATATGTTTGGTCCGCTGGTGTGAGCGAGGTTCCTTAGCCTGCGCAATAGCCCCATTATTGTCACAATAGAGCTCTATGGGATCTGCAATGCTAGGAACCACCCCAAGCTCTGCAACGAACTTGCGGATCCAAACTGCCTCCTTTGCTGCTTCTGATGCAGCAATATACTCAGCCTCTGTTGTAGAATCAGCAACTGTGTCCTGCTTCGAACTCTTCCAGCTCACAGCGCCGCCATTCAGACAAAACACGAACCCTGACTGCGACCGATAATCATCCTGGTCGGTTTGGAAGCTGGCATCACTGTAACCCTTTACAGTTAGCTCCTCATCGCCCCCATATATCAAGAAATATTCTTTAGTCCTTCTCAAGTACTTAAGAATATTCTTGACCGCTATCCAGTGACGCTCACCTGGATCTGACTGGTATCTGCTCGTCATACTTAAAGCATACGAGACATCAGGACGAGTACATAGCATGGCGTACATGATAGATCCTATGGCCGAGGCATAAGGGATCTGATCCATGCGGTCTCTCTCCTCTCTAGAAGAGGGACTTTGAGTCTTCGAAAGACTCATACCATGTGACATAGGCAGAAATCCTTTCTTGGAATTCTGCATGGCAAACCGAAGTAAGACCTTGTCAATGTATGTACTCTGACTTAGGCCAAGCAATCTCTTAGATCTATCTCTATAGATCTTGATGCCTAAAATACAGGCTGCTTCACCTAAGTCCTTCATTGAGAAACAATTCCCCAGCCAAGTCTTCACAGACTGAAGCATAGGAATATCATTCCCAATGAGTAGTATGTCATCCACATACAATATGAGGAAAACTACTATGTTTCCTTCAACCCTCTTGTAGACACAGGGTTCATCTTCATTCTTGATGAAACCAAACTGTTTGATTGCATCATCGAATCGAAGATTCCAGCTCCGAGAAGCTTGCTTTAGTCCATAAATGGACCTTTGCAGCTTGCATACTCTGCCAGTATGCTTTGGATCTACAAAACCCTCAGGTTGTGTCATGTACACATCCTCGAGTAGGTTCCCATTCAGGAACGCGGTTTTGACATCCATCTGCCAGATCTCATAATCGTGGTATGCTGCAATAGCAAGCATGATCCGAATGGACTTAAACATCGCTACTGGAGAAAAGGTTTCATCATAGTCAATACCATGAATTTGTTTGAAACCCTTTGCTACCAGTCTACCCTTATAGGTATGCGTAAGTCCTCCCATGTCAGTCTTTCTCTTAAAGACCCACTTACACCCAATGGGTTTTACCCCTTCAGGTGGATCAACCAAGGTCCAAACTTGGTTGGTGTACATGGAGTCCATCTCGGATCTCATGGCCTCAAGCCATTTCTCAGAATCTGGGCTCATCACAGCTTCCTGATAGGTTGTAGGCTCATTCTCAATGAGCACAACGTCATTGTCATCAGACAAGAGAAATGAATATCTCTCAGGCTGATGACGTACCCTACCAGACCTGCGAAGAGGTAGGTCTACTTGAACAGGCTGTTGTTGCATAACTCCTTGTGCAACAACCTCATGATCCACAACATTTTGTGGTTCCTGTTCAACCTCCATCAAGGCCTCAGTGCTATGGTCCATATCTTGAACTTCTTCAAGATCGAACTTACTCCCACTAGTTTTTCTAGAAACAAAGTCCCTTTCTAGAAAAACCCCAGTCTTCGCCACAAACACTTTGTGCTGACTGGGAATGTAGAAGTAATATCCCTTCGTTTCCTTGGGATATCCTACAAAATAGCACTTATCAGATTTGGGTCCCAGTTTGTCTGAAACTTGACGTCGTACGTAAGCTTCACAACCCCAAATCCTCATAAAAGACATCTGGGGACTCTTCCCAGTCCATATCTGATATGGTGTCTTTACTACAGCCTTTGATGGAACACGGTTAAGAGTGAAGGCTGCCGTGTCCAGAGCATATCCCCAAAAGGATATAGGAAGATCTGTGTGACTCATCATGGATCGCACCATATCTAATAGGGTACGATTCCTCCTTTCGGACACACCATTCCATTGTGGTGTTCCAGGAGGAGTGAGTTGGGACAGGATCCCATACTCAGCTAGATAGTCACGGAACTCATGGCTGAGGTATTCTCCACCTCGATCTGATCGAAGTATTTTAATACTCTTGCCAAGCTGGTTTTGTACTTCATTCTTGAATTCTTTGAACTTTTCAAAGGATTCTGACTTATGTGTCATCAAGTACACATAACCATATCTACTGAAATCATCAGTAAATGTAATGAAGTACCTATAACCACCTCTGGCAGCAACATTGAAAGGGCCACATACATCGGTATGTATAAGACCTAACAAATCGGTTGCTCTTTCGCTGTGTCCACTGAATGGAGTCTTGGTCATCTTGCCAAGAAGGCAAGACTCGCATGTCTCAAATGATTCAAAATCAAATGAGTCCAGCAAACCATCTCTATGGAGCTGGGATAGGCGACTCTCATTTATATGGCCTAAGCGACAGTGCCAGATATAGGTTTGGTTCAAGTCTTTAGACTTGAGCCTTTTGGTATTTATGTTATAGATAGGGTTTTCTAAGTCTAGAAGATAGAGTCCGTTCATCAGAGGTGCACTACAATAGAACATTTCATTTAAATAAACTGAACAAATTTGTTCTTTATTATAAACGAAAATCCTTTCTTGTCTAAACAAGAAACAGAAACTATGTTCTTAGTCAGAGCAGGCACATAATAACAATCATCTAACTCTAATACAAGCCCAGAGGGCAGAGATAGCATATAAACTCCTGTAGCAACAGCAGCAACTCTTGCTCCATTGCCAACTCGTAAGTCCACCTCGCCCTTTGTCAATGCTCTGCTATTTCTCAGCGCCTGCACATTAGTACAAATGTGAGAAGCACATCCGGTATCTAATACCCATGATGTAGAAATAGACAAATTGACTTCTATAACATGAATACCTGAAGTAGAAGTCTGACTTCTCTTCTTCTGGAGATCTTCCATATATTTCTTGCAGTTCCGCTTCCAGTGTCCGGTCTCACCGCAGTGGAAGTAGGTAGCATCCTTGGCAACCCCTCCTTTGGGTTTCAGTGCTTTGCCCTT